>JAUJPP010000001.1:6173668-6521217 GCA_030562195.1 Nipponacmea schrenckii
GTCAACCTCAACATCATTATGATCATATAATTTACCTATAGGAGGCCAGGGTCATGATCAATATTATCGTCATCGTTATCGTCAACCTAATCATTATGATCATATAACTTACCTATAGGAGGCCAGGGTCATGATCAATATTACCGTCATCGTTATCGTCAACTTCATCATCATTATGATCATATAATTTACCTGTAGTATGCTATTGCTGTCGTTCCCCGCCAAACTGTTAACATTATATCTCAGTGTACAATAACTAACTTTATTTGAGCGACGTTTCAACCGTCGTTCGCTGGTCTTTATCAAGTAATAAATGAATTGCTTTTACTGACCCATGATGGCATGATTTGAATTGAATTAATCAGACTTTTAATAAAAGGTTGAAGTTTCAATGGAGACAATAGGATGTTAAAGCTTTAATCAACGAACAATGTATATAATACATCACATTAATAACAAAAATAAACTTTCAATAATAAATAACATAAACAACAAATAACAATGTTATACACTCTATATAAATGATATATAATGAGATTAAAAAGTTGCAGAAGAATTTTTACTCCGTTATTCTGCTGTAATAAATAGTAGCATCACCTGCCTATGTTGAATTAACGCTAAATAGTGTCATTTATACAATCTGTATTTAATCTAATTAAACAAATTGAGACATCCATCCAAGTTAATCTTGAAAATATGAACGAGATCATGGAAGACAACGTACATTTACCACAAGATAAAATAAAATTTAAGATTGCACCGGTAACAGAATGTCTTTTTCTCAATATGAGACAAGAGAACCCGAAATTATACGAAGTCCTTCTATCAATTAATCAAAGAAGAGCATTGAATATTAAGTGAAATGAAAATGTCATCATAATCTGCCTTAGACGCGATACTGAACTACTTATTCAGTACAATATTGCCAAAAAAAATCACTCCTTTTTCACTAAGATATGTGCTTAATTTACCACCGAACTTCTCAACGGAACTAAAGTTGGCACATCCGTATGTGAGAAAAAGAAACGATTAAATTCTCGGCCTTAAGCATTGTAAAGAAGTCTACATCTTTACACCAAATGCTTTCAACCATAGGAGCATTCGATCGTCCCCTTTTCTTGAGCAAGTCTCTGAATTTGTATCCATTGGTCATAAAATGGCGCACATGTCATAACCGGATGACCAAGCCGGTTTCTTCCAGTAAATAAAAATTGTCCAGGGCCTTTCTGAACACCACAATGTACAGAGGTGAACAAAGCACCTTGGAGAAGATTATCTCGTTTTTTAAATATATCATCATCTGTAGTCTTGACGATCTGATCTACGATTATATCCATTTTCGTTTTGTCAAGATCGGACTGGAAGTTCACGTCTCTTATTCTCCCAACAACAACTGAAAAAGACAAAATTCGAATTGTTAATAAAAAATATAATAAACTTGGACAGATTTTGTAAAATATACTCCTGAACATTTTAATGATTTGAAGTAAATCAAATTTGTCACCCTACTTAAATTTTATCTCTTAATTATCGCCCCTTATCTCTGCCATTCTTTGATGAAACCGCCTTTTACAATTTTACTGACTCAATTTACCCTTTATAGAAGCCGACATAGTTTCATATACATTGTTTAATTTTGTCATGGTGGTGAATTTATAGGCATGTTGAACAAATTTCTTCACACATTCACGTGTAAATTAACTGCATATAAAAGTGTTGTAAATCACAATGACAGATAAATAGACATGTACAAGCATTCACCGAAACATTATCACGATGTTACTGCTATCTAATAGTTCTGACAAAAAAAATCATTGGAAAATAATTACTAAGAAGGTCTCCAGATGTGTTAAGGATTTCTTTACAACTTAAATAAAACAAAATAATTTGTTAAGTCCAAGATGAATTCAGGTTCCTGACTGAGGAAGAGAAGAGTTTTGTCAATCGGTTTCACATTATTAATATTCAGTGAAATATATAACTCCTAAAATTAGGAAATATCCTAACTGAATACGTCAACTGTATTACTTAAATACGGTATTAGATTAATCAATGAAGCCCGAAGCCTTATCTCTTGCCTTTCTCTGTCCACTTTTCGTAGCCTGGAGCACTCACGACAGTCTTGGAAAAAGCATCGAATCAGACGTCCGGTATTCTGTTATTATAGACAGACTTGTCACCTAGAGCTATTTGTGGAGGGAGAGAGTTTGTTGCTGTTGTGGATTAAAGAGGCCTGGGCGTAATTTTAGGGAGACAGCTACACCGTCAACCATGGCAGATTTATTGACAATTAAATAGTGGTTAATAAATGAATTGTTTACATTTTTATTATTTTATTGTAGATTGTATTGGATAACATTCGATAATTTGACACTTATTCCCCAAAACTGTGTTATATTGTTTGTTTTATCTCACTGCTTGGGTCCATAAAATTCACGTTTTTCAAGCAAGTGTTTACCTTTGGACGATAACTTTTAGCGTTTTGGATTGATGAGCGGGGGTGAGCTCGAAGAAGCTTCAAACTCAAAATGTTATTGTAGGGTGGTGTGGTCAATGCATTATTTAATACCGAATACATAATCAATTTTAATATGTTCCTAATAGATTGATATCGTTCATGTTTTATTTAGTAATGATGCTGTCATGGTTATATCGTAATTATTTCAAATGTTGGTTAGAAATATAACTTACCATAATCACTGATACAATAAGATCTTAATATTTCTTTATCTGAACAGGGTCGACAATCTGAAAATATAAAGACCATACGTTAAACAATTGATATACCTAACACAACTAACAATTCAAAAGAAAACTTAAAATTAGAAGTTCACAAGAAATATGCGCAACAAAATTCTAATAACAACCATTTTTCAGGTGTTACGAAAATCATTCATCTATCTAAAAACAGGAGTATAACTACAATATCCTGTATAACAATTAAAAACTTTTCAATTATCAAAATCCCTACCCACAAAAGATGCAATCAAGCTAGACCTGAATTAAGTAAGGAAATAGAATAATGGGAGGGGATCTCCTACTAGGGGTCACTATTGTCCAACACCTGTAAATTGACACAAGGGCGGTAACTCTGTCAAGGTTAAGGGGAGGTCAGTCAATGTCCATCTTCAAGTGTCTGTGGTCAAGTAGAGGTATTATTTGACTGTTATCAATATGGACAATAGGATTACAGGCTGGATATTTAATTAGAAAGTTCAACATAGGGTTCATGTATGAAGTCCTGATTATATATTTTTTCAAAATTCTATGAAAAATTGTTTTCACCTTGATGCTGCAAAAGAACAGCCTATGCCTATATATTTTCTAGAGAGCCTCGTCGAATTTTAAAATATTATTCAATTACGATATACATGTAATTGTATGACTGGCTATGTGAACTCTCTGAAAGTGATACATAGGTAGTGTCATCAAGTAATATCAGACGATATGAAGACCCATGTCTGCTACAACAGTATTATTCATCAAACAGAAGACAAAAGTTATCAAAACCGCAGTGACTCAAAAATAATATTGTATATGACCCGGTGACCTGGTCAGATTTAAAGAACAACTTGACCCACGGTCAATACATTGTTCACTTCGCAAATTAAATTTACGGTTTCGAGTATAATTAGTGAGTTATGCATGGCTCCTTTTTTCCATTTAATTGATCAAACTACATTAGGTTAAAGATCTATATCGCCTAATTACACTTTATATCGTATGTTAGAATAAAATGGGTCAGAAAACATTGAAAACAGAAATATGTCAACTATGTTATGAAAACTTTGTTTCTTTATATCCTTTATAAAGAAGGAGAACGGCGAATGAAATGACTCAGTCAACCTTTTTAGTTTTCAATATGATCTAATATTAAGTTTACCCATCCCAACAGTATCTAGTACAGTATTGTGTTATAAGTTAAAAGGGACAAGTTATGGTTACTTTCAAGGACTAACTCCTTGTTTATTGTGTATTAAAAATCGAACACAGGTGTAGCTATCTTCTCGTAAGATGTTTGGGCCGATACAATTTTTTTCTTTTGGGTTACATTATTGTTACATGCAGAAATGTCAAAACGAGAAATTAATCATATCATTATATTTATAGTTGCTATTACTTCAAGTATCAACACTCCACATGAACATTAGTTTCATAAAAATTCCGTGAGAACAAGGATATATTAGAGAATTGTGATATCTACATTAAACGGTTTTAATTTACATTAAACTGTATCAGATATCAGTATTATTGAGTTAAGTATCAAGATATCGATTGTTCAGACGTGACTTGTTTCAGGATTTCTATACATCATGGTCTAGAGGAAAAACTGTATACTAAACTTAATGGCTACATGGGTAAAACAAATACTAATTACCATAAAACTAACAGGTGCTCTTATTCTCAAGTGAATTTCTCAGAGGAAATTCTCATATATGGTCAACAGAAAACTTAATTAGTTTGCTTGCATTATTTAACTTCGAGATTTGGATGGATTTAGTCGAGGGAGGAATATACAGAATTCGCACAAGTGATTCTGAAGAAAATTCGTCGTAGATGATTAAACCTACCTTCCATGGGATCTGAACTGAACTTGTCGTTTTTTATTAATTCAATATCATAATAAATAATGGTTCTGGACAATCCCGAGTCTTCTGTTGTAGATTCGATCTCCAAGTATAACATTACAGATGATTCTGATGATGTCACGCAATGCTCTTTTCCTTGACCTTCAACACTGAACCATGGCAACAGATCTACTTTTGAATCATATGACTTAGTTCTATAGTTTACGGTTTCTGTAGTAATCTCTCTAGAAACCAAAGTCACAATATTTTGGCTCTTTAAAGCAATACAAGCCTTGAAAGGACCTGCAACTTTCGGTTTCAGTTCCAAACGGACTGCACTGATGGGATTTGACCATGTGATTTTACCACCATCACAATTCGGCTTAACATTTATATTTCCTTTTCCGGTGCTGTCCCTGAAAATAGAAACGATTGGATTCATAAATTTATTGTATGTGACTTGCCTCGTATTATAAATTTTCAAAAATGCAAAATGTTCTGTTGATGAATTTATTTGGCAATATTATTTTATCTGTATATTTTAATATTACCAGTATATAATAAAAAATTACCATACAGCAACGTTCATTTGCATAATTAACGGAATGGACATATCGAGGAATATGCCTGGAGCGAGATCTATTTCACGTGCTAATCACGAACTAATCATTGCTAATTTACATGTATGACGATATTATTTAACATGACGTCAATATTACAGCATATCAGGGTTTCCCTTTTCAACCAATTATCCTCATCAGCACGGCTAGAATTTGAAACGTAGAATGACGTAATACAACAATATACAGCAACTTTTATGATAATATCACGTGATTGTATTCTGACAGCACGGGGGTTAATCAGACGGTTAAATTACTAATTGGAGTGGAAGGGGTTAATTCAGTTGAGGTTGACACGAATAGCCGCTTAATCCCATAATCATTGAATAACACTATACTCCAGCATGACAACCAGATTATACCTTTTGTCGCCACCTACAATTCTACAGCTAAAAATGCATCTGTGATTGTGAAACGTTTTTATAAAGAACTCCAGGATGAATTCCCTAATATCTATACCAAACGTTTAGTGACTGCTTACAAAAGGAATAAAAATCTGAGTAATATTCTTGTACATGGTAGATTAGATCCCCTTTCATTATCTCCCTGAAGTAATCGCTTTGTATTTTTATTTAATGGCTTTATCTTGTAAGTTTCTCTAGAAGTAGATAATTTCTTATCAATTGATGTATACTGAAATTCGTAGCATAGTCTCTACTTGTGACCTAGGCCAGTGCTTCTATAGGAGAGCATCTCTTATAACACCCTTAACTATACTCTGGAAATGGAAGTGAAGTTATTTTGTTCTTTTTTTTTCTATTATTGGGTCTACTGTTCATATGTTAGATCATTAGTATAACAAGACTATGTATGGCGTTTCCTATTTTACGCAATGAAAGTTATAATTCTTTTATAAGAGCAATTAAAAGTGACACCTGATAATTATATACTAATTACTTAATTTTTATATCAAAATATATCAAGAAATCTAATAAACTCATCATGACAGTTTGAATTTCACAGCTTGATCCCATTGGTTAGATCGTTAACTATAACCAAGAAATAACATTATGTAATAATGGTACCCTACGTTATAAATTAACAGGATGTGCAAACTACGTCATACTGAGGTGTTTATTTTACATTCTACTAAACGTTATTTTAATACCAGAATGTCAGTTTTGAAATCAGGTGGCTGTACACTATGACTATGACAAAACTACACCGACGTAAGCATTAATACATATTTTGGCTAACTGGATTCCTGCGAACCCCAAAACATCTCTTTGATTTTGACATAAGCCAATGCTTTTATGAGATCATCTAAAATTAGATAAGAGATAGTTCGCTTCGAATTTGGATGTCATGTCACTATGTCATGCAATAATTCAACTTCAAAACCAATTAAATGTATAGACTAGCCTAATTTGTTTCTAAATTCATCAAAATCGTTCAACTACTCAAAATTTATAATAAATTTTATGGTTAACTGAACTGAGTAGCCCCATTCTATACGAAAATAATGAGGACATTATGAAAGGCTTTCAACACGTGCAGAACATTTTACTAATAAGCTGTAGAAGCCCCGAATGTTAAGCCCTCTCAGTAGGGTATAAGGGTTAGTTTAGGGTCAGTCTGACACCCGCTCTCCTGATATAAAGACAACTTGTTTAGATTTAACTTTCATCTTGATATAAAATTTTGTTTTTCTCTTAGAAATTATGAAATGAAAATAAACGGGCACCTGTTGACCAGATTGGTAGGGTAGTACCAGGGGAGATGAGACATACACAATATGTGTAATATTTAGAAAGCTGAATCATAAATCACGTTCTCAGTTATTGTTTAATGTTGAAATGATTAAAATGGCATCATGATGGAATTCTCCACAGGTCATTTCACCACATATAAAATTCTATGAATTATTATGTACAATTAAAAACACTGGGGCGTGATTCCACTACAGTACTTTAAAAATTTGAATTTGTGTGCATATAGCCAAGGCTTCTGAAGCTATAATGTGATCTAAATTTATGGCGTTATATAGCCTTGGCAATTATCAGATATCAATCACGTCTCTCTCGTCATTTATATTGAAACAGAATAGAGCAGGGATTCTGCTTCAATAAGTCGATATGGGATAAAACAGGGTTCGATGTTATCGCAGTTTCAGCTTTTTGTATGAATTAAAATGAATCATTTGTTATGAACATGTCGACAGTTACAATTCTAGCCATTCATATACAGCTTATAGGTTTAAATAATAAAAAGTGAATATTGAAGAATATAGTATTAAAGCTTTTGTGACATTTTTAGTATCAATCTATAGCATATCATAAAATTGAAATAAAATTATCTTTAAAACAAGTTCTATCCTTACCTGATGGTACAGTCACATTGGTTACAGAGCTGATCCGCTGTTATAGTACATACATGTAATATGGCCATTACAACTAACAACCACATATCTTGGAGAAAATCCATTTTTAGAGCTCCTACTAAACAGCAAGTACTACCTGTTTCTGATCAACCTGGAAATTAAGTTATTATATGTTTTCATGGCTTCATGATAGGGTATTTTTCACAGGTATGAGATTTCACAAATATGTGGACATTTCAATTACTTTTTTGTCAACTAAAACATGATCATTTGTCATTTGTTTATCGCAATTATTATTTAAAAGCAGTTTAGCAACTCTTGCGTGTATAGACGTACCATTAACAAATATAGAGGCCATTATTTAGTATGCTATAACAAGCAAGGGTAAACTTAATGTCTTTCGATTGCTGTCAAAGTCATCTTTACAGATTCATTATGACACATACAATGCATATAGTGTATAGTACATATAAATTGGACTTTTTCTTGCATGTATTTCCTTCTTGTGAAAGGAATACATTTACATCGTGAAAACGAAACTATGAAAGCAGTTAAGTGTTGAGACATATTCGCAGTTGTAATATGAGCTTTGTAACGGGTAACCGTTTGTTATACAGGTATTATACAACAGTGTTTAACATGTATCATTTCACCTGCTAGTTACACCTGTCGGGAGTAACGGTACAAGTAATATATCACGGTTTCATATTAGATAGTTATGTGACATTTAACTTGATATTCCTTAAAAAGATAAATCAGACGATTCAATGGTTAAATAATCTATAGTAAAAATACACCGCAATTGTTATCTGAAGTCAAAAGTATTCAGAAAAACTATTTTCTTACCTGTCATTAATATACACGTTTATAATCCACTAGACTGGGGACGTTATCGACCCCTATTCCTATATAGTTCAGTATATCAGGCTCCTCACAGGTTTGAACAGTTCCTTACTAAAACTGTGGTTTATATATCCATAATGTTATCGTAAGATATTAAATCTCTTTGTCAAGTTGTAAGTTTGTATACTTAATGTAAATATCCAAGCTAAGAGTATTGTATGATGATGAGTGAAGAAAAGTGGGCCATATCGCTGATAATGCCCGGTTACCTCGACATTTTGATTGGTCCAACGGTAAACCAGCCACGCGTGTAGGGACACCAACAAGTGAGCGGGGCACAGGACGGCCTCGATTCGGCCTCGAATTTCATATCTTGTCGTGTGCGAACTTTCAACCCTTTTCTACATATTTCAATCTCTTATTTCAAATTGCAAAGGTTATGTTATAATAAATAAAAGTTTCTCAGTTCATTGATATAAATGCATATATATCAAATCAATTTGAAACCTGAATACTAAAAACTCTCTACTTGTCAAGGGGGACGGGTTTTAAACAGTCGTCTTTTATTTGCATATCAATCTCAGGAATGGAGATAAAAGACTGATGCCTCTGGAAACCAATTGAATGTGGGTTAATATTCTGTTATAGAATTACTGAAGTGTATATACGTTCTATAGAAGCTTACATCCAAATAGTTATTTGATTATTAAGCCTTAGAATCCATGAGGGGTTTGAATTGAGTTGATGTGGTAACTATTTCAATAGGACAAATCTTCAAGAAAGCAGTTAGAAAACTAAACACTGTTTCCTGGGAAAGGAAGGAGAAGTAAAAACATGGCCTAAAATGGATAAAAATTGAAACTTAATGCGACAAAAACATACAACCCAGCTGAAAACCGTAACAAAGGGAAATCACGGACGAGTTGCAACTTTTTATTTGCCATTCTTCTCCACTATTGTATTTTTCTGTTAACAAGAGAATAGGGAACTAATCTTTTGTGACCCTCCAGCAGAGATCTGGTGAACCGTGACGCCTTAAAATCAAAAAAGGCAAATCTCCTTTTTACAGTTGCGCATTTAGGTTTTAACATGCGATTAAGATAAGCCGTGTTAATTAACGCCTTCTTTACTTAATCTTTTACGCCAATGATCAAAAAGCTGTGCTTTTTACCACTTTTCTGTCTTGCTGTGAAGAGACTAACTCTTGCAGTGTTCGAACTATCTTCTTTCCGCTCTTCCCTCATTTGTGAACTATCGTTTTCCGCTCTTCTCTCATTTATGAATATAATCGAAATGTCTTATCAATTGCAATGCAATGAATAGCACGTTTTTCTGTTCGAATGCAGAATAATAATATTGAGGCGTTATCTTCATAAAATATTTCGCCGTTGCTGATGAGCTATGTCGGAACGAAGCGTTTATTTAAAAACTAAATTTTCATGCTTTCAAAACCGAATACGAATGGAAAAAAAGAAACGTCGTGATAACCTTTTGTTTTCTTCTCTTTTTTAACAGTGTTAGGGCCTTACAATTATTTGATAAAATATTTGATTTTAAAAAGGAAATTTGTTTCTATGAACAAGGAAATTACCCTACTCTGTTCTGCAGAGTTACTAAAAGTTCAAACGAAGCCGATAAAACGAAATACAAAGCGAAACATTTCAAATCTGACTGTTATTACAACACCCTATTTTCCCATATAAATAACTGTTTTTATAGCTATATCAATATTTTACGAGCGGTGTGTTAAAATTCATCTCTTGTTGCATAGTAATTTATTGAAAAGAAAACTTTTGATCACACAGGTTAAAGTACTATGGCTCTTTCCAACTTTGTTCCGAGAAAGACAAGTTTTTTTTTTATAGTTTTCACGTAACCCACGCATACTTTCAACACATTGTCCATGTATTAGCCCTATTCGTATATTTCTATGATACACACATAACAAGTGAAGCGAACCTCTATCAGTCTCTTAAAATATAATAGATCTATGAATATAATTATGACCCTTTTTATTGTAAGAAATATAGAAATTTTGAATTCCGACCAAACCGATATCTACCGTTAGAATAGACGAGTTTCAGATATCCAAGGGCAATAACTCCAAAATCACAAACAAAATTCGTTTGTGAAATTATGGACGCGGTCATCGAAAACATATAAGACTCAGTCCAGTAAAACATTTTATGCTAACGAATTTAGTCCGTTCTATTTTTAGAAATCCTCTTTCTCCCTTCCTTTGGGTGTTTTCGCATGCCCATTTTTGACTTATTTTTGGTCTAGATTTGAAATTTGATGTCTGAAATGGCATTTTCTGTCAGAATTTTGCAGATAATGAGAAATTTAATTGGCGGAAGGGTATTTCTAAAAATAGTGGTTTTGTATGCAGTGACAGTCAAGTGGATGTTGATATCCGGTAGTGGTCTACTTTCATTTTGACTAGTTCAAAATTTTCATGGTCATGCTATATAGGACTCAGACCAGTAAAACATTTTATGCTAATGATTGTAGTCCGTTCTATTTTTAGAAATCCTCTTTCTCCCTTCCTTTGGGGGTTTTTGCATGCCCATTTTTTACTAATGTTTGGTCTAGATTTGAAATTTGATGTCTGAAATGGCATTTTCTTTCAGAATTTCTGAGATAATGAGAAATTTAATTGGCGGAAGGTTATTTCTAAAAATAGTGGTTTTGTGTGCAGTGACAGTCAAGCGGATGTTGATAAAATGTAGTGGTTTACTTTCATTTTGCTTAGTTCAAAATTTTCATGTTCATGCTATATTGAAATTTTGTACAGAAACCAAGTATTGGCCAGGCTTTCATGTGACATACAGGAAAGCTTTCAACGAGATTTCTGGAAAAAGTTATGGAAGGTTGAATTTCGTGATTTAACATTGAAACAGATTGCAAATGAATTGGCGGACTGAGTCCATTTTGAATTTTTGTACAGAAACTAAGTATTGGCCAGGCTTTCATGTGACATATTGGAAACGAGATTTCTGGAAAAAGTTACAGCAGTTTGAATTTGGTGATTTGAGTCCATATTATGCTTATGATTGTATAATTTAATCCATGTTAATTCAAGAAATCTTCTTTCTCAATTTTGGTTCAAAATTTTCATGGTCATGCTCTATTGAATTTTGGTACAGAAACCAAGTATTGGCCAGACTTTCATGTGACATATTGGGAAGTTTTCAACGAGATGCCTGGAAAAAGTTATAGAAAGTTGAATCTCGTAATTTAACAATGGAATCAGATGACAAATTAATTTAATAGCTTTTACTGTGATACCACTCTTGCACCCCCCCCCCTCTCTTTCTACGGGCTTAGCTGAAAATATAGCATCATGAGCAATATATATGTTTTGTAAAGAAACATCATGTTTAAGTAAAAACAGATGGATGAAGCAATAACAAAGAATGTTCTTATTGTATTCATAACTTGATATTTATGTATGTTGACTCGTTACACAGAAATAACTAAACAATAATAATTATTATTAGCATTGATTATCAGGTGTCATGAAGAAAGAATAAAATCTCCTTAAAATATGTAATTAGTGATAAACTTTTCAGCATGTTTCTAAATTTATTAGATTATAGAGAGATCTCGTGGTATTGTTTTTTACACCAAGTCAAAGCACCTTTTTGGTAATCCTCAGAGGTAATAAACTTTTAAATTGGGTAATAATTGAATAACACTTCAAATTTTAGTACATTTAGACCATCAATGGATGGAACCATACAAATTTTATTATAATTTCTTGAACAGCTAATTTAACTGTGTACTGAGATTGTGTAGAAACAACGAGTTAACTCCCATTACTCAGAATTGGACCGTATTATGAAATAATTATATACAGAGCATAAATAAGGTTTCGGAAACAAGCCGAGGCTCACGCGAATCCGTCAATACAATTTATCGAAATATAGAGAATATAAATGAAAAGATGAGAAGATAAATAAATTAGCATAATAATACATATGTTATATTCAACAATAAAATAGTTTTAAGAATACCTACATTAATGATGTATATAAGTATATGAAAGAAAATGTGCAAAAGTGCCAGGGGTGTACACACCAGGCAGGAGTCGTCATCAACAGGAATTCCGTCCATCCACAAGCACAAACCAAGATACAGACAAAGACAGTCCGGCTGTTCGGAGTTAACTCCCATTACTCAGAGTTGAACCGTATTATGACTTAAACATTCTCTCTTATGTTTTAGATTGAACGAAGAGTGAACGATATTACAATTATGTAAGGGATAGAGGCCGAAAACTGGCTAACGCCCCTCACAAACTGTCCTCTCTCTAACATAATAGACAGTTTGACTGACTGACTGGTAGGTATGGTGTCTGCTTCGGTAATCAAAACCATATCGCGGACGTTGAGTAAGGAACGACCTGCTCCTATGGCTTCTTCTATATCTTTACTCATCGTTCTTCTTCTGTATCTTCCTTCTTCGTTCTTCTTCTGTATCTTGATACTTCTTCTGTAACTGTCTTCTTTCTTCTATACAGAGCGATGTGCTCTTATGGCTTCATCTGTCCTTCTTCTGTAAAGAGCGATGTGCTCTTTAAACTTCTTCTGTCCTTCTTCTGTGATTCTTCTTGACGTTTTACCGAAGACTGAGTCCACGTTCGACGTCATACCTACCGAAGAGCAGGATGCTTTTCTGATGTGCTACCTAGGTGATCATTCCTATTTCTTTTAAGAAATAATAAACTGCTTCACAAATTGCAGATATACCCTCTCCCGTATGTGACAGAATGTTTTTCAGTTTATAGTCCAGCTTGCGTTTATTCAATAAATCGACCAGCGTTTGTCTCTCTTCCCTTAATTGCTCACAATGGATTAACAGATGTTCTGCGGTACCAGCTTCACCGCAGGGACATAGCTTCAGTTCGTATTTGTGATTTCTTACCTCACCCATCATTCTCAGACGACAGTTTGAGGACTCTATCTTACTTAAATAATAGCCCTACAAAGTTAAACTAATTGTAATCAACACAACTCATTGATTGATTAATAGTTATGTGGGTTCAGGTTGTGATTTAGACTGTGACAAACATACTCTGCAGGTGTCTTCTACACACTATTTATTCATCAAGTGAAAACGATATACACATGTACAGTAAAAGTTCTTCATGCGACCACGCCCATTCTGCGACCGCTCGTTGTAAGCGATCGCCTCAAATTCCCCCCGACGATATTTCAATAAAATTTATGCTTATTAAACGGCCACTCCTTCAACGCGACCAGCGACCACCGAAATTGAAGTAAATTGGCCAATTATCGCCTAATAAACGACCACGCTAATCATTAATTACCGCTAATTAATCCTTTAATCCGTGTTTCATTCTCATTGAATTCACAATCAACATGTCGTCAAAATCTAGTAGAAAATGTCTTACATATTTATAATTCAATCCACCTTTAGAAATACATCCCAAGTCGAGCCAATGGATAATATTTAGTATGAACAATCAAATTTTCAAATACGGAGAGACCTTTTTTTTTCTGATATTTCATCTGATTATAACAAAGTAAGAGCAAAAAGAAGATGAAAATAAGGATATATACCGAACTCTAATGCCACAACAATTAGGTTTAGCAAACCTTTGGAAAAAAACTGACATAGATGTGATTGTAAACAAAGGCCTCACTTTATTTCACTTTATCAAATGGTGACGTTGCAAAATAAATCTGAATATATAATTTAATTGCTTTTTCAGTGAAAAGATAGAAGGTCCAAACAACTAAAAAATAATGGACACTTTTTTCAAAATAATGGACACTTTTTTTCAAAATAATGGACACTTTTTTTTCAAAATAATGGACACTTTTTTCAAAATAATGGACACTTTTTTTCAAAATAATGGATATTTAGTGAACAATTTTCATGAAATAGTGGACAGTTAGTGAGTAGTTCAAACAACACTCATACATTCTACTAGAGAATGGATAAATACAACAAAGGATGACGTCATAGGTGTTATTTAAGAGAATTTAACCATAATTTAACTCATTTCATAAGACAATACGTTACCGCGTACTGGCGTGTATGAACATGAGTTATTATTACTGTCGGGTATTAATATAAACTATTTGCTCTTAACTTTTTCGATAAACTTAAAACTGTTGCTCGGTCGATTCAAATTCGATTCATTTTATGCCTGTGCTCAATCTACTGGTACCATTATGATGTGCACTATTGAATTTGGTGATGATCCGATGACTTTCTTCAGAGATATCGTATACAACTCTGATATCGGTTCATAAGTCTCTGATATCGGATCATGAGACTCTGATTTCGGTTCATAAGAATCTGTATTGGATCATATGAGTCTGATATCGGTTCATAAGACTCTGATAATGGATCATAAGACTCTGATATCGGTTCATAAAACCCTGATATCGGATCATAAGACTCTAATATCGGTTCTTAAGACCCTGATATCGGATTATAGGACTCTGATACCGGATCATAAGACTCTGATATCGGTTCTAAGAATTTGATATCATGTTCGTTTTTCACTTTTCTGGCTTCGATTCTCCATGGATTCTTTTGATTGTTTGTACATGTATGTGTGTCAATATCATTATGAAGATGTACACTTGATTTGGTGGGGTTCCGATAATTACCAACCACTGAACTTTGTGGAAATACCAGGACATTCACCAGAAGCATGTCGATTCTGTTATATGCGCTGTGCTAAATTCCGTTGACAAAATATTTTAGCATAGCACTTGAATAACATTGTAATAATATGGATGTCAAGCCACATAAGCATTACTAAAATGCATCCAGAATGATTTTGCTTGCTACTGCCTTTATATGTCGGCATGTTAACTGGACCACGAATACACGAAGATTTAAAAAAAAGGATAACAAAAGTATCGTTCCATAAATCCACTTTTAATTAGATACGTGTTCTCTTTCAGAAAATGTGTGTAGATGTAGTATATTGAATATAAAAGTGTCAGAGCAACGAAGCTAATGAAACGTTTCGTATCCTTTTTTAAAATGTCCAGAATTTTGCCTTGTCTTACAAAACAAATTACCGACTGCAGTGACTTGAGTCCAAGTTTCCAGCAGTCCATTTTACTTGTAAGATTCAACCACAAATACTCACCAGAGTTTGAAGCTCGGGCCCTTACATAATAAAATATTTCTAAGATTGCACTACCTCTAGAACGATTTATAATGAAGCAGGTTAATTAAGACTAATGTCTGAAACACAACCACAGGGAAATGTGCATAGACTAATGAAAAATATTTCCATTATTATTAACCTCATTCCAGTCACAGCGTGTATGAGTTAAATAGATCTGTACAATTGTTTGTACTGTGAAGAATTTAAATATTTCATGTCTCCATAAAGTACATGTAGCTGTTTTTGTTGACTAATGGACTAAAATAGTTTGATCTGTATATCCGAGGAATTCTTAATAACGTTTTAAATACACGATTGGTCGCGAAACAATCCAACTTTCCGATTTCATTGAAACGATTATTCAATCGGGATACTGAAAATAAAAGCATATAGAAAATCAAGATACACTAAAATATCAATTGCAATAATGTATCAGTTCAGTGTTTCTATGCAATTAAGAGAAACACAGAATAAGATTTCAGCATGATTTCCACATAAAACGAATTTTTATATCGACATACGTGTCGATTTTCAAGAAATATCCCGAATAGGCTTGAGTTCAATATTCATTTCTAAAGCAATAGATATTTATTAAATGAAAAGCTAGACATGTCTTAATAGAATAAAATTATTGGAAAAAGATTGAATTTTAACCGATTTTGTCTTTTATTACTTATTCGTATTTCCACCCCAAGTCCAACCTTTTATCGCTTTTCATTAACAGTCTTTCATATCTTCTACTTTCATTGATATAAAATGGCGTCAGAAAGATTCGACTGTTTTATCATTTCCAATGATAAATGGAGAAATTATTTGTTCCAAATCTCTGAATTATTGACAGTCTTTTAAAAGATTAGTTATGGCTTTCCTAAACGAGATATTGACCTGTTTTTTTAAAATTAAAAATAAGGTTTTATGATTGGTTCAAATCAAGGCGTACACAGTCTGATTGGTTAATATCGAGGAAAAAAATGCTTTTTGATTGGTTCGAACAATTTTCAGAATGGTATTTGTTAAGAGTTAAAAAGAAGTGTTATCCCAAGACGCTAATTTCATATTTTTTTTTCAATTCTTTATATTTGTTTAGTCTGGTGAAAAGTGTATGGATTTGAAATAAAATCTGTACTGGAATCTGGAATGGAATAGGTTTGTTAAATTTGCCATCTCTTCACCCCACACACCATAAAGTTGAACTGGAGTATTAATTCCGGTTTTTGTATTATAAGGTATATTTAGTTATGTAGAAGCCTACTTAGAGAAAGAAACCCAAACAACTATAAAACTATTTATTTCCTTTTCGTACAATATAATTTACCAGCTGCCTTAAAGTAGGATAGTAAGACTGTCTTCAACAATACCATGACCCTTTTTATTAATCAATCCTTTACCAATATCCTTGGCATAAAATAACCTAATCAGAACTAGTTTGGATAACATAAAATATATGTCTACTACACTTTCTTAGACATATAAATAACACAAATCGACAAAGCTTTCAAACTTGGCAATAATGTTGAACCAATGTCTATATGTTTCGTTTGGTCCAGTGGATAAGTCAGCAGCTAAGTCGTGTAATATTTTCACAATTACTGGTGAAAGAGACAGTCTTTTATATCACTTTTTAGGGCGTTTCTTATTGCAACAGCCTGCCTCATTTCGGACATCGGATGCTTTGTGTACATAAACAACATACATGTCTATCTGTAAAAGAAAGAAGTGAGGATATTATTAAAATGCCACTCAATCTCTCGGTAAATCAGATTTTGGTCGGATATGAAATAAATGGATTTTACTTCAGAAGGAAAATGAGACAATGCTCGAAAGGAGAAAAAATATATTCAAGCTCGGAAATTAAGCGCATATCTAGATTGATCATTATGCAGCGAGATAAAAACATATTTTCTTATATTTATTATTCCTGTTAAATGCTATTCTGGTCGAATTTATCTGTGTGATTAACCAAACGACCTACTAATGATGCAGACGTCAATCTGTTAGGGCGGGAAATTTTCCAGTCCGTCTGCTAAATTACCATGGGCTAAATAGTTCCATATCTATTTCATGATTTATTCAATGTAGATCGCTTAATCTGCCCTCAAGCATACGACAGTTTCTTCTTCATTCGCCTGTCACATTTCCTTCCTGGTACAAATATACTTTTAATTTGTTTATCGACCTTCTAGGTCAATTTTAAGCAATTTCTGTCAACAATATTTAACATCATCACCGTTAATCTGAGTGCAATATTGTGTAGTTTAAAATTGTAAAAGTTCGAAAAACACAATATATTAAATCCCACTATAACATACTTTAAACGATTATGCTGTGTATTCTTTTCTGATAACATAAAACAGCCTAGCATGCTCTCATAACATAAAGAAGCGTATTCCAATCTAATATCATGATGAATTTTATTCTGTTCTGATAACCTAAAGAAGCCTATTCTGTTCTGTTAACATAATGAAGTCTATTCTGTTCTGTTAACATAATGAAGTCTATTCTGTTCTGATTTCACGATGCAGCTCATTCTTCTCTGATAACGTGGTGGGATCTATTCTCTTCTGATATCAAGATGAAGCCTATTCTGTTCTTGTAACATAAAAAATCATATTCTCTTCTGGTAAGAGAACGAAGCCTTGTATACTCTAATGACATGTTGGGGCATATTCTGGTTCTAATAAATGATGAAGCTTTTAATGTTTTTGATAACATAATGAAGCCTAGTTTGTTCTGATAACATAAATAAGCCTATTCCGTTCTGATATCATGATGAAGTTTATTCTGTTCTGATAACATAAAGAAGCCTATTCCGTTCTGATATCATGATGAAGTTTATTCTGTTCTGATAACATAAAGAAGCCTATTCCGTTCTGATATCATGATGAAGTTTATTCTGTTCTGATAACATAAAGAAGCCTATTCCGTTCTGATATCATGATGACGTTTATTCTGTTCTGTTTACATAAAGAAGTCTATTCTGTTCTGATAACACGATGAAGCCCATTCTGTTGTGATATCACAGTGGAACTAGTATGCTCTGATACCACAATGAAGCTTATTCTGTTCTGTTAACATAATGAAGCCTATTTTTCTGATAACATGATGAAGCCTATTTTGTTCTGATAACATGATGAAGACAATTCTGTTCTGTTAATATAATGAAGCCTATTCTGTACTAATAACATAAAAAATCCCATTCTCTTCTGGTAAGATAATGACGCCTTGTATACTCTGATAACATGATGAAGCCTATTCTGTTCTTGTAACATAAAAAATCATATTCTCTTCTGGTAAGAGAACGAAGCCTTGTATACTCTAATAACATGATGAAGCCTTTTCTGGTTCTAATAAATGATGAAGCTTTTTCTGTTTTGATGACATAATGGAGCCAATTCTGTTCTGATAAAATAAAGAAGCCTATTCCGTTCTGTTAACTTATTGAAACGTATAATGTTTTGTTTACAAAATGGAGCCAGCCTAGTCAGCTCTGATAACATAATGAAACCACGTCTGTTTGATAATTCAACGTCTAGTCTGCTGATAAGTATTCACGAAATTTGGAATCGGAAAAAACAAAAACGTTCAGACTGTTTGATAACATAATTAAGCCCAGCTAGATATGATAAATAATAATTTTCTGCTTCCTTCTTTTTCGGATATGGAACAGTAAAGTTTCTGAAACAGACGAGTTGATAACTATTTATTGACTGTGATATAGTCCTGTTAAAGGGTACCAAACAGTAGATTAATGTTTGTCTCTTTTTCCTATTCCATTTTCAAGAATAGGAAATGAAAGAATAAGGGCTTCAAAATAGACACACTATGCTGAAAATACCCGCGTTTAAAGCAAGACAATCATCACCTGTGCGACCAATCGTACCTTACTACCTTTTGTGTTTGAAAATCAAATCCGCCATGTTTGAGCGCAGTTTAGTGCTTAAGTCATTCTATTTATAATAAATGTTGCTGACATTTCGCTCGAAGTTATGTACCTCATATCACACTAATCAAGTTTTAAACCACTTCTGCTTAATCATTCGCACATCGCATTACCTCTTTTAGACAGGTAGTGGTGAAGCGAGTGAAGATAGATGTAAGTGAAATTTCTCGACGTTTAGGTATTTTCTTACAGTTCTAGTTCTTCTAATGATTTTCATATTTCATTGTTTTCATAATCTTGATATTTCGAAGAGGTTGCCTTTAATTATATTTCAAAATATGATTTACCT
The DNA here is from genome assembly GCA_030562195.1 of Nipponacmea schrenckii. Taxonomy (NCBI): domain Eukaryota; kingdom Metazoa; phylum Mollusca; class Gastropoda; family Lottiidae; genus Nipponacmea; species Nipponacmea schrenckii. The sequence goes on from JAUJPP010000001.1 coordinate 6,193,408, forward strand.
TGATGGTGCGACGATGTGACTGGGCTATTTTGTGGAAGAAATTTATTCCAATTACTCTGGTATTGTGAAGTCTAGAGCTATATACTAGTAGTTTATTTCAGTTGCCTTGGTAGCATGAAGATATTATATGTAAGGTCGTGGCACAATTTAAACAAACACGAAACAATTTTCTGGTAATTAAACCTTGATTTAAAACAAAATATGCTGTAAGTCAGTTGTAAATAATCCAGTCAAAATATACACACAGACCATAAGTTTTAATTTACACTGTCGAAGGTTACATTATCAGTTTCTAACAGGAATAGAATCTCAAATACCAAGTTTTAACTTAGCTGGTTATATACTGCAAAGATATATTAAATTTATTTTGTTTTTTTATATAGTGAAGAAGGTTATAACGGAAGATTTGCCCCTGAAAAACAACAAATAAAAAAAAACTGCCAAATAAAGCATTGTTATTATCTGATTTCCCTTTTTTATACGCCCACATGACAATGTGGACGTATATTGCCATCACCCCTGTCCGTCCGTCGGTCCGTCGGTCTGTCCGTCCGTCGGTCCGTCCGTCAACAATTACTTGTGTACACGATACAGGCCAGAGTTTTTATCCGATTTGAATGAAACTTGGTATGTGTATTCATCTTGATAATATCTCGGACTAGTTCGAAAATGGCACGATTCCAGATGTCGGTTTATGAGTTATTGCACTTGATTAAATGAAAAAACGTTAAAATTTACTTGAGTACGCCAAAGAAGCTGTAGTTTTTATCCGATTTGAATGAAACTTGGTATGTGTATTCATCTTGATAATATCTCGGACAAGTTCGAAAATGGCACGATTCCAGATGTCGGTTTATGTGTTATTGCACTTGATTAAATGAAAAAACGTTAAAATTTACTTGAGTACGCAATAGAAGCTTTAGTTTTTATCCGATTTTAATGAAACTTAATATGTGTATTCATCTTGATAATATCTCGGAAAATTTCGAAAATGGCACAATTCCAAATGTCGGTTTATGAGTTATGGCCCTTGATTAAATGAAAAAACGTTAAAATTTACTTGTGTACGCAATAGAAGCTGTAGTTTTTATCCGATTTGAATGAAACTTCGTATGTGTATTCATCTTGATAATATCTCGGACAAGTTCCAAAATCCACGATTCCAGATGTCGGTTTATGAGTTATGGCCCTTGATTAGATGGAAAAACGTTGAAATTTACTTGTGTATGCAATAGAAGCTTTAGTTTTCATCCGATTTGAATGAAACTTGGTATGTGTATTCATCTTGATAATATCTGAAAATGGCACGATTCAAGATGTCGGTTTATGAGTTATGGCCCTTGATTAAATGAAAAAATAACGTTAAAATTTACTTGTGTACGCAATAGAAGCTGCAGTTTTTATCCGATTTGAATGAAACTTGGTATGTGTATTCATCTTGATAATATCTCGGACAAGTTCGAAAATGGCACGGTTCCAGATGTCTGTTTATGAGTTATGGCCCTTGATTAGATGGAAAAACGTTAAAATTTACTTGTGCACGCAATAGAAGCTGTAGTTTTCACCCGATTTGAATGAAACTTGGTATGTGTATTCATCTTGATAATATCTCGGACAAGTTCGAAAATGGCACGATTCCAGATGTCGGTTTATGAGTTATGGCCCTTGATTAAATGAAAAACGTTAAAATTTTCTGTTTGCTGAAGTGGGCGTACGTTACCTTGCCTGGCAAGCTATCTTTTCATGCGGACAAGAACAGCCGAAAGTCATTATGGTAAATCTACTACAGAAACTGGAACACAATCACAATACATCAAACCCCAACACAATTTCATGCATGAAACGGTGATTTTGTATCGGCGATTTGGTTCGAAGATCGATGGCAATTTTTAATACATAGCATGTTAGTTCTCAGTATGTATTTAGTAATCAGATGTGTATTTAAATTCGTTACGATTCTGGTTGGCCTGAAGTAACATTTTATATTAAGAAGTGATAAAGATGATACTTTCAACACGTGTTACTTTCAATTAACCCACCACAGAAACTTTATTTCTACACATCGCACATCAATAAGAATTTATTATTTTAACCTCAAATATTTTAACAGAAAAAGGAAAGAAAAAGGATTTTCAGAAAAACTCTTCTCTTTTGTTTATTTGATGAATCTATTCACGTTAAAAGATAAAGGTGGTTTTAAACTATCATTATAAAAAATTAAGTATCTTTCAAAATCTATTAATTCCGAAAAATTATACGAAGAATACAAGAATGTTTATGGTTATCCAAAAAACATTATTTATTTTCTATTGCGAATAGACAAGTCCTAAATTGAAGGTTGTTGTAATCCCCACTCACAGAACCTAAAAATGTTTTTTTTATCCTCACAACTGTTCTTTTATAAGTACAGAAGAATTATTTTGCAGGAATCGAGAAATAACGTGTTGTTGTTTTCTACAGAACGATTCCTGTCAATCAACTGAGGGGATCAATCAGGAATATTAAATTGCAAACTATGATGTCTAAAAACGAACCTTTGAATTCATGCAGGCTCTTTCAATATAACATACAACCAATGTACAAAAAGTGCAATGGTACAGAAATTGGTGTGTTTTGACTTCATATTAAAAACATTGCCAAATATCAGCAATCATCATGTCAAGAACATCTTCCATAGTCAAAATTTGAACATTTCTAACCGACTTTTTATCAAACCTGTCGATTTTTAAAATGAGATGTTTCAATTATTCTGTCTTGTTCTCGTCAATTTCAAATCTACAAAACATCTTACTGATTAAGCTAGGATCGTACTGTATTCAATAGAAAGAAACCGACTCAATCCCATTTTCTGACGGACAAAATGTTTGAATAGATTGCCCATGACACCGATATTGATGGTTCAAAGTGTTCTGAAATCGCAGAAGAGTTTGATTAACATGCATTCATAACATATAAGGTTCTTTTTCTTTGCCATTTTCTTTACCCATCACTTTCTAACCAACTAAAATATACATTTGAAGTAACGTAACCACAGAGAAGTCAATCTAAGAGTTTTTAATAACCAATCTTGCATAGTTAACAGAATGCCTAAAATTTGAAGTCTCGGATTTCGATTGACCATTTTAGAACACAATATGGTTCTTGTTCTTGTATTTATTATGTGCTCATCCTAGGGAAAGTGGTCGTTAGTTAACCAACATTCGGAAAAATATCATATCTGTTAATGGTAAATATGGTGGTTGTCAGTATTCAGATAGATTTGCCCCATCTACTTTCGACAGTACCAGTAAACCTAATATATATTGAAATAATAACAATTCAATTGTTATCTTGCAGCCAACCATCATTCTAATAGATATTGAGAATTTCACCTTTAGGATAATTTTAATCTGAAAGCGAAGATATCTTAAATAGAACACCAATGTATACAAATTGTTCTCCTTAGCAAGATTAAGCTTTTATCATTATTATACAAAGTGCTTCACATATCCCGAATCAAACTAGGAATTAAACTTCTTAACTGGTCTAAAAAACCAGGAGACGAACTCCTGTTCTGGTATAATAATAAATCATACTTGGCATTCCCCAAATAAACACGATTCATGATGTTATAAACCCAGTTTTCAGGTGAATCTGACCGAATATTGTAATATTTATTTTAAAATTTTACAGACATAACTTCTGTTTATTCAACTTTAATTGATCTCAAGATGTTTACTGTATGATTTTAGTGTTATTTATCAAAACGATGAACGTAAGGTCGGGCGTTCATCCAAATGTAGAAAATAGTAAAAATACGTCGAAACCATAAATTCGGTCTATAATGTTCAGATAAGCTGAAAGTTCAAGTCAAAACGCACCCAACAAAATAATTTTTTTTTTAAAAAGTCCAATTTAGCCTACCCCAAAATTAAATAATTTGATTTGTTTGAAACAAGAGTGGAGGTCAATTCCGTGCTTTATTTGCCACATAGAGCTATTTCAGTTAACCCAGTGTAGGAAAATAAAACTATAAGTATTAGAATATTTTCATTCATATATTCATCAGGTTATTGTACCTCATATTTCAAATCTAGGTCACGGTGAGATGAAACTGTTTACTTTTCGTTTAATCAACAAGAACTAATTTTAACTCGCGCATTTATTTCAACAAGTCAGTCGTAATTAATCAGGCAATCTAACAGATGGCGTAAGAATTACATGTAAATAATTTTATAACCAACAAGTTTTTACAGCGTTTTAAAAAGAAACTGGAGCCAATCTGAGATCTTACCATAAATCACGGAATATCTCGTCTGCCAAATGATGGTCGCCATCTTGAACGTGCTGAAAGACAAATTGGCGCAATTTTACGAATGATGTTAAATGTCGTCCAAATTATCGTCTGATCAAATTATACGATTTGATAATATAAAATATTTTTGGAATTCATAATTTACTGAGAAACCATCTGTCCTTATATACAAAAGTGGAGCATCATGAAAATGGGCCACCCAGTGAGACCAATAACTATTACGTACTAGGCTAATACGAATGACGGTTTGTAAGGCAATTAATGTCAACTATACCCAGCATTCACTTGAGCTCTTCATTTTCCACCATATACATTTAAATAATTCCATATAACATTTAGTACAACTACCCAGTTAGTCGACAAACCCAGATCTACCGTTTAGAAGACATAATGAAATAGGCATTGATAAAGAAGTACACACCATGGCTATACTATTTCTTATATATATTAACTTAATTCATAATATGCTCACACAGGCAGCATTACCAAGAGAGATAATAATGTTACAAGTCTAACAGTAGACCTTTAAATAAAAAAATAATGAGTAACAATCACCGATTTATGGATTATAAATTTTTCAAAAAAAATAAGGCCCGAAGAGTTAAATTATGAAGTCTACGTAAGGTATTTTGATAAATTTAATAAAAGAGGTCTATCCACTCATTAGAGATGTAATATCCAGTGTCTCTGTTTAGTTCTAGTTGGTTCCAGATCTCTTTCATCAATAACATAAACGATAAAATGTTAAATGTAATGAATCTAACAGACAAAGACATATTAAAGAGATGTGCCGCTGTTTTGATAAAGTTTTGAATATGAATTGTGACAGGTTCTTAAGAAATTCCCATTTCAACTTCCAAATTTCAAATTCCAACAGCGTGTCTTGAGTGATAAGAGTTTGAAGTAGTTCAGTTCGTTATGATGTCCGCATGATAAAGGTTATTCTGGGATATCGGCTTAGCAATTCATCAAAAGGTAATTACATGTACATTGACATAACCCTAAATGCAACAGGTAAGGAGATTGGTATTAAAGGTTGCCATAATGCCATATCTACTTTCTGGTTGAATGTGTCTCGTATTATTCCATCATTTGCAATTTACCAGTAGAATCAACTATTCACTGGCAATCAGGAACATTTAGAAATAAACCATATTCAGTTAGACATAAAGGTCGAAATGTCTTTCATTCAATTTTCCGATATATTCCCATACTTTATTACTTTCACCACATAAGAGTTTTAATTTAGAATTTAATCAGGTTTTGTTCCTTCTCCATCTTTCTAAATTACCTTTTTGTCGACACGCTATTTATCTCCATTCGTTTATATTGACGTCTGCTTGATTATAGTCAGCCATCTTGAATTTGATGCAAACCCAATTATGTCATGATTGAAAACGTCTGTTAAAGATTGCTTATACACATAGCTTCGAGCATTGCCAACTGGTAATAAGTGTGCTTATTCCATAGATTTTGAACAATTTCGGTTAGTAGGACTTCAAAGAGATGGAAGTTGATCAAAATATTATATCTCTTAAAATTAGTCGGCCTATTAACCTCAACCAAATATTTTGTACAAGATTCACTTGTAATGATATGTGTTGTACCCGAAATGTAAAAATTGAACATGTACTGCAATAAATCAGGAAAATTATCTTTTAAAAAACTATATAAATGTACAGAAGAAGTTAACAAATTGAAGGAGTGAAAAAACTTTAATAATAACAAATATGATTTGTTTCATAACAAACATTATTTCATCTCTCAATAATTATACCAATGTACATTCGGTATCAGAAAATTATGTCGGATTACGCAGAATGTCAGAATACTGTAGTACATATTAACTTCACACTATTCTAAAGACTGCTTACCCTTAATCTACTTTTCAATACAGGGAAGTTTTCTGCTTAAATGTATATTTTTTTTAAAAGTTTATTAAAAGTAGTGATAAACTTTTTAAATGCATTTCGTTCACCTAAAACTTAGATTTGTCGAAATATCATATTTGAAGAGGTTAACATTGAGCAGAAAAGATGAACTTCATACAAAATGCGATCCAGGAATGAAATCTTTCGTTACTCGACATTTGTGATTAAGGGTAATTTGGATATAAGAGTAATTGATTTTTTAGTTAAAAAAACAAATAGAGTTTAATTGGCTCTAAGGAAGCTTTCTATATTCAGTAATTTATAGTCTCAGGAGGAAAAGAACATTTGTTGGATGATCAGGTGAGTAATTGGTATTAGATATAAGGTAAGGTTGTGCTTGAATTGATATCATCTAGTACAAATATAGATTATTCATTTAGTATTGTCAAAAATGGTTTGATATCGGTTTCATAGACCGGAAAGGCTAAAATTTGTCAGAGTTGTATAGAGTATCTGGAAATACAAACCTCTAATCATTATCTCATTAAATACTCCCATATCTCGTCCAAAACTAACCCTTCCAGTTCCTCTTTATTCTACATTTAATCTCAAAGGTTGCAGGTTACAAAAAATAATAGAAGTAGGCCTTAACGGAAGTCGTAAACAGTGGAGACTGACCCGAGACATACACAACTAGCTTTTAGTAATTATCACAGATCCAATTCCTTATTAACATTTAAATTGAAAGTTAATAATGGTACATTTAAACTGAGAAGGGATTATATATTATAAAAATGGGAAATTGAAATATTACTTAGATTTTATCATTGTTAAATAGATTAAGCTTAAATCAAATATCTTTTCTTCAGAAAACCGAAATACCCATCGATTTCTTAAGCTTAACATAGGTCATTATCACCAAGAACACTTAATTTTTTATAACGTTCCATAGTCGATGGTTTTGCATGTTCCTAAAGCAACGTTTGGATGTTAGTTCATATATCCAAACGTTTCTTTAGGAACATGACGGATTTGGAACTTTGTTATTTGTTTCACTTTCCGACGTTTCATAAGTCCACAAATATTAATTAATAAACCAATAGATACATCTCAAATGAAGTGTTATTTCAATGCAAATTTACAACTATTATTCAAGTATTAAAAATATATCCATTTACATTATAAATTACGTAATAAATCAAGGTTTTTAGTATTTACTAAAATATTTTCCAAAATATATTAACATTTCGACCTCGACAGAAGCCCGTAGAATATAAAAGCCACTCTTACTCTTTTTTTTTTACAACATAGAGAGTATAGTCCATTACACGCAATTCTAACTCATGTTTACTTAAATATATATTAAACTACTGAACACTCTAAACACCATTTGAATGATTAATGTTAACAGCAAGCCTTGTAAGCAACTTTGAACAACTCCTATGGATTGGTAAATCCTTTGGTACTGGTGACATGGACGGCTTTCGGGAATTGCACTGTGCCTTATTTTATTAACTTCATTAGATTTGCTAAAATACAAGCGGTAGCTTGCCTACAAGATCCGGGGCTCTCCTTATAAATATAACTAGCACATGGATTGGTAAATCCTTTGGTACTGGTGACATGGACGGCTTTCGGGAGTTGCACTGTGCCTTCTTTTATTAACTTCATTAGATTTGCTAAAATACAAGCGGTAGCTTGCCTACAAGATCCGGGGCTCTCCTTATAAATATAACTAGCACATTCATTCAGACAAAAGCAATACATTAGAGAAGGTAAATTGATTCCCACATCAGATAAGACTTAATAATAAAAACCATACAAGTTTGAAATATGAAAACATGACTGTGGAACGAAGAATTATGGTAGCAGATTTTAAACATTGTGAAATTGACAGATGTGATGTGTAATAAGTATTATTATGTACGTTCATGCATGTTAAACTATCGGTAACCTATAATTTAGAGTTCTATTAAAATTACAACTAGACTTTAACATTGTGAGGTTACTAAGATACACACTTGAACTACAACTATTAGATTCTATAGATTGGTTCATTTTAAAGGCCATACCAAAACTACTTCTACTTATATTGTAGATCGGGAATATTTCCAAAAGTCAAAATATTCAAATTTTCTTAAATTAGCTAATAAACTTTGCTTAAACATCTTCTAAAAAAAGAATCAAATGTCTCTTCGAATTCTACATCTTTAAAGTCCATTGCTCCATTGCCTATGAACTAGCACTGGTAGCAGTAGAGAGAAATACGAGTTAAAGGAAGCTTTTGGTTTTGGCTGTCCTTGATTTTTTTCCTATTACAAAATTCGTAACGTTATACATGACAACATTTATCAACTCTTTCTATTGATGACTTGATTGCTCATTCAAATTATAAAAGAGCACGATCTAAGTAGTAAATAGAATCATTATGGTCATTTCATGACTCCAAAGTCGTTTTAGGTTTTAATTTCAGTCGGCGTGTGATTGTCTAGTGAATCGAAATAAGTCAACTCCAATCTTTATTCCAGGGGATACAATCTTGTCAATGAATAGGATAGATTATTGCATAAATTGCCACTGAAAGCAAGTTCATGCACCTATTGATGTTTCTTTCAGTTTTAAGAATAGAAAATGATATAAAAAAATTACGATTTATATTTAAACAATACTCGGTAACATTTGAAACATAGAAAGACAAAAACAAGAGAAATTTTGTTGACTTCATTAGAATTCTGGGATCGAATCGAATCGGCCTCACTAGAATAAAGAGGCCTGAATGTTTGGACTTGACTATCGTTTCTTCCAAGCATTTTCACAAGTACTTTGCTTTTAGTTTTGAAAACTATCACAAGCAGCCAATATGTGAAGCAAAACACAGATTTGTTAAGTTGAATACAGTTGTTACAAATATGCAGTTGTCTTTCTGATCTCCATTCAGATAATTCAGAATACATAGAAACCTAGTTTGAGTGTCATTGTAATAGTTGGTCTGTGTTCTCATTGCTCTGCAGCCCTAGGCTCTCCGATAATTACAGGCAAGTTAGAATGATCAAGTTGAGTTTATTTCAATCATTTATGTAAACACAATCGTGATCTGCCGACTGTTCAATCAAATAGTTAGTGTGATTCGCTAATTTCTTCAAATATTGAAGTTAGGCCGACTTTTAACTTTGTATTAAAGGGATACTGCGTATTAGCATGAACATAAAATTTTAGTTCTCAAGAATGGTCAATTTTAGGATACATTCATCAGTGAACTTACCTGGTGTCATAAAGTAACAGAATCCCTTAAAATCAGGAAAATTTACAAAACTAAGTCATTTTTGAAAAAAGCTTAATCAAATACATCTTTATGGATAATTACTTAGTGTTTTGGATATATTTTTATGTTATTTATGGCAGCAGGTATATTTACCAATTTGCCAAGTTTAATAAAAAATTTAAATTTTATTTGGGCTCTTATTTGCCAAATTTAAAATTTTCAAATTTTATGTTCAGTTTAAGACCTATTATCCCTTTAACAAAGATATTATAGATGGTGCACAGCGTGATATCTGGATCTGATCCGAAGGGAGGAGTCTGACACGATGAACGCTCAAATAAGGCTCACATTAAGACAAAAGGTTCCAAGCTTCCGCAAATCAACCACTCGCGATGTGACTCCACATCATGTAAACCACCTCATATTTTCTTATTTAGATTGTTATACGCCCACATTAATATGTAGACGTATATTGTCGTCGCCCCTTTCCGTCGGTCCGTCAACATTGGTTGAAGACACAATAGAAGCTACAATTTTCAATTGATTTGTATAAAACTTAGTGTGAGCATTAGAATTGATAAGACGGCGGTCAAGTTCGATTTTTCGATGAACGGTTTTTTGGTTTTTGCCCCTGCCTCAATATTTGTTGTAGACACAATAGAAGCTACAATTTTCAAGGGATTGTAATGAAACTTGGTGTGAGCATTGGAATTTATAAGAGGGCAGTCAAGTTCGAATTTGAAAATTTTTCGATGAAAGGTTTTTGAGTTATTGCCCTTGACTTAGTTACATCACGTCAAAATTTATTGTCGATGCAATAGAAGCTACAATTTTCAATGGATTTTAATGAAACTTGGTATGAGCATTGGAATTGATAAGACGGCAGTCAAGTTCGATTTTAACGATTTTTCGAAAAACAGTTTTTGAGTTATTGCCCCTGCCTCTATATTTGCTGTAGACACAATAGAAGCTACAATTTTTAATAGATTTTAATGAAACTTGGTGTGAGCATTGGAATTGATAAGACGGTAGTCAAGTTTGAATTTGATGACTTTGTTTAACCAATGATTTTTTAGTTATTGCCCTTGACTTAGTAAAATTGCGTCAGAAATTTTTGTGGGGTGAAAAAGAAGCTACAATTTTTTAATATATTTGATAAAACTCGGTATGAGTATTGAAATAGATAAGATGGTGGTCAAGTCTGAATTTGACGATTTTCCATCAATAGTTTTTGAGTCTTTGCCCTCGACTTCAATATTCAGTGAATTTTTTTTTATTTTGGGGAAGGGAGGGATTGAATCCCCCAAATGTACAGGCCTTGGGTGGAACAAATATTTTATTGAGAAATGGGGATCTGGATCTGTTGGATGATTTTCTTCTCTTCTGATCTGAAATTAGAAAAAAATAATTGGGCGAGAAGTATAGTACCTGTTAAGGTTATTTACCATGCTGGTGAACAATTGTTTCTAACATCCTTCTATCTTAATCTTGTGACGTGACGATAAAAGCTATATTTACAATGTCAAAGTACCCAATGCTCAGTGCAATTCGGGCGAAGAAATCGGTCTACAGTGATTAAGCCATGTTCTAAATACTTGTAATGGTACATGTAATTTAATTTAGAACCATAAAACTACTTACGCAGCCAGCGCACAATCAACGTCTACATGTATTAACTAGCAATTATACACGTCCGATTAAAACCTAGCACAGAATTGTTTGTTGGTCAGCTATTCCACCACCAAGACATCCATCCACCAAGTCAAGCTGCCCAGATGACCAATATCTCAGAAGCTAACCTGCTGTAATTAACCAATCTACTATATAATTAAATATGACAGTTCGAATCAAGTACAGAATGGAAATAGCTCGAGGGTAAACTGTAAATAAAATAAAATTACATTGTATGTTCATTATTAGTCTATGATATAATAGATTAGTAATGTAATTTATAGTCTGCAGTCCTTAACAGATTTTTTTGGAGCCCATATATTTCTATTCTGGTCTAATTCCATGTTCCTTGTGGACATTATTTGTACATGAATTCAAAATGTACATACACAGCATACTCAGATAAACATATGTAAGCCTGTGGATGTCAAGGGTAATCTTTTGTCCATTTCCTTAATTTCTCTTGGTCTTCGGATAAATGAAACGCAACTCTTCTAACGCGGTTCCAATGTTCATTTACACCAATTCACAATGTATATATACATATATTAATAGATACTTCCAATTCCCGAGGACTGCCTGTTAATTGCTTTGAACCAAGGATCGTTGATACCTTTCACCAAGAAGGGTTATCTGTCCTCGGTAGTCGTAACCCGGGAACTCCGAGAGTATCAGTTTTGTCTAGCCTTATATACTGACCAACCCTTTATTACCGAAACAAGGGCTAACCAGATTACACATAATAAAATGTAAATATCCAACTTAAAGTTTTCAAAACGATCAGTAAATCCGAATTATTTATTCTTCTATTTTGAGAAATGGGTAAGGAGTAGGTATTTTGAATATTTTTTTTTTTACGGACGAAATTTGCTCGAGGAGTAATAAAGCCGATTCATCTGTTAACCCGATTTCCCCTTTTCTTAACAGGCTTCATTTTGTGGGATTCAATCAATTAGTCGATAATTAATAGCCGTGGACAGGTCATTAGGCATGCTTTTACCAAGGAGTTCGAAATATACTGTCTATAATTAATCAAGTCTGGGCCTATAATTTGATTGTGGTAAGAGGATATATTCTCCACTAATTATATGATAATCAGATATAAAGTAGATGTAAGTGTGTATAAATTATTAAACTGGTCCTCTTAACTGGCCAGACTCCACGTTTGGAAGCCTACTTCGGCTATATCGAATTCTCACACTCGCTTTTTTAACATTGGTTCTCGCCTTTTTTTTCTCACCTATTTGCTCGCTTTCCAAATCATAAAGATGCCAAACTCCTGAAATTACAATGTAGAATCAACAGGGTGTTCAAACTACGTGAGCTTAGCATAACGCAAGTAGTGACTTGAGGGCATATTGTCGATAACTAGGCATTCGCCTTACATTTAAGACTATACCTGCATCCAGTGGAAAGTTTTGTTTTTATTTAATGAATACCTCTGACCAATCAACACGTCTGTAAAGAACAAATTGAAACCAACGTTAAGCATTAAGGTCCAAATATCATTACAAGGTTTTACTAACTTTACTTCCGATTTTTACGGAGATGTATGTTCACGAGGAATGTTTTATTCAGTTTTCTTACATAATTCAGTCATTATAACCCCATTACAGAGTAAATGGTGTGCTTTATTGGCGCTTATTAGATTGTCGCGGAATGAAAAGTAGATAAAATATGTTTAAAGTTGAGAAGCTCTCGTCACAATCAACCGCTCAAGTTAATCAACGTTGTTTAATAGTCCATCAATTTATAAAGAAAAAACTTAATGTTTTAGCTTATTTTCCAATATTTCGAGTAATTTAGTTTACGACTTTGAATATAGCCCATAACCGCAGATTTGGTAAATCTGTGAATCAAACAGAAAACCAATTCTGTTTGTTCCCAATAAACTCGCGCGACCTGTTGTACACATGGAAGATTGCACATCATCCGATAAAGCTTATATATGTATAATAGGTCGTATTTTCAGTAAGGGTCAAGTTGCCATTTCTTGTAAGAGACATCAGCCACATTAATCTATCGCATTTCCGCTGAGTATTCAAACTCTTCAAATTAGTTCGATACGATGGGTAGAGTAGGACATTAAGTTCATTTATATAATTAGGTAATGGCCAGTAGGATAGGGAATTTGAAATATGAGATCTCATTAAAGTGGAAAAAACCTTATCAAACATCAACAACCGTCCCTTTTATTTAATTATAAGGAGTGTATATTCTGACAATACTGATCAAACATCAAATAGTGCCTTTGCTCATCATTGAATGGAAGTTCATTTACTTTCATATCATTAAAGCAATAGAGCATTATAGCCACTTTTATCACATTCCCCAATGTGCTTCTTAACAGAACCATCTTTTCCGGTATATTGTGATTATTGTTATTATATATTAACCAATGTGACAAACGTCATTAACATCCATTCCCTTCTCCAGTAAAATAATTACTGTTTATATCGAAATAATAACAGCATGTAACATACACACGGGACTTGCTGAAATTGCATTTTATTAAAAACAGGATATTGAACAGCCTATACTTTCTGTAAGTGACAGAAGAATCCCATAAAGAAAGGATGGCAAAAAGAATTAAAAAAGATAGCATTGTAGAATATCACTGGAATAATATTAATGATCTTCATTTGTCGTTGTGTTATTAAAAAACTAAAAACGCAAACATAGACATAAGCCTGGATCATGTCAATCTGTCAAGTCTTTACACTGAACAAATCTGAAATAACATTGTTGTTTGTTTGGTAAAATGCTTATGACAGCTCATGTCTTTTGAAAACAAACATTTCTTACTTTCTTACTAAGACAACCTACCCTATCGAATGCAACATTGCAACGTTGCAACTTAGCAAAAAGACAGTACTTGGTCAACTAATGAATATTGAATAAAATATTGCCCAGCTAAACCATGTCGTGTCGCTAACTAGCACAAACATTGGATAGAAGAGAGTGGAAACACTATACGAAACTTGGATCCGTTGCAAGTTTTATCTTAGTTTACTACCAGATTTAGTCTAAGAACATTGACCTCAAAGAGGACCATAATTTAACTTATCAGTATAGATTGGTCCAATGTTGATTTTCCTCTTCACATGAAAACAGATTAGTAAATAATAGGAAAATAAATATTTTATTGATTGATTTTTATCTTCTATCGTTAACTATTGACACTTCAGATTGCTCTAGAGGTTTGTACGGATTTACAGACTAATTGCCACCACGCATTTGGTACAATTGTTACCAAATATGACCTGCTATTTATGTCATGCATGACATAAAACATGTGATACAACTTATCAAACACTCATTTTCCATTAGTGGTGCCATGGCTTAAAGTATAAGTATCTTTTAGGTTAAAATGGTTTGCCAACAAGTTGTAGAGTAGAACCTGTATTCAGAGACCACTCAAGAGAAGAGAGGATCGGGTTAACAATTTACGACAATTTTGTTTAAAAACGAATAAAGGAGAATAGCTTAGCGGTTGTTAAATCCATATCGAAACGTTCACAACCCATAGCACCAAAAATAATGTTATTCCAATGTTATTCAAAAAAGCACGGGCGTGACGATTTTCTAATGAAATTCTATTTTATTGTTGATTTCTTCATTGACGGTTTAAACTTTTTAGCATTTCACAAGATTGGTATCTACCGAATGTAGTCTTATAACTAATAGCAAGGATGTCACTAGTTTGGAGTAAGGGGTGGCCAATAGTTGTGCATGCGCGATGAAGTACTTGAATATTGCTGAAATAAAGCAGGTACCATAATCAGGATTCGATGAGGACACTTAAAGCTGCATCGTCTTATTTCATTTAGTTTTTGTATTTTGTGGAACGTGAACTTCTACTTTTATGATTTATAGAAATGCAACAAGTGGATTGCCATAATTAATAAAATAATCTCAGCGGTAGGCTGGTTCCGGAATATGACAATACGTACCAATACGAATTTCTGATTCCCCACCAACTACTAATGCTCCAATTAGCGGATTTCCTTTATTACTTTAGTACTGCTGCTATGTTCATAGATTTCTTCTAATTTAAGATTTGATCGGAAATAACGTCAGATAACCGGAACTACATGCAGTTCTTTACAGTTCTCCAGAAGATCAACCAAATTAGTTGCCTTTATCTTGTATTCAGAATGTCCCATTATAGTTCACCATCACTAACATCAGAATTTCCTTAAACCTTCATTTTATTAGGCTCAAGTTATCAAATTCGTCGAAATGAAAGCATCTTTTCAACATTCACATTGAGCAATCTTGAACTAACATCCTGCGTACTTGTCCTTGTTGAAACAGGGTTATATATTGATTGAACAAGGCTGTAGAATGTCATAAACGCTTTATTCCTGCACTACGATAAATAGTATTAAACCCTGTTTATGAAGATCATCGTTTCGTTTCTTGGCATATTCAATGATTGGAAACAAGAATGACTTCTAAAGCTTTCTTGACCTTCAGACGAAACTTAAGTCTTTTTCTTTCATTTTCAGCGATTCAAATTTTGTAAACGCTAACAATATATTCTAAAATACGCATATACCTATTTATAAATTTTGAATTTGAGAACATCGTGGTATTATATTTTGTGTGTCAAGTATGTATCAACATTGACAGCGCACCCCGGAAAAGAATTGCATTCAAATCTGTGAATTAGTACATTTCTATATCGACAATCACATCGTCTAAAAATTGTCAAATAAGTCCTGCAAATTCAATAGTCTGGGAACCTACCCCTGCAACAACCATCTTACAAATAGTCCAAGATGTAACTGAAGACAAAAACTTGAGCCGAGGCCATCAGTTTTAGTCAGTGAATTAACCTCTTTATTTGAGAGTTTCTCTATAATCTTTTATATCGCAGATCGTCTATGTAATGTCAAATAAGGTTAAATTTGTTTTCTGAAGAAACCAGTTATAAATAAATAATATGAAAGCAATTTATACCAGGTTTATATCGGTCATTGAGACATTGTTTATTGTTTAAAATAACCATCTGATTCTACTTTATCCTATTCCAATAGTAATACTTTAAAACGCAATTCGACAATGTACAGTTTGTGTTTAAAGAAAGGTGGATATAATAAAAATGTTCGAAGCACTAACAAGCTAAAGAATACTCCTATCTTTAGTTTTAGCACCGTTTCAATCCAAATTCGGGAATCTGTATAGCAACATACAGTTTACAGATTTACCAATTATTCATTTTTTAGAACGTTTAAAGATGATATTATGAGTCTGTTGTGGTGATAGAAGAATTTTTTGCTTAAAAGTGCTACCAAAAACATGTCCGGTATTGAGTCTGACAAAGCTATCGTACCCCTGTATACAGGAGTTAAAGTTAGCCAATTGTTTAGCTTACGTGCTATATCCCGACAACTACCACCTTCCAGTAAAAATTGCCTTTAAGTCGTTTAAAAATGTTTTTATGTGGCCATTTTAAAGGAATATAAATTACGACCCCTTTTTATTTTACAATTTGTTGATTGTTCTGAAGAACATTGTCTGCTAGGATTTGATGTTTAAAGCTGTGTGTACACAGGAATCAACTGTACACAAAACAAGCGGATACACGATGCTTCCAAATGTTTCCAAAATTATCGATTGTGTATACATTTTCAAGACACAGGCCGAAACATTTTCATCGGCTTTCTGCATATATGATTTAAATGCAACTATTTGGATACATGTTCTAAATAAAGCCAAGTTCCAACCAATCAGAAGTCAGCTTCAAGTCATCAAATGATGTCTCGTCCATCTTTAGAACATTTTTGTAGGAGGGTTTGTCTCCCATTCTCAGCTCCTTCAGAAGACAATGATAAGCGCGACATAGTTCTCTTAACTTGATTAACTAGTCCACAACCTCTTTTTGTTTTCGTCCCTTGTCTCCCCTCTAATTTAACCGTAAAAATAACAGCAACACCCCCAACTTGTGGGAGCGATTTTTCTTGAAAAAAATATTATGCTTTCTTACTCATTTTGTGGACATATCTAGCCACAAGTATTTTAGTTTGTAAACAGAGTATAAAAATACTAAAGTTTTGTCTTTTGATTGCATCCACTTGTTTTGTGTCTAGTTGTTTCCTGAAATGTTGCCAGTGTACACAGAGCATAAGGCAGGGATAAAGTTACCACTATAGTCTTCCTTGAGACAAGTATTTTGAGAGCATGTTGAATTTGATGTGGTTGTTTGGAAATCAATTACATGTATCATTTGCTCATTTCAATGTTGAAGTTAATTGCTTGACATGCTAACAATTCTCGGATTACACAGACGGACGTCGAGCTATTATATATTACGGATGTAAGAATTGTCGGTCATGTTAAATATATACATAGATTGCGTGAGTATTGTTATATCATTCCATAATTTTCAGTTTTACAAGTTTGGCTGTCAATCGTTTTTTGTCAATGGTCTTTCTGTTTTTACTTGCTAGATGATTTTATCACTAATATTTGCGCTACCTCTCAAACTCGGAATATTTTCTGAACGTAATTTTGTAGGTATGAAAATGGTGTAGCCTAACTAGTCAAAAGACACTCAAAGATCTACTTGATTAATCCAGGAGCAAATGCCACAGACCATTTGTCTGGAAGTGTCTTAGAGATGGAATAAATTAAGAATAAAAAACTACTGCGCATTAAAAACCACCTCGTTATTTGTCAGCTAAGTAACTTTTATTACCAGACTAGGTCAAACGACCTTCAGATTTAATTGCATATTTATCGTTTAGTTCTGCCTTTTGATGCATTATTTATCACTTTGTTCATCCTTCTTTCGAAGAAATTTTCCTACAGAAATTACTCGGAGTAATTGCATGTCATCAATTTCACATTTTAGCAACTCTGTGTGTTAAACATTTACACTCTTTAGCAGAGAGTAAAAGTGAATGGTTTCTGTGTTATCTCCAGAACAACTAACAAAACTGGGTCATGACTGTTCCTATTAGACCGAAGAGCCATGGTTTTCCTGACACTTACACCCCGCTATTAGGAAATTACTAAAGCGCAGTCCTTCAACCACTAAGGCCTTTCATAATTCGTATTCTATTGTTCACATTTGGAAGTTAGAAAACACATAATATTCTACGAGGAGGTACTGAATAAGAGCACCACAATACCATGGTATTGTCAAATCATTTAATAAGTTTCTGTTTGAACATTTCTACTTTTCTTTCTGAAAAGAAGGTTTGCAGCCAACGAAAGAAATGAATGATAACATGCAGGCATGAATGAATTCATAGACTAAATAGTTTATTAGGAGGATTCTTGTACCTATGAATGAAATAAATACTAGAGTCCTACTTAGAGACAACTTTGTTTACGTTTTATTAAGCCCATGTCTAAGAATTCCGTCTAGCAGATTCTAACTTGACCTTGGAACATGAATACGTGAATGAAAGGGACAAGATGAACATTTTCAGAAAAAAAAAACTTTCGCAACGACTCCTTTTTGTGACGCATAGCATGATCTAGCAACGAGTCTAGGAAAATTGTGTATTGGGGGCGGGGCGATATGTCTACTACATAGAGTTCCAGCGAATCTACTGTTCCTTCATTCTAATTGTTACATAACAGTAGTTTACTAAGCACGCCTTTTACCATTTCTGTTTTCACTAACATTCATTTTCTCTCGGGATAAATTTCTCGTATGATTTAAGCAAGGTAAGGTGTTGTTTTCTGTATTTTTTTTCTACCAAATTTTCATTTATTAGTTGGACACAAAGCACAATTTTACACTTGTGTGAGCAGTTATTTTTATATCTGCTTTTTTGATCTCTTTTCTTTATATGAGTTCTCATTTGCTGTTAAAGAATATATATGATTTCCCAATGCTTGTTACCATCTGCCACTCGATTAACAATCTCAAGATTGATATAATATGATACATAGCTTATAATACCTCAGATTTAATATGTATTTTATTGAATAAATGTTCTGTATTTAAAAATTCGCGGCTGTTGATAAATCAGTCAAAAGCTGCGAACAAATGTGCAAACACAGATTGCTCCTATCGAAGGCGAAAACGTTTGAATAAAAGTAGCAATGGACAACGATGAGTCGACTCAATCCAGCTACTATTTAGATACTCTGAAATTCTGTCGGTTGTTGAAAATACAGCAATTCACGGTTATGACTCCCACATCTAGGTTCCTCATAACAAAAACACAAGTTAGCAAATGAAATTTTCCGTACTACTAATTTATACGCATGAGCTATGTACCCTAAATAATTTACATATACATGTAGATTTACATGCAAGTTTACATTTTTAGGTTTCTAGTTCGATAAATGTTGTTCTAAAATGTATTTACTTAGATTATTCAAAAAAAAAAGAAGAACCCGGTTTAATACCTGTGTGAATATCTATCAAGAGGAATCAATAGTACTGCATTTTTCGGACTACTTTTTGTTCTGCACCTGAGTGATTTCTTGAAGGCGGGTAATAATTGTAAGATGCATTAAATTTGTAGCATGGATGCGAGAGTGTGCTGGTTACTTCTCTATGATTTTATCGAGTTTTCAAGGAAACAAGTTTTCAATCATGTGCTCAATTCAGTTATAATAAATGTTTATAGCATTTCAATAGGTTCATTGCATTTCCCTTCAATTTGATTTTTCTAATTCCATTCGTCTAAATGGTTTAACAGGTTTCTTAAAACCCATTTTTTTTTTATTTTACATTTTGAATTTCCAATTATTGGATTTACCTGGTGGCAGTTTTTACAAATTTGCTGACGTAAAAATAAGCACCTTGTTACGCTACTCATGTACCGTTATATATTAGTTTTCTTTTATACGTCTACGTCATGTCGTATAATAAAAAAGAGAAATGTTGCCCTGTCAATCACAAGTATTTTCTGATATAATTATGTTTTACATTTTAATCCTATTTAAAATGATAGAAATGTGTCTAAGCTAAATTGACCAAATGGAATTGAATAAATCATTTTAGTTGGTAACGACCTTCCTTACACGACGGCGTTGGTTTTATGCGAAAATGGTTTTGTAGCGCTTTTTAAGAGCCTCAATCTTCCAATAAAAATCATGATTTTGTATTTAACTTAGAATTATCCGGCATTCATTCAGCTAAACAAGTTGGCGTAAGCAATAATTCAGGACTGATAAGACCTGTTGGCATTTCTAAATTACTAATCATTGATTATCCAGTCCATTTAAATTCTATACCAGCTAATAGACGCAATTTACGGGCAAACTCACCTACATTCACTCTTTGACATCTTAAGGTTGCTCTCACTGGTTGATTGAAGAGTCGTTAGGTTAATGCTTAGTGAATGGGTAAAGCAAACTTTCAAATGAAGTTAAACCGTTTTCTTAAAAAGTCGGCTTTTCAGAGTATCTTCATATCATTTCAGAAATGGATTTGTCCAAGAAAGTTAGATATGACCACTTAAAGCTACTTTTTTTGTAATCTAGTTCTGTTATCCGAGAGTTAACATAACCCACCCAATAATATCCACCATCTGAAAAATAAACTAACACTAATGGTTAACATGAAAAGAAAAAAAAAATGAGATTCTCTAGTTTTTCAGAATGGTCAAGCATTGTCAATGTCTTAAATCTACTAACGTGCAATCCTGAATCGATGGTGAATCGATGGTGAGCGAGGTCAGGCATGATCAAGGTTAAGTGGGGTCGAGATGTTGTGAATGGTTTAAGTCAAGAAGATTTTTACTATTAAACCTGGTTTAAAGTGACGGTCTGAATGCTCTGCCAATGCTGCCACAGACAAGCAAAAAACACTGAAAACAGCCTATTCGTGTGAAAAATGATATAAATGTACTTCATGGCATCCCACTTTTTAAAAGGTTCAGCTTCTCAGGTTTGTTAGCTGCAAAATACTATTAGAGTAGAAGTAACAACGAATTACGAAATAGTTTGAATTCAATAACTTTGGTAGTGGGCGTGTTTTAAAATGTTTCTCAAGTAACCCCAAACGCACAGCTTTTCAGTTAAGGGCATGTTTGCCATTTCAAGCGAATTTCAACGAAATGTTATAATCCTTAGTTTTGAGATGGCTAGAAATTGAGTCTTTGAACAAGCAGAATATTCAGTCTTTGTTCAACCTTATGGCGCTGATATGAGCTGAAATCACCATTCCTCATCGGGTATATTTACAAATTATTCAGTCCAGTTGACTAATGAAGCTAAAGAATTCTAAGTATCATCCACTAAACGGAATTCCATGTCTAATGTCCAATGTTCCATACATCAGACATGACTAGTAGTTATAATGGTTTATTTAACTATTTTCTACTCTCGATAACTAGTCGATAACGAACTGATTGTTGTTTAATATCTGAGGTCAAGGGATGCGTTCTCATTAACCATCATGTCCTTCTTCTCTTAGTTCTTTCTCCGTCAATATTATAGAAAATATCAAGTCTTACTGGTTTCATGTTTTATAGAAGAGGCCACCTTTTCTAAGCAAATCTTGATAGGTATAATAGCCATTGCTATTCATAATATTACATGTACTTCACAATAAATAGGATTTTAATCCCCTGTTATTTCAATGCCATATCCAAATTCTGAAAGAGACACTGGTGTTATTGATATCAGCTTACATGACCATGAATTCTTGATAACCTTGATCCTATCTAGTATAATGGCAGATGCTGTGTAGTAGGCATATAAGCCGCTACTCTTTCCCACTGACCTTTCCATCTATTTTCATAAATGATCTAGGATGGTTATTAGACTCATTGTGCCCGAAATCTTCCATTCAAGGTGTTTGTTCTTCATGTCATAACAATCAAGGCTAATTTAACGAATAATGATTGCGTCTATTCAAACTCGATAAAAGGATAAATTAAGTTTGCATAACTCTATTTGAAATAAATATCGAAATTCTATTTAATGTCATTCCCTCCTGAATAAGGTTACAGAGGCACATTTTAGAATCAATAGAACTACTGTATTGGAATATCAGATAATCAGTTTTAAAAAATAAACCAAATTTCAAGTTTATGTTTTTATGTTATCAAGATCAAAATGGGTTTATTTTAGAAATATTTTTAAAATTTGTGGAAGATAAAAAGGGATTAGAATGAGAATATTTTAGAAATCTGTAGAAGATGTAAACACGTAATTTTAAGAGCATGTGTCATGGTTTATATATTTATTTTGTTTTGAGTCTTGAACCTGAACTTATACAAACTTTCAACAAACAGCACATCTAAATACATAACTTAGTAATAAACCTACAGTTATATTAAAATTATTTGCAGTTAAATGCCAAGTAAAGTAAGATATTTCATATATTATATCGTTCAGGCATAGGTCTAGAAGAACAAAAAAGAACGTGGATATTCTAAAAATATTTCGTTAGAATTCTTGGCCAGTTCACATACACACACGGCCACACACAGTGGAAAGATAAAAATGGACATGGACATTCCACTTGCTTTAATCTGACTGATTAGTTCAAACCACTTGTTACAGCAGTCAGCATACAGTATAACAGACTAATATTCTAGGGCGTTTCACAGTGCCAGGCAGTACCATCAAAGACTTGCCTGTTATTTTCACCTGTACAATTCAAAGGTAATTGGTATAAACAGGATGTTGTGTCAGAGCTAAAGAAATCATTGATAAGTTGTTTTTTGGTAATTTCTACGCTGTGAATATTCTGTCTTCAAACGTTAGGTTTTATTTGAAATTAAATACACAAAGATCGTTAATATGGTCCATAGTAAATCTACTTTCTAACGTATAAACTTTGAAATATCAGTTGAATACGAGGTCATTGATACCAAATAGTTTGGTTCTGAACCCTATATAGATATCTACCAACTAACCTGTTACCAACCTCGTCTCTCACTCATCTCTATTCGTTCTCCCTCTACTGTAGTTCTTTGGTAGTGACGCAATCAAATCTACGTTCGGGGAGGGGAGGGGTTGGATCGGAGCGAAGTATCTGAGGTTCTACAAATTCTTAATCTAGTTATGATAGTTTCGCAAACTCATTGTGAGAAACAACTACTGTTATTGTTTTTGGTAGAGTATTTTCACTCTTGAGTCGTCCAATATTATTCATTTTAATTTACAGCCTGTGGATTCACACAGACTAGTTTGCTAATCGAAACCTGTGCGGATTAAATTTTTCAAAATATGAAATATACTCATACAGACTGATATCCGATTTTTTAATTTATGAAATATAATTATATCATGTGACGGCAAAATCTTTATTTTTGTATTAATGAAATATTGTTAAGGGACATTTGGGCTGTGATTTCTATTTTGAAATATATAGAAAAACGTGACTTCAGGATCTCGCTTCTTGAGTTTACATATATATCTACATACCCAGTAAATGAAAAACGGTGGAATTCATAAAACTTAGATTTAAGAAAAAAACAACAGATAATAATTAAATAAGGGGCGCAACTCCTCATTTCGGTTTCCCAGCACGTCAACCAGTGAGATAGGCCTACTATTGTTGACCAGAAACTTTGGTATTATCAATTCAGTATTGTTTCTCTCCACTCTCCATGGAATTACTTCACGTGTTTCTTGGTTCGAAGATAGTTAGTGTTCATGTAGAAAAGAGACTTTCGATTTCTTGTAATGAAAGGCAATTTGCATTTTCAAACTTTATCCGCGACAATTAAGCTAGACCTTATATTGCCCCTATCCCTGGATATATAATTGATATCAGGACACAATTATATGGATAACAACTACTTTATTAAATAATTTGCGACGTTTCAACGAGGATACTTCCGTCTCTATCAAGCAATGATACAAAATAACAGAGAAGAGGGAATATATAGCACATGAGATAATTGACAGTTAACTGCTGTAGCCCTTCAAAGGGTCAACAATATAATTGATATCCCTGGGATTTTAAGAGATATGAAACCCCTCTAGGATAATGGGATGACTTAACTGGGGGTTTATACGAAACAAGCAAAAAGTAGATAAGTAGAATAATTTAAAGAAATAATTATGTTCTACTAGATCATATAGTACGGTGTTATTTTTGGGGAGGATTTGATGTTCCAGATCAAAGTTTAACTTTACGAATTACCAGAAGAACTATTATACTTTATAAATTGATTTATTAAATCAGAAAATAAAACTTTACGATCTACTTACACTTAACACATGTTTCAAACATTATTCTCTGTAAATAAGACAGTAAAAGATAAAAGAAATCCAGTTTTTATCATAATTTATAACAAATTGTTTGATATCGTGTAACGTTATAATCTACACCATTAAAAAGTCTGATAAATTGAAGTATTTTCACCTCGGGAGACCGGATTTCGGGATTGTGCCAAGAATTTTGACTTATTTAATCCATTTATAAATATTATCCGTAGTCTTTTTTGAATAATACGTTCTCATTGTATTATACTTATAAGCTTAATTGTTTTCACTGTTGACGCTGTCCGATTGGGTTTGACATGTTAGACTCTTGCTAAATAACATTTTTATTTCACACAGGGCATCCCATAGCCCATGTGTTTCTCAGCCTCCGACGAGGTTCTATATAAAATAACTACGTATAAGGAATTTTCTAAACAATTAATGTGTATAAGGCATACTGATTGAACATTTGAAAGGTGTACATCCATTATATTAATGTCCATTTTTTAGAAAGCCTCTTAACACCCCATATAGTGGCGTAAGTAACCTGAAAATTTTTAACTTTTAACATGCAGGTTACTTCCGAACATAAAGCCACTGTCATTTACTAAAAGTACAAGAAAACATCAATGTATCAAAAAAGAATAGATTTAACAGTGTTGGGAAAAGATGGGAAACAATACAATATGGTACACATCAAAGTCTATAGATTCTTGTTCTGCACATGTTAAAAGTTTATCGTCTCAATCAATGTTCGTCGTTGAAACCACTTTCGATCAGTCAAGAAATCCCCCAAAGGATGGTTTTACCTTTTTGTGAGACTTCTTACAGTTGCAACTGTTGGCAGAAGACTTGGAGCGATAATAACTAGTACTTGATCATTCCAACTTCTCATGTTTTTCATTTTATCAAGCAAAGAAGAATAAGGCGTGAGTGAAATATATTTTCTGACATGACAAATATCCATTGAGTACACGAGAAAGGAAGGTCGGAAGGAATCGGGTCAAGTTTGGAATTAATTTGGTTTGGACTGAACATGTAAAATAAATTATATCTTTAGATGCTATTTGTCAATGCACAGAATTTAAGTAATGTATACTTTGTAATAGAACAATATGAAAATAAAAGAATGTTTAATTACCAATTCTGTGAACAGTACAAGAGTACCTTAATCCGAATGGTAGGAATTGAACAGGTTCAAGATTAGTTTAGTAAAGAATGAAAGAGTAAAATTATATACATTTAAAAAGTTCCATTAAAGATAAACATTCTGACAGGTACACCTGTATCTTCTCTAGTAATTTTACGATTGGCACAATTCGAGAATCACAAACCTGCCAAAATCTTTAAAGAAAAATAACAGTTACACCATTCGCCAATATGCAACTTGTCAGAGCAATGCAAAAAAGTTTTTCTATATAATTCGAATATCAGCCTCACAAAAGCACTGCTAGTATTAGAATGTCTTTGAGTTGATAATAATACATTACAATACTAAGAGATTTCACCATAAAAAGGCCCATATTTTAATGGAAAATATATATATCCTTTGTTAAAAAAAATTCTACGACATACTGTGCATTCGTTTATATGTTTATCAGAACAAGACATTCTAACTGTGCTATTTTTAGTGTGCTATTCAAATTTTCATAAACATAATAGAAAAAAAAAAAAAAAAAAAAAAAACGTCTTAGACAGTGATGTTGGCGATTATTTCAGATGTTATTATCTTGGCGGAAAAAATCTTCAGTTACAAGCAGACTACACTGTTGTTTGCAAGTTGCAGGTCTGTATTCTGGTAGCCATCACGATATCTCGGTCAGTCGGTGTATGAAAGAGTGGCGTTGTCAAAAGTATTCACTTTGCAAAGTCATATTTCCGAATCTCACTTTTAAAAACAAACCAACCAAATTTATCGACCAATTACAAAGTAGAGATATTCATCGTCAAACTTTATTTCACAACAATCTAAAAAATCAACATTCGAACTTTTTTTTTTTGTAAATGTATTGTTAACTTTGCATTATCGACGTTTATAATGTAAACGTTCAAGAATGCAGAATTTGTCTTTACAACTCTCTAGAATGCTTAGTCAAGAAGACATAGTTTATTCTGTCAAGAATGCAAAGTTAAAAATTCATTTTCGAAATATAATTATAATATTGACTTTTAGATTGTTTTGAAATAAAGTTTGAAAAGTAAACTATGAATTGTGGCATGACTTTGTAAATTCGATGCCTTCTTTTCAAGTTTGACTTTGCGAATAATTCTGGAAACATGAACTTCCACCGCATAAAATATTATTAACATTATGCCAAGACAACTATAATAGATCAATTTCTTGTTTTGTATTGCTTTATTTCGACTGCGCTAATACGATTTTTTTCAGCTTCGGTTGCCTGTCCCAGATATACCTCATTTCTTTGTTGAGAACTCGATTCTAATTATTACCTTAGTCAAATCAAATAACGTATATTAAATTTCAACAGTTGACAATATTACAATGGTTTAATAGAATACAATAATTGATCAATCTTAAAATAGATACCTGGATTATTAAGTTTAAATTGTGAGGTAAATGTTCTGAAATTTAGAATTTTGAACCCGCCTTCAAATGAGGTTATGAACATCTGAAATTGTTTATATATTAATCAAGTATACATGCAATATGATGTACGTCTTTCATTTATTCACCATAATCTGCTAGTTGTTATTGCGTCAGAAAAGATTTACAAATAAAGAAGACGATTACCTTCTAAAATATGTTAAAATTACCAATTCTCTGGTTAAGGAAGATGTGCTTACGATCATCTATTTGCAGAATGGGAGATTTTTAAGTCGCAGTGAAGTGCCTGTTAACATGGAAGATACACTTTGTTCTGGTTATTTTGTTTCACTAATTCTCTTTGATCTGAAACATGAACATGTCAGTGTAGTTCATTGTTTGTTGGAATAAATGGAAATAAATGATAAACACCTCATTGAGGCAATTAACAAAACTAACAAAGTACAAATATTAAGATTGTTATTTCGTTTACTGACAAATTGACTATTTGTTGGTGGTGATATGAAGTTTGTATTCGAACCTGTCGGTTGTAGTTAGGACTTACTTATATGAACAACACTTTTAACATTTTATTTTCAACAATACAAATTAACACCATATTCACTCACTGAGATTGATTATTTTCAAGGTTTGTACAGTTAAAGGTAGAATTATAGTCCTATGCAATGTTTCACAACCGAATAGCTCAGAAGCTAGTGTGAAGATAAATAATTTCTTAGTGAGTCCTTGTTTTTTGTTAATCAAAGCAAACACTCACATCTGCATTATGTTTATTGCAGAAATTTGTGGGTTTTAATAGACATGAGAGAATAGCAACACCTCAAACCTCTACGATGTCTTTTGACAAAGAGTAAATTACAATGCCAAATTTCCCCCAACGTATACCTTATGGCGGTGAAAGTGAAGTCAGGTGAAGTGAGGTGAAGAGGAGGAACAAAATAAAATCTCTTTTTCTCGGTTTATGTTGATCTATCAGTGATACATTTTTTTTAACGATAAGGTTACATGGTCAAAATACAATAGTTTACCATCAGTTTATCTTCTTGTGAAACATTGACCCAAGTGCTCTGACTGTTACATTTGTCTGTACATCAAACCTGTTGGGTTTAAATAGAAAATCCCCGCGTTATTTTGAAGTGAGTGCTTCAGTTTCAGTAAATATAAGGATAGGATATAACAAAACTAATTCAGAAGGGTATATTGATTCATAGTATTTTCAAAATGTGAAACGTGTAAGGTTGCTTTTTATTATAATAAGAACTAAGTTGTAAGAGAATACGAGATGGAGAAAACTTTTAATCCAAAAGAATATATTTTTTCTTTGTCAAAACGTTCACATTCTAGATTAACCAAGATCTAATAACATCTAAAACTCAACAAGTTTATACTTTTCCCTTGTTGATTGAAAACATTTTGATTTCCCCACTACTGACAGGCGCCTGTCTTTGATCAGCAAATCTCTGGAGGTATAAAATTTACACCTACTGAAATCTTAGTGTCGAAAAACCATTGAAAAGCTGAAATCAAAGTAATCAAGTTTCATGTGTTTAGATTTGCATCATTAGGCAGTAAATTAACCAAAGTGTTAAGTTTTGTTGAAGTAAAAGGTCGTGTGTTTTTTTCACTTCCGGTTTTGGAACATCGATCTCTCTTTTACCGGAAGTATTGTTGAAGTAAATTGTAAACATGCAGACTAGCGTGAAATGCATTTAAAGGGAATATCTAGCAAAATCTATATTTTGATGTAAGATTATATATTATGTTAACTATATTTTAAGCTGTACTGAATCAAAGCGACAGATTTATGCCAATCACAATTAAGATTTCCAACCTGGTGAAATGTATTTCTTGTAATGATATTTTCAAAATGTTCTAAGTGACAATATGCAGATTGTTACCTAACTTCTATTTAAACACTTGAACCACCTGAATCTGTCTTGTGATTAAAAACAAATTCCAACAAATTCAGAATGCCACTTTAAATTCTAATACATTGTACTATATCCATATGAATAACTAATTGATACATTAATTCTACGTCTGTCGTCTTGTCATGTAATTCAAGTCTACAGTCTTTGTAATCTTGGCTTATTCATATTCAGCTGTTCGCAAGCATTATTATTCAATTTGCTAAGTAATAGATCATATCAACTTAAATTTCCATTGTGTAAATATTAGCCACTTAATGGAAAATTTAGTCAATGCTGATTGATGAAAACGTGGGGTAGATTCTAAAATGACATAGAATTAACTAATTGTTCTATTTAAAATTGTATAATGGGTTTCAGTCGGTTTTTTCGGTTCTTAAAAAGTACATCTTGTCGAATGCAGATGATGATATTGTGTCTTAATCAGATCTTATATATTTTGAAGCTAAATAGTCAATCCAAGAAGGAGAGTCAACTTTTATAATATTTTGCTATGATGGCAAAACACACAATAATGGACAAGTCATACTTGTAATCCATTGATTGTATATTATACTTCCATTGGAGAACATCGCAATACAATACTGTGTAATAGGGCTTATCACATTATTATAGTGCACATCGAAGATTAACTATACAAATCACAGTCTAATAATAGTGGTTATCATATAGAGCATATTATAGTGTAACAGTGCACATCACAGTGAAACAGTGCTTATCACAGTATATCAATTTACATCATAGAGAACATCACAGTTTAGTAGTTCACATGAAAGTGTCAATGTACACATCGCAGTTTAATAGTGCTTATCACAGTATGTAACATCATAGACCACATCGCAGTTTAGTAGTTCACATCAGATTGTTAGTGTACACAACGCAGTGTAATAATACTATCGTAGTGTAATAGCACACATCGCAGTATAATAATACATTATCACAGTGACATGGCACACACATTGTGGTAATACATTTAAAAAAGGCAATATCCCATTAAAATAGTGTAGTTATGCACATCACAGTGTAATAATTCCAACAACAGTGTAGTTCTTCTTATTTCAGTAAAATAGTGCACATTATAGTCTCATAGTGCTTATCACAGTCTGATAGTGCATATCGTAGTTTATTATACAAATTACAGTCTTATAGTGATCATCACAGTGTTATAGCATCATTTCAGTATTATAGTGCATATTGTGTTTATAGTGTAATATTTCACACCACAGTTCTAATCACCTTTAAATAGTGCACATCGGAGTATTTAGTTATCGGCTATATCACTGTAGTGTATCTATAGTGCTAGTGTTATAGTGCTCTTCGCTGTACATAAATTGTAACAGAGAACATCTCCGAGTAATTGTTCACATCAAAGTGTAATTATACATATCACAGCGTAATAGATCTCATCATCATGTTATATACAACATTACCTTGCAATTACTCTATTTTATGTGCTTTGCTGCTCTACTTACCATAAACATCAGATGTTGTCTTTAAGTATATTTAGATTGTAATGTAATGTTTAAAATTAACGTATATTGTTTATATTGTAAGTTATAAATCTAGAAATCTCAATACAGTATGGTAAAGCTATTCGAATCAATGGCACGCTTTAAAATATGAAACTATTTTTTACAATTTTGAGATGTAATTGAGCTTACAGAAAAGATAATAAGTTTCTAGATAAATGGTTGGTTGATAAACAGATACACGCTGATTTCTGTTTTAAAATGAGAAAAAACCAGGAAATTAGAATAAACTGATAAGAAACGTTATGTAATAATGGAAGAATATCGGAAATTGTCTGAAACTTGCCGCGAGTTATCTCGGTTTTTATGTGAAAAGGTCAATCTGCGTAAAATATTAAGTTAAAAAGTTAGATATTCTCCAGAAAATAACCGAGCTTTTGTTTTAAATACGATACCTTTTCAATCATTTGGCTCCCATTATTTTGTTTAAATATGTGAAATTAGCCAAAATATATTTTGTTTCAGTTTAAATTTGAATTAACAAATATAATCAAGGGAGTAACCAGAAAATATGAGGTATATCGAATCCTGACTATAAAATGGTATTAGGGTGGGAGTTGGTAGGGTTGGTGTATGTTATGGTCCAATGGCTCACCTCCACCTCCTCCTTAATTCGACACTGAGTATAAATAGAAATTATATCAAATAAAGCCATTCTACCAATAATATTCCTTACATGTAATTTTATAATACAAATATATCACAACTTCCTGGCAATAATTCTTTACAAAACGCATTGGTTGTGTGGAATCGGCAAAAATAAACATTTAAGAAGATAGAATGCGAACTTGTGAAAAAGGAAACATCATTATAAATAATCTAAAACGTATTTAACTCTGAAATTTCATGATAGCTGTAAGGTGATATATTTTATATGAAACCAGGCCTTAGACGTCTTCATGTTGTGATTGAATCTCTTCTGATATATTATTAGTCGGTTTCGCTTTATACTACAACAGTGATTTGATTTGCAATAAAAAAAAAACATATATTTAAGATTCCTTAAATATAATGAATAGGAAAATAGGTTATTGGGAGCAATGTGTAGATTACTTAATCCAGTAGTATAGTAGTGCTATCAGTTGAAATGAGTTCATATGATAGCAGTTCCCCATTCTTGTAAAATGCTAGAAAGTTATTAACACCAATACAGTGTATCTATATTGACAACTGTATTCCCTAGTCAGTTTCTATTCCTCTGGATCTGACGCGTATATTAAAGATATATAATAGTTTTATGATTAATATGTCGTTCTATCCAATATTAATAAGACATGTAATTAATGGTTTCGCTAACGATACTGAACAGATAAAGAAACTTCGTAAAACACAGAAAAAAGTAAATTGTTTATTCAAATCTCAATAAAACAACAGATAATTATCAAAAAGGAACGACATTTGGTACAAAGGTAATTGGGTGTCTTGATTCAATTTGAGACATTGAATTCTCAGTACGTCAATTTTTTTCTTATACAAATTTTTCTCCGCATCACTAACAAATAACTCCCATGGACATCTAACAATTCCTAAGGTTCGCATCTCTTAAATCGAACGCAACCGGTATCATCAGTTGTAATTTCATTAACTGGCCTATTTAAAGACTAAAATCATATTTATAAAGAGAAATGACAATTGTATTAGCTTATATTGTGTATAGGATAAAACTATCTCGTTGGTCTATGTTTGTTGACTCCTCGCCTCCTTGAATTTAGCTTTTTTAAATTTTTTCAAAGTAATTTAAGGAACTGAGGCTGCACCATTTTGTCTTTTTAAAGAAAATTTGAGGTATTCGATTTAGAAATAAGCTTTACAGACTCGATGCAAAATTCTTGTTCCTTATGCAATATCTCATTCCGGTTTAGCAAATATTTGGTTTTTTGGATATTTGGATATTCCTTTGTTGTTTCTGCTTCTCAAATTGTTTATAAAGACTAGAAATACTTTGCATTTTCTGTTTATTTGTATGTACAATATGTCTTTATTTTGTGAATCTCAGATCGATCCGATTATTAGCAACAAAGTTTCAAAACTTTTAATTTCTCAACTTCGTAAGATAAATCCTTTTACAAAAAAAACAAAATAAAGAAATATTTTGGACTTAATCAGCTCATAAAGAAGCTCTAAAGACTTGATGCATTAGCTCATTTCCGGTCTAGCAAAAATTTGGTTCCAGATAACCATTTTTGATTCCAGCCCATTTAAAAATGTCTTGTCTGAACAAAAATGCTCTATCTTATTCATTTTTTTCTAGAGACGTTACCCCCCGTAATTTGCACAATAATTACATATTCAATTCGCCATCCTTTTGACCAATGCTACTTTATTCTCATTCTCTCTTGTCACTTTAAACCTTATAGAACAACAGAATAAAACTTATACGATCAGGTTGAGTAGGGTGCAGAACAATAGGAAGTTATACTTTATTTCTGATTACACGTGATTTCACTTGATTTCATTTCATAGCATTATAAGAAAAATAAATAAATCATTCGGATATTGCAGGAAGTTGCCTGAAAATTGTTTTATGTTTTTAACACTCGCATTTTTTACATCTTTCTTCTTGAAAATTAATTAAATTTTTCACCGACACTTTCTCCAAAATATATTTTATATATTGTTTTTTACCATTTCAATTTATTTTTCAATCTT
This sequence comes from Nipponacmea schrenckii, assembly GCA_030562195.1. NCBI lineage: Eukaryota > Metazoa > Mollusca > Gastropoda > Lottiidae > Nipponacmea > Nipponacmea schrenckii. The sequence continues at coordinate 6,226,315 of JAUJPP010000001.1, forward strand.
GTAGGTACTGTAAAATATCTCCTCGGATATCCAAATCGCATCCTTTTGTGACAACTTAAAAGGTATTAATATTAAAGCGAACGAAAGGATTCAGAAATGGTAATCAGTCAATCTCGTTGTGTAATCACACGGAAAAACCATTTTTGTTCTAAATTCATCAGGGTTTACCTTATTTATCCACGTAATTTTCTTTTCTAGGATATTTATGGGGCTATTTGATGTTAAAGAAAACGATATTCTATCTGCAACTGGTGATTATCACGACCTTACTAATCAGTGAGAAGTGGAGCGTGAGTTGGAGGCGGCGCGTGTCTACTCTACAATGTTCACAGATATCATGGAATCAGTTGTGACTAGATTGTACTGGAGATTGGAATGACTTCTGTGTCTTCTTTGAAACTCTTTTAATAGGCGATCATTGTGACTCGGAGTGTGCCTGTATCTGAAGCAGCGTTTTCTTCTCATCAGTGTGACTTGAATCGCGCAGTGAGTCTTTTCTAGTAAACTTCAAGTGAATTCTCGAAAATAACATTTGTTACGATCAAGAATTGACGATTATCATAGAAGAAAGTAAGGATACAATAAAAAGCTCAGTCACTGGTACTGGAAAACTGACTTTATAGAAAGAACAATCATCTTCAAATCTCGAGCGTTGTATAATACTGTAATAGCACACGTCATCGACATACTGGCTTCGCCTGAGACTGGTATTGTCCAGAACGTGACATAGTTTAAAACAGCATCGGCGATTACTTAATATTATCCATCCCAGTTTCCCGGAATTCTGCTAACCGTGAAACCAGTTGGAACCATTCCTAGTCATTGACAAGTTCTCAACGTGACTTAACGCTATTGCTTAACATCTAAAACTTTCAAACCTGAACAGTGTTCAAATAGTCTGGGGATTGGTTCTGTTTTTTAAACTACACGTTTACTTTTACATCATTACAACACTTCTTATCTTTTTAAATCACAGGCAGAAAGTGAATAGTTTAATTAAAGTTGTTATGAACTATTTGAAGCTGTAAAATCGGAGGTAAAATAACTCCTGTTAGATAATTAATTTGAATTTGTGTGAACTTTTTGAGCATTCAGCTTTGTTTAATACATTGTATACTTAGTCAATGGTAAAACATGGCTTAATCAGTTATCAGCCATAGAAACACTTTACATTTTAAACGTTTTTAATGATTAACGTTTTGATACTCTTTTAGAAATTGAAGCTATTTTTTAGGGAAAGTACTTTCGAAGTAGATATTATAAAAAGTGATATAAAGCATGTAAAGGTCATTGAACACAAGTAGAGTGACTGGATAATCCATTGTACAAGGTTTCAAGTCAAGAAAAGTCAAGAAATATAATCTATTAAGTGTTCAGCAAACAAAATTTATAAGTCAAGAGAATCTCAATGATTCATTAGATAATAATGCATTGTGCAAACTTGTAAGAATTTAGAAAAAAAATAGGAATTGATTGACTGGAGGGCCGTTTAAAACCGGAAGTAGTTAGCTAACAGATTGTATAAAGTACTCGGTCAATTCTGAAAGCAGTGTAAATAAGAAGTGATCTGTTTTTATGCCAACAATTATATAGTAGATTGATTCAAATTGTTTTTTCATCAAATCATTTTCGAATTCATGTTGGCATCCGGAACAAATACCTAATCATCAATACATAGACTCTTTTACTGAAGGAAGTAAGAATGAAAACTATCTGAACTATCATTTAACACTGAGTTATTGGAAGGGTTTCTGAACCGTATATTTGATCACAGTGTCAGTGAAGTGACATTGGAAAACGAACATTCATTTTCATCGAAATGGATAACACCGCTATAGCTTTATCGTTGATAAAGCAGGGCATGAATACAACCACAATGGCAACTAGTGGCTTGAATAATACAACAACAGCTCAAGAGAATACCACAGTAATTATAAATGACTACAATTTGCCATGGTGGCAACAACTAATATTCATAACTTTATTTGTAGTGATTATAATAGTTGCGGCTGGTGGCAACATCATAGTTATTTGGATTGTTTTAGCCCATAAACGAATGCGGACGGTAACGAATTATTTTTTGGTTAATTTGGCCGTTGCCGATGCGATGATCTCTATTCTAAATACATTGTTTAATTTTTTGTTTGTGCTATATCAGAATTGGTGGTTTGGTGAAGACTACTGTAAATTTTCAATGTTCATATCGCCATGTACTATTAGTGTCAGCGTGTTCACCTTTATGGCTATTGCCATTGACAGGTAAGTCTTGTATTTTCAACATTTAACTTTATTTCTTAATTAAATGTTTCCATCACTTGGACTCAAATCCCAAATTCGATGAGAATAGAGTAGATCAATAGTATGTGGCATCCTGTATATGAGATACATTCACGTTAGATTATTATTTCTCATTTTCAATTCTTATAGAAGCTATGGTTGTAATCATTCATTTTAACTTCTGTACTTAGATTTTACTTGTACGTACTGAAATTCTGAAGTTTTGTTTAAAACTATCGCAACCGTTTTCGGTAAGACGGTGTGTATTCCGATATTTAGTCCACCCACTCCTAGAAAAGTTTTATTTAAACCTTATTTATGATAATCTCAGTAATGGGAAAATTCATAAAAAATAGAGGAGGATCTAATTATTTGTTGTAGCTGTCTGATATGTCGGTTAACGGATTTTGATTAACGGCCAAGATAATGATAATTCATTCATTAGATTGCTCGTTATTTCATTTATTCCTAATAATACACGTCACTCTTTTATCCCGCCATATTTCAAGGAATAGTCAAGTCTAGTTCTCAGTGGTCATTACAGGGGAATTTTACGTCTTACTGATCAATATTTTAATACACACAATGCTATACAGGAATGAAACCCGGATATAGCAGCCTAAAACTTCAAAATATCAAGGGATCTTACCAGCTTGAATGAATTTTATATTCATTTCCATAATTTTATAGTTGTGTGCATTAATAATGCTTGCTTTCTAGATTTGGTAAATCACTTATTGAATAACCGATGACAGGTGTCAAATTTCATAGAAAGAAATTCAATCCATTAAATATTTCACGTTTTTCTCGTTCCTATCTCATAGGTCCTGAGCTCTATATTAGAATGCTCACGAACGTAAACCAGAGGTACTGATGAGATCAGGGACTTGACTTTTCAAAGCATGTGAGAACAAATAGCTTTCAATCGCGGAGAACTGTGTATTTCCAGCCATAGGATATCCATCTTATCTGTCAATATTGTTCACCAAGCATCGCAATTCATATAAACCATAAGTGTATGATAAAAATATACAACTTGCTTCTTATACTGCAGTAACAATTTCGGATTTGAAAGCTTCATAATTTCAGAAAACCTTCGACGCATTTGTGACATTATATCCAATAGATACACTCAAACGCTCAAGATCAAATGGGCAAAAATATCGCTATTAACAATAATAAAAAAAAAAACAGTTTAGAATTTAAGGAACACATATTTCAATCCCCCCTTCCCCAAATTCTTGTTTCTGGGTGTAAGCCAATACCTAACTATTTATTATATTAAGTTAGATCAAATATGGACCATTTAACTGACGAGAACTGTGCTGGGTTCAACATAGACTATGTTGTAGGAATGGTTACATGTATAATAAAATATACCTTTACAGGTCTGGTGACGATATCTGTAAGTTGAAATGAAGCCATAGATACAAAACTTACCACGATTATATATAGTATAAAACAGTCTGATGGTAATGAAAATAAACAACAATTACTTTAAGGTTTTATATCTGTTGTAAAAACTAATGAATATGAGATGTGAAAAAGACGTGTTTAACTGCCTTCTGGTTTGTTTACCAGGTTTGTTAACTAGTCTACGTTAAAAATTCATCTGTTTTTAGAATTGTGGTTCGGAACACTGCACAGCTTATGTCATAGATCAACCCGATGTGTCTACATATAGCTTGGGATATATATCGGCTTCCACTTCCTCGTAGGTTGGACATTGATAGATGTCTCATAATGTATTAATCTCAAACTTTCCCAAAGGGCTGGATAAATCTCAATCTGTACTTCCCACGCTGTTTAGATCTATCAACTTTCAAAAAAAGATTATAGTGTTAGGGTGAGATGATAATAGTAGGCCCCTATTCTCAAGAAAGGATTGGCCTAGGTCATGACGTCTTATTCTCGAAAAATTAACTTAACCTTACCCTACATACCTGATTGGTTTATCACTAAAATTTGATTTTATACTTTGTTTGACTATCAAATTTCGGTACCGTATTTCTTATATCTGGATCCAAATGAACTCATTGGGTTTGAAACGAAAGAGCATGAGGATTCAGCAAAGCGAGCGAGTCAAACGCCTGTCGTTATGTTATCTTGCAGTTAATGTGGAAAATGCAATTCTGAAATAAAAACACCACTATCTTCAGAGTTTATGACACATTTTCAAAAGATAGTTTGTCAGGAAAAGAAACATACGCCCACACATCAACATTGTTGAATCATTTTTCCTTTGATTTATAGCTTTTATATATACAAACAAGCTCTTCATCTAAATCATCAAATTCAAAATTATAACTTTTATTATCCCTACTAGAATTATAGAGCCAGGGGCAATAACAAAAACCGTTCATCGACAAATCGTCAAATTCGAATTGACCGTCGTCTTATCCATTCCAATGCTTGCACTAAGTTTCAACAAAATACATTGAACATTGTAGCTTCTATTTCACCCACAATAAATTTTGACACAAATTTACTCAGTCAAGGACAATAACTCGCAAACTGTTCCCAAAAGAAATCGTCAAATTCAAAGTTGATCGACTGACCGACGAACCGACAGACAAGGGCAACGACAATATACGCCCACATATTCATGGCGTATAAAAAAACGAATGGAAACTCAAGAAGGTAAAAAATCAAACTCGAACCACGTTGTTTTCCTATATATCCGGATACAAGACTGATACGATAATTGATTGTGATTTGTGAAGGAAAAAAAGAAAATGTCAGATTTTAGATATCTTTTAACTAATCTGAAAAAAAGAAACCACATAAAACCATCATTAACGTTCGTCTGCGATTCTTCCTCCAGATATTGGCTACTTTCATTTATATTTCCCTTACCTATTATTGTTGATGACATTTTCAATAAAAAAAAATTAATAAATAGAAAATTGGATATAAAAAATTAATCAATATTACGTTTATAGAAAATAGACATTTTATTGTGTTCTAGAACTGCAATTTAAGTACGTTCAGGTAGGTAGAAATTCAATCAAAACACAGTTTTCATATTTTATAAGAATGCATTGTAGACGGAATATATATAAACGGAATGAAGATTATGATTCTTTTTTTTACGAGTATGAACACATTTTGACACATTTTCTTGAGTAAGAAAGTAAAACCCCTCACAAATGCAGATCGGAAAGATTCGTGTAACTCTACACCAGTTGATAACCATTCAAAATATATATCTAGCCACACAGAAAAGCCACCCTTACTATGCTCAAAAGTATATAAGTCGCCATAGCGTTGTCTGAGCATGTAGGGATCGTCGAGATACAGTCCTAATATCTCACATGTGAGCTAACTGACACAAAAAGTACACTGCTTTATTGTAAATAAAAAAAATGTCTGGATTAATCAGCTGTGTTGAATACTTTCTGCCTTGTAACCACCTATTTCATGATCCTTCCATCTCTCTTATTATTTTCCTTGATTTTGTCTCTGCCAATTCATGTTGATATTCATTCAGAGATCATGTATCATGTATTCTAGTATTAATTTAAGGCAATTCCAATAAACATCTGCCTCCTCTCAAACTAATAGATAAAGAGTGCAGTGAACTACTGAACTAATAATCACTGTTAAAGGTAGTAGCGAGTAAGATTATATATTAAAACAACAGTCTCGTTTAGCAGCATTCCACAATTTAAGTTTTTACTCGATTCATGAAAATGCCGTTTAAAAGCTAGATTAATGACGTCTACACACCTGCAAAATTAATATTCTATTAATACGATACCAATCAAGATTAAAGAGGCCCAACATTTTACATGTAACGCCCCGAAATTATGATACGGAGGTTTGAGTTGAGGGAATGTATCCAGTTTCTGTAAACTTCAATGCATTGATACAGATAATATTACGGATGCTTGTTATTACCTTTAAAACCTATGTTAATGCGAATTATTTTCAAGTAGTATGGCTGTTTCCACTCTACCACACACAGTGTTGTTATTTAATGTTCTGCATTTCATGTTCAAAATTAGTGAGCAATGGCAGGCTAATGGCATTCTACTGCCAACTTCAATATATACTTTATAGATTCCTTTATAATGCAGAACAATAAATATATATAATATAAATGAAATGGATTTTTATATACCTTAAACTTACTGCGGTAATAAAACGAAATGGAGTTTTACATATGGTTTCATGGACCTATTGTGATAATGAAGTGAAATAAGGTTTTACGAGCTTTCTCAACCTTACTGGGATGATGGCACTGTAGCATGGTTTATCATATAATCTTTTCTTGGGTTAATAAATCACTAGAAGCTGTACGGATTACCAGCTTCATTTTTTACATTGACTCTCTGGAGAACCAGACTATAAGTGAAAAAGGTCATTAGTTCTGTAATTAACGTAACTTTCTGCTTATCATAGGTTTCTAATTAGAGAAGTGATTGGTTGTTCAGGTTGAAAATACCTTCGTGATCATTACATAATACGGCTCGAATAATAATAATACCATAAAAATATTGTAATAGTCATTACATCCAGAGGTTAATTTCTTTATAGAACTTAGACAGCTCACATTGTGAAGGGAGAATTACCTTGAATGAAATGGTTTGTCATGTATAGGCTACTAATAAAACCCAATAATCGAATCGTCGTTAAATGTGATTAATTAATTAAAAAATTTATATATAATTAGAAATGCGATTCCAAAGTATTGTACATAATAAAGTACAGAATAGACAAGATTCAAATAGTGTCTTACGTTTTACTAACATGTTAATGTTGAGTTCTGCTATTGTTTAGTCAAATCAATTGGTTAACAGGTATTTCTATTGAATAATCCATGTGTGTTTACTTATGTATTTTTGACAAACTATAGAATTATAATTATACATATTTGTTGTAACATCCAGTGACAGAATATATAACAAAAATAAAATATATCTTGATAATCTACTTTATCAAAATCTAATCAATTTTGACAAAAAATATACACCAGTCGCAGAGGAAATGTGTTCTCATTTCTGTATCCTTTATAAGAGAAAAAAAAATAATTGAACGTATATTTGTTTTATTGTGTCAAAAGAAAAAACAAAAACATAAAGTTAAAAAAATCTAATTAAAATATCTTGAGGCTTGGGGAATTCGTTTAACTCTTATAGCTAGGCTTTGAAACGGTCCATGTTTGATCACGTGACCAAATGACGTCTATTACGTGAAGCTGTATAAAAATTTATAATCGTATTTTGTTATTATGACCTAAACCTATTCAATTTGAGATATGGTGAGTTAAAACGTATTTAAATAAATCCAATATTCATTTTATTTTTTTTTTTTTTTTGCATATTGACAATTCTTTCCTTTTGCAAAAGGATGATAAATGTATTACCAAAAAACACGAGACGAATGTGTGGAATGTGTGCATAATATATGGTCTACGAGGGACGCTCTGGGTAATCGAATTAAAGAACCTTAATGATGTATTAGTTGTCCAACTATCGAATATATGAATAAATGGAAATAAGAGAACGCAACTTTAAACGTACAGAATAAAGAAAACCGTTTCTTGGAGTGTTCCGAAACTAATCATAGAAATTGAGAAATGACCTTTGCTCAGGAATGATTATTTGTTATAAACTATTTATTATAAAGTTTTTTCTAAATAATTGTGATAGAAATAAACTACATAGAACTTGTCACAGACAGTGATCTCGCCCTTTATGGTATTTTCAGTCAATACACTTGCAATGCAATTGGAATAATTTTGCAGTGGTCTAGTTTTTAAATGTTTACAGAAACGATGTGCATTACATATAACTTATATTATTGAGAAATTGTCTTCAATCCCAAACAGCTAAAGGTATCCGAACAGCAAACGATTCTAAAATTTTCCTTCGATATATGGAAAAATGTGAACAAGGTCATGTATTGTATGTAGAATTGAGCTAAAATAGCTCCAATGAGAAATTGGTGAACTGCGATCCAATATAACACCCTGAACCAACTAACAAATAGCGGTCAAATAAACTATTATTACTCCCACATGGTTCTATGTATTTTCATACAGACTACAGACTGACTTCTGTCTAATGTCAAATACACAATATTGTAAATCATTAGCAAGAGTCTGGTAGCTTGGCTTCAGGAAATATTTGACAGTATCACATAATTCATAAATTTCATCGACAACATTACATCATTGGTCATTGTGGACAACATTACAATACGACACTGGGCGTTAGATTTAATGCTGCTCTCGTAAGGTATATCTTGCACCAAAGATATTTTGTATATATATCTTTGGTTTTTTTTGTCAATTGGCCACCTTATTCAATTTACTTCAAGAGCACTATATATATTTCAATATTGCCCTTTTACCTTTTTTGAATTGATGCATCTTTTAAACCATCCAAGGTACACATTAAGCTACATTCTTCAGAATTACATTTAGATTTACATGTTATGGAACATAACCAAAATATGTTTTACGATGGGATACTGCGGGCGATTGGAAACAAGTAACATGATCTGTTCGGCTTTAATATTTCTGACATGTTTAAAATAAGATGGAATCTGGCTCTGATTTTATTTACATTTCTTCGATGTAAAATAGAAAGATGCTGGAAACCACATCTTCTTGCCGAACAGATGCTTTCTCGATAAACTACATGACTTATAATATATAATTTATGACAGAGATAACTCAAGAATGTGAACATTTACGAGAAAATTTCGCGTAATTTATTCAAAAATACTAATGTTTCCGATCAGTATACTTTGGTTTGACAGAAGTTGCAAGTTGATATAAGTTGTAATTTCCATGTTAAACATATCTTGCTTAAACTCTCCCCTATCTCTATGTATTGGCATTATTAAGATTTATAACTGAAATCAGATGATCCAAGGTTTAATTCTTGGCCTTATATTATGACGTGAGTTGGCGTTGCCTGGATTATCTCAGTCGGTATCCTATGCTACAAATCCGTAATTGTCTGGCTTAAGCAGACCCCAACTGTCCAGTTTGTGATATAACAACTATTTAATCCTCTTAATTCAATGGTTTTCAATGATTTCTTGAACTGTTTGTATTTGTCAATGGATAAAATGATGTTCGACACCTACTGTTCTGTGCCTTAAATTATATAATGACGAAGACAAGAAAAGGAATATAACAATTTACAGTTAAACGCATTATATATTAAAAACTTTGAACACACTTCAACAAACTTCAAAAACAATCGAAAAAGGAAAAAGACAATTACTTAGTCTATATTTGAAGTGTTTATTTCAGTAGCTATTGTATTTAAATATATAATATAGTCAATTTACTAGTAAATTATTTAGTTTATGTGTCTGACAACCTCTCAGGGGTCAGAGTCTGATATAAAGACTAGTTCTTGTCATTATTAAAGTAATAACCACTTCTAGGTCTATATCTTTAAAATGACCAGCTTTCTTCCGCCGATTATAGTATAGTATGTCTGCCTGGGTTTCTTAATTGTGATGTGTTTCAGAATAATCCAAAAATGTACAGTACATCGTTTCATGAAGAAATTCGACCACTATTGAACTATAGTTCTATAAAATAAATCTGTCATTACATATTTGATACTATAAGTGATTTATTGTCGTGGATTTTGTTCTAAATGATACACGAGGAACAATATTAAATGATATTCCGTACACTACCCGTGACTCTCAGACAGGTAATAGTAAAATTGGCCCAAAAGATGTTTTAATTTAATTATATAGGTTTTTTAAAGAGAAATTGCACCAGGTAGAACTATGTCTAAGATTGTTTCATATGGCTGTAAAATAAAGCAAATATAAACGAAAATTAAATGAAGATTGTTATGAATCATCGGTCAACGCTGTCATTTGTTGGTTGCAATGCAGACTGAAGACTGTCCAGAAGATGACAACCTATCATGTAAGAGAAAAGACAAGTCATTGAGAGAATATAAATATCAGCAACCACCAATCATAGATTATAGACGGACCAAACTTAGGGCCCGGTTAAATGTAACGGCCAGTCTGGTTAGCCGAGCTGCCCCGGTTACCCGGGTTGGAAATTTCGACCCTTTATATGAACCCAGGCTAAAGCTCTATACTGTTCATGTGTTGACTGGCTCGTCTTAATGAAGGCTAAACTAATTGAATGGCTTGTTAATAAGGGATAGAATCTATATTAAAAAAAAGGATATCCGGCTTTTACACCAGGCCACGATAAAGCGTTCCATTCTCGGTCAGGACCAGGCCGCGATAAAATGTGCCGTTTTACATTACACAAAATCATACGTACCGGAAACGGTTACGTTTGTAAACGGTGAAGGTTCTCGGCACGCTTGTTAGTGGAACTCTTCTGGCAGAAGTTAGAAATAACCCTTCATGTCACCTGGATGTTGCAATGGCGCTTGATATGGTTATGTTTTACCTTTTATACTCTTTCTTCGTACGCAGCAGGAAAGAAAGGAAAAGTTTGATTATAAGAGAATGCGGCGTTACCAAACAAGGAGAAAATATATTGTCATGACGTTTGTAAACTCGTTGTTTACATTCTGTCTGGCAGCCATTTTAGAATTTTAGGAACGATGACGAAATTCCGCGAGAAACGGTCAAGATTGTTTTTGACGCATGCGCAGTGAAGTAGACTCAGACCTTAGACCTTGTACATTACACAAATTTATCGAGTCCGTCCTCGGAACCGTTCCGAGACCACCTCCCCGAGGTGGATCAGAATTGCAACGTTCTCGGCACTTTTACATTACACAACATTCATCGGTACTGTTCTCAGAACGGTGCAAATCATTGTGCGGAGGCTCTCAACACAAATAGATTTTGTTATGTCTTGTTGTGTTAACGAGAATATACATGTATGTATATATATATATATATATAATCATGATGGGCTCTGTGAAGCGGAATGGCCGATCATTTATCCCATTGAACTAGAGCTTAAATGTCGTTGAGTTAGTGTCAAGGTACAATTTAGATTCCGATGATAAACATTATGGTGATTTTCTGGTCTGGAGAAAGCTTTAAATGCTGTTAATGTGATTTTCTTATCTAAATCGTTATGGTGACACAGCTATAGCTATAAATCAGACAGCTCGATGAATTGTTAATATTTCCCTAAACCTGGGGAATACTGGAGCATTACATAGCTACGGCGGTAGTATTCCAATAACCTATCACCTCCAGACCGTTTCGTAATACCTTATAGCTTATCTTACTCTGGTGCTTTCATTCCAAAACATCTGATTCCACTCTGTGCCTGGGGTTTTCTACCCGGTATCCGTTTCAGAACATTCACAGCTAATAGTGTTTATTAAGTATCCTTCAGAATAATCGAGGATACGAATATACGTCTGTGTACGTAACTGTATATCTGGACATAGCTTGAAAACAGGGCATTTTCTGAATGGAAACATACATGTCCAATCTACAATATGTTTGTCAAAGAGCTGGTTTGGATCTTTCAAGATCATTGAGAGTACGAATCCAAGTGTCTGCTAAAATATTGCACACTTTCCGTCCCGTGCATTTATAATTGCCTTGCCTTAAACGAACCTAGAATTGGAAATGTAACAGTAAACTATACTAAATTTCGATCGAAAAACTAAACTAGATATATATCTAGAGTTGGAAAGGTTAATGGGTCGACATGACCAATATTGGCACTAATCTAGTAATTTTCTGATCGGATTTTCAAACTATAAAAAATACATCAATCAAACACATTGACACACTGACGGATTCATGTGAATTTAATATTTTGTAAGGTATTGGTTTTGATACTTTTCTCGTGGTCTTAAGTTTGTTTAAGCTTATCAAGTTAAAACACGAGATTCCAACCTTAGTCTTTCTAATACCATTGTACCCTAAATTATATCTATCAGTTTGAGAAAACATTTTTTAGGTTCTTTCCACTGCTCGCCACATATATTTTTGCAAATGACGATAAGCATAATAGGTGATACTGAATATTTTCTCGGTCTGTACTTTTGTAGTTTCAATTTTACATTGTTTTACAACCCTTTTCACCTAAAATCGTCTCCATGTCGGAAAATAAAGAATAGAATGGGCGTTTTCAACCCTTCTATTTCTAATACCGCTTCCAACGTCCTTGATCAGTTTCATTTACCACCTCCACTATTCTGGACACCTGAGTTACAAGAAGGTGGTCCGTATACCTACTTGTACAGTTTTTATTAAAACATTAACTACAAATGTTTCTTAAATCTCCCAAAATTATTCTGAGCTATAGAAAGTGAAACGTAAACGATCTTTAAATATCTAAATTCAACCCAATCGACTAACTGAGTAAATTTAGAAACTTTTTGGGTAACGTCTCACAGGGTACTTTCGACTACTAGTATCGATTGGTTATTGAAATGGATGAAGAACTTTACTTTCAGACTAAATGAAACTAGAATTAGAATTAGAATGTATGTCTGATTCTCTTATAATTGAACTACAGAGGTGATATTTAGACTCCATGTTAAGAATCCCCGGGGATTGCCAGTTAGCACTTTAAAACTTGTTTAGAAACATCAACAGATGATGAGATGGAATTATTGTCTCCCTTGTCGGAACTAGATGATATGATACGTAAAGTCTGGAATATTGCCTTTTAAAAGCATCAAGTTTTTTAAATTTGGTAATACAAAATCGAGGACCCGTGTGCAACAGGCTGTGTACGTTAGAAATCTTATAATTTATATGTCTTAGCCCTGGCGAAATGTCTCTCATTCCACACTGTATGGTGTTGTGGTGCAGAAAATTTATGGCGTTTTATTAATATTATTTCATATGAATATTGACTTGATAGACGAAATCTGAATTCCAAGATTGTTTACTCAGATCAGTAAATGGAATGAATGCAGTTTTCCGTCCTACTCTTATGTACCTAATGAGATAATGAAGACCGGTCATTCATACTTGGTTTATTATCACGCAGCCGAACGACTAGACGCATTTCCATGTCAGCTCCTCCGACCTGTTCATCTCGACTTTTACGGTGGTGAACCCTGGACCCCCAGGATAGCAAGCAAGCAGTGTATCGGGAATGTAGTTTTATGACACTTTAAAACTTATTTCTTTCATCAATACATGTCTTGGCAAAATCTTCTATGGAATTAAGTTTTTGCAAGATAATAAAGTAATTTAAAGTGTACAGGAAAGGATCTTTTAATAGATTAACAATCCTCCTACTGTTTTTCCAGATATCAAATAGATCAAATATATTGACAATAGATTGTATTTTTTAATGTTCAAAGATATAATGCGTTTATACACGCAACTATTTGGTTTTTTACGACTTTACAGTAAAATTCATACTCATTTAGTATTGGGTTAATAAAGTCCTCATGCACTAATGGGAAATCGGCTCATCAAAATACGCTCTGTTGTCTTAATTATTTAGAAGAATACAATTTCTTTTTCAAATTCAAAGCTCCCGAGACTTCATTGACATGTGTGTAGATTAGAGGTACTCTTTTCCGCTTTTCAGACTGTTTTCCAATAACCCTTTGACATATCCTTCACACATATCCTGTGGATAGCACGTCGATGTTTTTTGCTCTGTAAGTTGATTTGTTGCTATCAATAATGCGTTGTTGACATAACTATTTTTGCTGTATTTGTTATTGATTCGCAGCAATTGAATTGTTAAATACACGCCAGTATGATTGACAAGATATCTAAAATAATAATAATTTTGATGTAAACATGTATCGTGTTAAACCAAGAACACGCTGTGGTGTCAATGATCAGTTTTTCATTGTTCCGAAGACTTTATAACATAAACAAATGCAAATGACTGTCATTTAAGTATTGTGACAATCAAGCTATGCAATTGTTCAGTTATATTTTTGGTGTTCGATCAACTAACACGTGAATAAAAAATTAAGTCATAAGATTGCAACCAGATAGTATTGACGAAGAGACATTTATTCTCGAATTTGCCATTCTTTGGAGAAGATTTTGATTAACGGAATTGTCTTGCTAGTACGGACTATACTTGCCTTAACAGTCGATAGGACCAATTTCAGCTATTCGTAGCACTTATAATCTGAGTCAGATTCGTCTGCAATTTAGCAAACAATTGACAATCTTGTTATACTGAAAATATTGCCCTGGAGTCAAGATCATCATCAAATATCAAATGTCTTCATAACTTTGGATATGCCTGCTTGTGACAAGTACATTAAAGCGGTCAAAACCTAAACGTTACGTTTCAGTATCTTACCAGCCCTCTGATTTTAACGACTGAATTGCTATATATGAATAGTTTGGGATAACCTCTGAATTATATTATGCATTTGGTTATGTGAAAGAAATCTGCATTCGGATTGTAAGTGCTGATAGGATAATATATTTCTGTATACATAATTCAAGCATCCGCAGGCGTTGCCTTTTATGTTGGTTGTAAATTCATTTGATGTTTGCAACTAACTGTGGGTGTTTAAATGATTTTGTATTAAATTATTAATTTGTTAATTAGCAGTAGGTTATGTCTCTTGGGTTAGAAATTAATTAGTTTAAACAATGACAATTGTCGGCTAAATATAGGAACTATTCCTTTCAGTTATTGACGTGAAGACTCAAGAAAAAAGATTAATTAAGGCTCTATGTCTATGGCTAGTGCCTAGTTTCCAAATAGCTGCCTTTCGACCCGAAAATATCCCAATCCGATTTTAATCCAACCAGATGTTTCGTATTCATGCAACTGTGCAATTCCTTTCTACTAATTTTTTTTTTTATTGGACATCAAGTTTTGAGCCTTGGCTGGCTTGAAGTTTTCGACCACAGAGACATCCCAAGTGGTGACATTGAAAACATTTGATTTGTCACAGGCTATGAAAATGAATTGTTTTGGAGAATTCAGTACAATATTTTTCAATAAATTCTAACCTACACAATGCCCAATCTAGTTTCACTTTCGATATCTGGAGACAATGTTTTAAAAAAAAAGATGCCTTGCCTTGTTTCCATTTATTCATATAGATATTCGATAGTTGGATTACTTGTAATTCGCTTGACAATTCAGTGAATTTCCTCGGTAGGACCGATCAAGAAGTATCAAATCCTTTTTACCATATCCCAGAACGCGTCCACCATAAATAAAATTATGAGAGTCTCCTAAAATACTCTTGAGTATTTTGGTATTATATCTATGAATTCTCTTACAACAGAATTTATTTAGATATCAATTTACAAAAACAAATAGAATTTATTTAAATCCGTTTCACTTGCCATATCTCCAATGGAATAGGTTTAGGTCATAATTACAAAATACAGCTTTACTTCATATGACTTTCATTTGGTCAAACATGGAGTCTACATTTAGCATTTCAAAGCTATTAAGAGTTAAATAGATTCGTCAAGCCTTTTACTTTCACGAATTCATGGTTTATTCATAAGAAACACCTAATAAGAAATTAGCTTTATTTGAATCTAAATAATAAGAAAATCCAACTTTAATGCAAACAACGATTTGGACTCTCATACAAAAACTACCATGATATCTAGAGGAGACTGCATTCATATGTCCAAAAGATTCTGTATCAGAACAAGTTTTTCTTTGCAGTAGGGAATCGTGCATGTGCTATTTCTTCGTACTTGTAATGGTTGCAGGTATGTTTATAAATGATGGTATGGCAAAATTATTCCAAAATATTTTCTCTCTATCCTATTAATTCTAGGTATTTTAATCAATCAGAGTGTCGATAAACCCCAATGCCCGCTCAAATCTTCCAAATCACCATAAATTAAATTTTTTTTAGCTATTATGTGTTTTCACTAATTTGATTTTCGTCAGATCGTTTCGCAGTAATGATATATTAAACAATCAAGTTAATATTTTTGCTATCAAGAAAATTTGTTTGTAAATTATACCTTGAAATAATAAATCAAAATTTAAAAGGAAACCAGATGCGAACAGGATGTAGAAATGAGAATTTTAAATTAAAATAAGAAAATTATGAGAAATATTGATGTGATGTTTTAATATAGATTGTAATAATGTTTATTATAACGGATGAAACCTCTTAAACCTTATGAAAACTAATAAATTACATGTTTACATGAGTTCTTAAAGGCGTACAGTCTTCTAGATGATGCACGTACTGACAGCGAGTTTCAAGTTTGGTTTGCTCTTGTTGTTGGCACTTGTTCTGGTAAAACCTAGCGTAAAATTCACATTTCTTGGTAAACCGATTATATGAAAGTTAATGTGATTAAAAAAAATTCTATTCAAAACACATTTAAAACAGTTAATAAAACGCCTCATTAAGGTTTCAAACTACACTATTGTATTGTCCATAAACTTGAAATAAGCATGTCAATTGAATTTCATTTTGAAATCTGGGCAGAAAGCTATAATTTGCTGATATATCGAAAATTGTTTGTTGCCAGCAATTAGATACATTCGGCAATTACACCAAAGTAAACACCTTTGTCTTTATATATACATGTATATAATAATTAAAATGCTGTAGCACTTTTAAGTTCCAGTCACTATTTTATATGTAGGTGTATGATAATAAGTTATGATATTCACTTAAGTTGAGATAATTTGGGTTTTACAGATTATGTGTTAAAAGTTTTGACGTTTACAATTGTAATTTATGGATTTGGTAAATGTTTTCGTTTTACTAACAGAATGTCGAATGAAAAGGAAAAATACTTCATGTTGATTAAAACAAGTTATTCATATAAAACATCCCAAAGCCACCTACAGTTTTCTTTCAATTAATAAAGAACGCGTAGTAAGGTTCAGGAGTAAAAATGTTTCCACGACCCTTCTCAATCGACCAAGAAAGTTAAATTAGTTTTAACGCCTTATATGTGTTTAATCAACAGTCCTGCTACCGTGTAGTCCTCGGGGAGGAAAGGAAACTCACCAGTGTGAGCTGTAGCCCATAACTGTCTCTGTTGAAATCTGCTATACACACAGTCCAACAAACAAGTCGTAGAATCTGCTCATCACGAGTTACGTTTGATCTTTCTTAGTGGCATTAACAATTAACAAAGTACCAGTTTATGACCATCTCATGCTGATAGTCTACAGTTTTAAACACCAAGAATCATATTACAATTAATTACTTTTACCAACCCAGGTCATAACATTGCTAAAACTGAATAACTCTGGGTTTCAGTCACCACCATTATTTCCAACAGATTTTAATATGTTTATCACCACATATATTTTGGCACATTTAACTAATATTCATTATATAAATTTCCAAATATTTTTACCTTTCATGCAAAACTGATCATGACTACGATATTCAATTTACATAACTGATTTTTAGATTAGTTAGAAGAAAGCATATTCAATCATAATTAACAATCACTACTATATATATCGAACCACAAAACTTATTCAGATTGACAAATAAATCACTTCTATATATTGAACCACAAAACTTATTCAGATTGACAAATAAATCACTTCTATATATTGAACCAAAAAAACTTATTGAGATTGACAAATAAATCACTTCTATATATTGAACCAAAAAACTTATTGAGATTGACAAATAAATCACTTCTATACATCAAACCACTAAACTTATTCAGATTGACAAATAAATCACTTCTATATATCGAACCACAAAAAATATTCAGATTGACAAACAAACAACTTCCATATTATATTGAACCACAAAACATATTCAGATTAACTTACAAATAACTTCCATATATTGAACCACAAAACATATTCATATTGACTAATAAATCACTTAAATATCAAACAATAAAATATATTGATTGACTAAACAAATTACTTCTATATATTGAACCAAAAAACATACAAAATTGCATTTGGCTTTAAGAATAAATCTATAATTCCAAATAGTAGCACCTATCCAAAGGGATTCAGATACAATATAATTTAGACTTGATACTGATATATTAGTCAAGTATGTTCTACAACTGAATTTTGCCTCTCAGGTCTACAGTTTTAAATTCAGTACCATTTCTCCCCAGTATGGAATGTGTTCTTTTCAATTTTATATGCTGACAGTGGACTAATTATCATCTGGACCTGTCGACTGGTGTGTATCATATATATCATTTGCAGATGTTGTCCAAATAGTGTTAAGCAATGGCAATCTTAATACCGCATTTACGTGTTCCTCGAGTAGAGAGCTCGTGGTGTGATTTACATATCTTGTTTTTCTTCCGATCAATCGGAAACACAGCAAAGATAGCAATATTCAAACCTCCAAATGAGCGTTTGCTCAATTTGGATACTTAAAGGAAAAAAAAAGCCCCAAAAGACTTTGGTTAAAACACTATTTTCAATAGATTAATTCCAGTTAGAATGTTTCCGATTATTCCAAAATCTCGTAGGCTTGTGTAATTGTCAGTTGTCTACCCCCGTTTATATGAAAATGGAAACTGTTGTTGAATTGTTTGAAGCTTTTCACGCCAGGAAACGAATCACGAATTTTATAATTAAGTGATTAGTTCCTTGAAAAGTACGTTCATTTTTCGGTGGAAAACGCTTTTCCTAGAGGCTTTTAACTTCACAGCTGGATAGGAAATGGGTTGAAAAATATTCCATCATTTTGTCATGCACATTTGCGAAATTATTGAGATCGAGAGAAAATAAATATCCAATTTGGTCTCTATAGCTTTATTTTAAAAGCTTTGTAAATAATGCACTGTCACACACCAGGATTTCAGCCAGTAAAATACCAGAAGTACGGAGTTTCGTCATATTCTTAGTTTTGTTTAAAAAGTTAGTCTTTGCATAACATAAAGTCCATCTTTTATCACGGACCAAAATTAAATTCTATCAATGGAGCAAAATTATCTCCGCTTTCCTATGAAAAGATTCATTCAATTGTCACATCTTTGAAAACTTATTTTGCAATTCTTTTGCGGTTGTTGAAATGGACAGCTTTTTCATGCTAGAGAGCTTTTTTATTCCATGTTTTCAATCAATAAGAGATACCTGTCCGTACAAAGAGGAGGCTTTGATAATCATAACCAAACACGCATCATACGGATACACCGATATCGGACTTTCCGACACGACTATGAAGTCACTTAGTCTGAATATTATCTGATACCTGGGTTGAAATAAACACCGCTGTGAATTCAGATATATATGTTAAAAAACAATAACTTATTATTATTGAGATTGATATCAGTATGCTTTAACTATTTACTTTTTCGTGCTTTTCAGGTACATGGCCATCATTCATCCCTTAAAGCCTCGGTTAACAGGACGCATTGTACTCACTATAATCGTTGCTATATGGATAGCCTCGTTTCTCCTGGCTTTACCAAATCTACTGTATGCTACAGTTTATGATGTCCCAAAACAAGACGGCACTGTAAGATCAATATGTTATCTGGAATGGCCAGATGGTGGCGCTTCTAAAAGTCTTGCGGCCGATTTGTCGTAAGTAGCATTTAATTTATACATGTCACACCTTTGCGAGGCCAAGGCAAATGTTTACTATCACTGTTCAGAATGAGGTTTATGTTCTAAAATATGAGCTCATGAAGAGCTAGAATAGATATCTCCGTGGCTAACTGAGACGTCACTATTTTCCAGACTGCTGAGAAATGCTACGTTCAAAGATTATTGAAAAAGTTACAAATTCAGCTGTTAAGGCTGAGAAAGGGCATTTGTTCAATTCCAACGTTATTATCATTATCACATCATTTATCGTCCGGATATTGCAAATCGGATATGCATCTGTAATAAGAACTAGAAACCAAAGTGATGCATGCAAAGTTTTTTTGTTTTTGCATATTCTACTTGAACTATTAGACATATTGAGTAGTTCATGGTTGCCAACTTAAATGTTTTGCCGTTATGATGAAAAGTCAGATAGTTGCCAATTCCTTTTTTTTTTTAAATAATTTTTTTATTATTATTATTTCAAATCACGCTATTAAAATGAGTAGAAAAATATTACGTGTCGGTTATAAAAAAAAACGTAAAGAATTGATATTTGAAATAAAAAGAATCAGAATTCGTCAAGAAAGTCGATGAAAACTAAACTTGAGATGAAAGACATTATTTGTCGATATTCATCATATCTGATTTATAGAATGTAACGGGGGAAATAAGAGCTAGTTTTATACAATATCAATATTATTTTGAATTAAAAACAAGTAATTGAATTTGTCAGATTTAAGACTGCGTGTATTGTACTACATGTAAGGTATTAAGTTAGCAACAAGGTCCATTATGTACATGTTTAATAAAAGGAAATGTGATGGCTCTTATCTTAAAGGGGTATAAACCTGTAATTTATATTATAGCAGCTGATATGTACTTGTAAATCAGTTATCCAATATGTTATGAAGCACGCATAAACCAGAAGAACCCCACCTTTGACTCCCCTCTTATTGGGGAATGAAATAGTAATTATTAGGAAATTGGAAAGATGTAAAGCCGTATTTCGTATTATTTGGTAAATAGAAATGATTTAATAAGATGGATTCAGAAATTTAATAGGAAACGTTATGAATTTTGTTAGAAGTACTACTGTTAACAGAATGTGAACTTTATTAAATGGAAACCGTGGTGTTTTAATTAAATGTGCGGTAAGAAGAATGAGAAGACTCGTTATTAGGGGTCTGCAAATAGGAAATAATGTTTTTACGAAATTTTCATTTGATAAAAACTAATTTTCAGTGCTGGATCTGCTCGATACAAGCCTGAATTGGTCCAATTTCTATATAGTTCAATAAATGGAATCGTTCACCAAATTGAAAAAAATTAAGCGATTAATAACGGACTGCCGGGGGTTGAACAGGTTATCTTGAGAGCTACTACAAACTCTATTTACATTGATAACAAGAGCAAGTTGAAAATGTCTTGAAATAAAAAACCAAGTGCACTGGTTCGAGCTAATACAATGTTGCGTTCCTTCTATTGCGTGTGTTATTCGGACTGTTGGGGTGATAGTTAGATACAAGTCTTCCATATACAAAGATGTCAGGAATTGTAGATTTTAACATTGCGGTTAAGCATTGTTACGAAAACAGAGCCTTCAGTGAAAGATGTTAGGCTTAGATAGGAGGTATGAGAGAGCTACATATATCCATAAATTTTGGACAACGGTGGAAAAAAACTTCTTGGCCTGAAATTAGAAATGATAAAAAAAACAGGAATAAGAGTTGAAAAAAATGTACTTTAACCATTAGTCAAGGACTCCTGTGTTTTAGATATGTTCCAAACTGCAGATTTTGATAATGTTCAGTCTGAATCCCCTCCAAACGCTACTAGAAAAAAAGAAATTAAAAATCTTCCTAATGACAGTGTACATAATCATGATTTACAGAACCTTCACATAACATGAATGTTTTGAGATCTGTTTTATCTTTTACTTTTAAACGCGAGTCCATCTTTACTGTTAAAACTAAATTTAAATGGAAAATCAATTCTATGTTTAAACAGGCTTAATGTTTCCGATATTGTAAATTGAAAAATGTCATACAATATACTACTAGGCTATTTAAGATGTAGGAAATCATTGAATGATGTACATGTAGTTTCTCAAAGAGAACGTTATTTTCAGTCAATTGCTTTAGAATAAATATTTCAATTAAGCTAAAAAAAAAAGGAAAAAAAAAAACAAAAAAACGGGTGGGTCAAACTGTTGCCAGTGGTTTTAGAGCAAGCAGAAACGATTTCTAGCCACCATAGAGTTCAATGGAATGTGATCCTATTAAGGTCACTGATAACATCTTACACAATTGTTATTCTCAAATAACCACACATTGAAATGCTTAACCTGAAACATTGCTTGAACATGCTATATTCGTAAAAAGATTACTTTTCTTGAAATGACGTTTTGAAACTGCTTTATAGTAAAAAAAAAAGTCGTGTTTGAAAATAAATTTCAATTACACACATGAATATCAAATTTCAATACTTCTATCACTTACATCATTTAAATTTCATTCATAAAAATAACGCAAAGGGAATGACGTCATGGTGTAATAATAATAATGAAGTTGGCAGGTAGTAATTGTCTTGCAGTATAGCTCCTGCAGTAAAATAATTAAATATGGCACCAGGTATACAGAATTTATTTTCATATTTAATTTATCTTAATAATTAGTAGGTAGTTAGTCAGATTTCGACTGTTTTCAATTTAGTTTACCTCCAGGTACATTCTCTATTATAATTAAAATTATAAATTATTATAAACTCTAGCTCACTTCCTACAACAACTTGACCGAAACAAACGAAAAGAACACCAGTAATTTTTTTATAAATTATTAAGTAAGGAGTTGAGAGGAAGCCAAATAATTTCATCCCATGTTCTTTAAAATCATCCCAAAAAAAAACCAAAACAACAACAACAGAGCTATAGGCAATCCATATAAACATTATAACAAAATAGAAAACAACAACCTTGGGGACAGTCCAGATAAACCTTGCAACAAACCAGAGGACCATCCATATAAACCTAGTTACAAACTAGATTACAATCCATATTAACCTATCAAAAACTAGAGAACATTCCATATAAACCTATTCACTAACTAGAGGAAAACCCCCACAAACCTATTTACTAACTAGAGGATATCCATATAAACCTATTAACAAACTAGAGGACAATCCAGATAAACCTAGCAACAAACTAGAGGACAATCGATATAAACCTATTAACAAACTAGAGGACAATCCATATAAACCTAGTAACTAACTAGAGGACAATCGATATAAACCTATTAACAAACTGGGGGACAATCCATATAAACCTAGTAACTAACTAGAGGACAATGCATTAAAACCTATTAACAAACATAGGCACAATCATTTATAACCTGTCAAAAACTAGAGGAAATCCATAAAAACCTTGTAACAAACTATAGAAGAATCCATATAAACCTAGTAACAAACTAGAGAACAATCCATATAAACCGATTAACTAACTTGAGGACAATCCAGATAAACCTATCAATTTAACCTATTCACTTACTAGAGAATAAACCACGCAAAAACCTATTAACTAAACAACCGACAATAATTCATAAAAACCTATTAAAAACTAGAAGACCATCCATAAAAAAACCTAGTACTAAACTTGAGGACAACCCATATAAACCTAGTAATCAACTTAAGGACAATCCATATAAACCTATTAACAAACTAGATGACCATCCAGATAAACCTATTAATTAACTGGAGGACAATCCAGATAAACCTAGAAACAAAGTAGAGGATAATCCATATAAACCTATTAACAAAATGGGGGACAATCCATATAAACCTATTAACAAACTAGAGGACAATCCATATAAACCTAGTAACAATCTAGAGAACAATCCATATAAACCGATTAACTAACTTGAGGACAATCCAGATAAACCTAGCAATTTAACCTATTTGCTTACAAGAGGATAATCCATAAAAACCTATTAACTAAACAGCCGACAATAATCCATAAAAACTTATTAAAAACTAGAAGACAATCCATAAAAAGCTAGTACCAAACTTGAGGACAACCCATATAAACCTAGTAATCAACTAAAGGACAATCCATATAAACCTATTCACTAACTAGAGGACCAACCAGATAAACCTAGTACCAAACTGGGGGACAATCCAGATAAACCTAGTAATCAACTAAAGGACAACCCATATAAACCTATTCACTAACTAGAGGACCAGCCAGATAAACCTAGTACCAAACTAGGGGACAATCCAGATAAACCTAGTAATCAACTAAAGGAAAACCCATATAAACCTATTCACTAACTAGAGGACCATCCAGATAAACCTAGTACCAAACTGGGGGACAATCCAGATAAACCTTGTAATCAACTAAAGTACAATCCAGATAAACCTTTTAAAAAACTAGAGGACAATCCATATAAACATATTAACAGACTAGAGGACAATCCATATAAACCTTTAACAACTAGAGAACAATCCATATAAACCTATTAACAAACTAGAGGACAATCCATATAAACCTATTCACAAACTAGAGGACAATCCATATAAACCTATTAACAAACTAGAGGACAATCCATATAAACCTATTAACAAACTAGAGGACAATCCATATAAACCTAGTAACAAACTAGAGGACAATCCATATAAACCTATTAACAAACTAGAGGACAATCCATATAAACCTATTAACAAACTAGAGGACAATCCATATAAACCTATTAACTAACTAGAGGACAATCCATATAAACCTATTAACAAACTAGAGGACAATCCATATAAACCTATTAACAAATAGAGGACAATCCATATAAACCTATTAACAAACTAGAGGACAATCCATATAAACCTATTAACAACTAAGAGGACAATCCATATAAACCTATTAACAAACTAGAGGACAATCCATATAAACCTATTAACAAACTAGAGGACAATCCATATAAACCTATTAACAAACTAGAGGACAATCCATATAAACCTATTAACAAACTAGAGGACAATCCATATAAACCTATTAACAAACTAGAGGACAATCCATATAAACCTATTAACAAACTAGAGAACAATCCATATAAACCAATTAACTAACTGGAGGTCAATGCATATAAACCTATTAACAAACTAGAGGACAATCCATATAAACCTATTAACAAACTAGAGGACAATCCATATAAACCTATTAACTAACTAGAGGACAATCCATATAAACCTATTAACAAACTAGAGGACAATCCATATAAACCTATTAACTAACTGGAGGTCAATCCATATAAACCTATTAACAAACTAGAGGACAATCCATATAAACCTATTAACAAACTAGAGGACAATCCATATAAACCTATTAACTAACTGAGGCAATCCATATAAACCTATTAACTAAACGGGGGACAATCCATATAAACCTATTAACTAACTGGAGGACAATCCATATAAACCTATTAACTAACTGGAGGACAATCCATATAAACCTATTAACAAAGTAGAGGACAATTCAGATAAAGTAATCAACTAAAGGACAATCCATATGAACCTATTAAAAAACACAGGCACAATCCAGATAAATCTATGAACAAAAGGAGTCCTGTTAAGGATTTGTATATGCTGCTATTGTGCATGCCCAGTGGCACTCTTCTTCCGGTGAAGAAAGAAATGGTTGATATCTGATATGTGAGCCTATAGAGCCTACAAGTTTAATACAATATAATAATATCAACCTCAACAATACCCGCTCTATTTTAGGAGAGTATTGGGCCGAAACTTTGGTACATTTATGAACAACTGCCAAAGTCTGTTTTAAATTACAGCTTTACATTCAACTAATATTTAGAGTATAGATTTCACTAAACTGATATTGATCACTTGATACATGGTCACATGATATAGCCTTTTTTAAACACTCAAAACAAACTTTTTAACAACCATTATAAGCATATGTATGGACAGCTTAGGTCAAGTACATTATTTGACTTGAAAATTATTAAGGTAATTGAAGGTCAAGGTCACTTGATATAGCCTTTTGAATTTTTTTTAAAATCTAAAACGGGTACAAAAAAATTGTTGTCGACCATTATTGGCCTATGTGTGGATAGCAAAGGTCAAGAACATTCTACTTGTAAAAATTCAGGGTCATTGAAGGTCAAGGTCATTTGATATAATTGCTGTCGATCATAATAGGCATATGTGTGGATAGCTTAGGTCAAGAACATTCTACTTGAAAAAATTCAGGGTCATTGAAGGTCAAGGTCATTTGATTTGGCCTTTTGAATTTTCAAAAAAATTCAATCGGGCATAAAAAAAATTTAAATTTGAAAATCAAAATTCTGTTCCAAACAAGTTTTAGATAAAGTATCAAGGTTTCGAAAAACACCAAATTCAGACAAATCGGATAAAAATTAGTGGACTTATTAAAATTTTGCTGAATGTTACCGTTCTGTGATGACACATAAAGTATCACTTCCGGTTTGGATTTTTTATTCTAAAAGGGTTCTAATTATGCCTGATAGTATATATGTATAGCTTTTGTAATGATTTCTTAAATACACCGGAAGCTGGGTGACCCAATTTTGCTGAATGTTACCGTTCTGTGATGACACATAAAGTATCACTTCCGGTTTGGATTTTTTTATTCTAAAAGGGTTCTAATTATGCCTGATAGTATATATGTATAGCTTTTGTACTGATTTCTTACATACACCGGAAGCTGGGTGACCCAACGGGTTTCTAAAAAAACCGGAAGTTCTCACGCAAGAACCGGAAGTGGTAGACATTTTTTTATGATGTTGTTTTCTTTCTATAGGCGACTTCTCTATATTCTATAATTTTCAAAGCGATCGGATAATTAGCAACAAAGTTATGCAATTATTCAATTATTATTATGCAATTACTAAATACTGATGCGTAAAAATTTTAGTTTTATATATTCATTTTCTATTCCAGTACGTATCTTATCGTATTTTTCAAACCAAATGTCTATACCATTTGCGAGTTGGGCTAGGGAGCTTCCCGAAAAAAAAAAAAGTCTAATGAAAACAAAGAGTGGCAAATTTCTAATTTGCCACTCAATAAAACTTTTAAAATAAAGTGTGATTTAAAAAAGGCTGTAGATTTGCTAGACAAATTTCCGGTGTGTCAGAGCCAAGTAATCAAACTTCAAATAGACTGGCCTCTTCAGACGCTTTTATTTTTAAATGTTTTAAAATTTTGTGGATTGAAAACATTCGAATCTACTTAATTGTCACACACAAGTGAGTATCATTTTAATGACAGAAAGGCAGTTTAAGTTCGAGTATAAAGTTTATAACCATTGTTATATAGCCATTCTTAGTGATAAGTTTGATGCTTTTTGTTTGACGAGGATCTTCACTTCCCATGACGTCTAAGCAGTATTGGCATTTATGGTTGAAAAAGCCTTCCTTCACATTTTCACATACAATTTGAAGCACCTGTCGAGCCGCGCTCTCTTTCACATTGGTAAATTCAATATCATGGAACCAAATACAACGTTAAAGAGCCATTATTTTAAAAATGGTTAAAAAAGTAAGTGCAAATAGACTTTTGGTATGAGTTTGAGGATATCTCATAATCCTATCTCCTCTGTGGATTGAATCATTTTACAGGTTAATACCAGATCACTTTATCTATCGCGGGTGAAATGCCACATATATATACACCAGAACATTCTTTCTCATCATCGAAGTAATCGGATTATATAAAATAGTGACAAAAGAGATTGGACTGCAGGCTTAACCATTAATCACAAAAACAATTCAAATATCTTTTTTCTTTTATATTGATTATATCAGATTATCATTTCACTTTGAATTTCTTGGGATACAAAACACATTAAAGATTTTAAATCACTTTTTATCTCATTTATAGAGGTAAAAAGACATCAGCCTCTAATGAGATTCCCTGTAGCTTGTTTCACCATGTGATTATAGCGCTATCTGGTCTATTTCCGGTTGCACGATGACGTCATGGTGATAAAAGACAATAAATGAGTTCAGATAACAATGTAAAGCTCCAAGGATTTCAAAAAGATAATCTTTGGCATTAAAACGGAAATAATTAAAATTTCAAAGAATTGAAAGAATGTATGATAATGGCGAAGTTGTAAGATTGAACAATTTAAGCCATCACTTCGCCCACGGATGGACACACAGCCGGCCGATATTAATCACGAAGTAAACTATTGTCTGGCGGATGCCCTAACTTTACCACCATAATTACAACTCCAGTATAAGGAAGTGTAGATATATTCCCCGGGCACCTGTATCAAATTGAAATGTTCTTATCTGATGCTATATGGAGACATATTTAAAGGGATTTTAAAGCGTTTTTTTTAAATAACTGTCAAGGAATAGAGCGGACACTGATAATACGGATTTGCTCCATTTCATCTTAAAGTCATACTTCAAAACCACCAACCCTATTTATATCGTCAAATAGTGATATAGCTAGATGAATCTTTTATCAATAAATTGTCATATAAGTTTCATTTAGTTTATAATAGGGGTTCCAAATTAATTCGTTGTGCGGGATAGACAAAAATATGGATTTAAGTTGCGGCCAACTGAGTACTTACCTTAAGTTTCCGGATCAAATCTTCTTGTTGGCGGATATATGGTCTGCGATTTGGAGTTTCGAACCCATTGTTAATAACTGTAAAAAAGTTTTTCTCTAATTATAATCCTTAAAATCAAATTTAATTTTTCGCATCAGAAAACATTGATTCTCCTAACTTACTAAGTAATAAATCTTTACTGAAATACATTTTTATGTTAAAAACAGTGCACTTGTACATATGGATCACTTCTGTTGATCTACAAATATTCATATTCAATTTTATTGAAACCTGGTACATCTCATCTAGTTACATATAAATATCGGCTTAATAACATATTTCTATAAGTCTTCTGATATCGAAGTTATATAACTCGTAAGGGAAATCTTTATATTTCTAACAAAGTTTCTAGAATGATAGAGATAATGTATTGTTTCTTTCATAGTGCGAGTGTAATTTTAAAGAAGACATAATGTGGAAGATGGCGGCACTATTATTAAAATAATTAAAAAAAATTTTTTGAATTTTCAGATATAATATATTGCTGATGATTGTCAACTATTTCTTGCCGATGATGACTCTTGCTTGTACCTATACCAGAATTTCATGGGAATTGTGGGGAAGCCAAGCTATAGGTGAAACTGTACCAATGCAGGCTGAACGAGTTAAAAGTAAAAGAAAGGTAATTGATAATTAATTAAAAATTGATCATAGGAAACGTTATAAGTGAATTAGGAAACCGTTGATGTTTCGTTCATCTGTATGATGTTGTTCCAGGTTTGACAGAAATACGGATGCTTATGGAAATAAGTGTTTGTTTTATAGTAATGGCCTGTCTGCTTTACTCTACTCTTAAGATTCGCTATCAACTTTATTTCACCGATTCGTTGACCTCCACGATAAGCTATTAATAATAATAATAATATCATACTCTCAACTGTCTTCGATGAAATTCTTTGGAAGCCATCTGCTACATATTTCTTAATTGTTTCGGCAATAATTGTTATTTGATACTTTTAAAGCATGAACAAAAGTATGAAAGCATTAGACATTAGAAAATTATTCAGAAACAGATGCGTGAAATCGCAACGAAAAGAAATTAATCGTATGACATAAAAACATACAACAAAAGTCAAGCTGGTACATTGGTTTTGGACCTTTATATTAACAGGTCGAAACAAACATCCATTTAGTAATGAAATAACAATACAATAAAATACTGTATTCATGGTTTAATAATAATTTAACCTGTGATTGTTTGAGACTAGATAATGGCGGAGATTCTATTCTCAGTGTCCATTACTCTACATGAGATTGTAATCCAGGGACCTATTGTCTATACGAGGATTAACTAACCATCGTTATTGGAAATCTTTACCAACTAATAGCACCTTAGGTGAAGTAATTTAGATAATGTATTGCATACGAAACAATCGTGTTTATCTCGTTATGTATCATATGAATTGCTTTGCAAATGCAAGGGTCAGTAATTCAACGGAAAAAATTGTCAATGTTTTTCATGGTCTATCAATATATATACACATCAAGTGCAATGCATGCGATTATTTCCAGTATCAATATTTTTCGTGAACAGTTATTGGTGTTAGATGGTGATGAGAACATATTCTCATAAAAGCAGTGGCCTATGTCACAAAGTAAAGATTTATGATAAAACAAGGTGCAATTTAAAGGTTAGGATAATTAGATGTGTTAGTTATAAATGTATATGATGAAATATAGGAAGGGAAAATATATGAATTGGTACCATAAAGTCCCACAAAGTTCCGATCATAACAATACTTTCTACTAGTGAAGTTATACAAATTGATCTGCAAGTCAAGCACTCAGAATCATCAAATCATTATAATTATGTGTAACAAGGATTGAATAATACCTGTTTTATACTCATCTCTAAGGTGTAATAAAACCGGAAAACGTGACGACTAATCATATTCTTCCAATTCTCGACCGATGTGTTTAACGACCAATAATATCAATTTAATTCCCATTACAATATTTACAGTATATAATTTGATGAATAATCAGAAATCAAAATCAGTTTGTGTACTCAAGAGAACGACGAATTATCTTTTTATGACAACGACACAATTCACAATCAGGGTTTCTTGCTACTTGATCAAGTAATGGCTTACTAAAGAGGTAGCAAAGGATGACATTCTCGTAATAACTCTTTTGGCTTACTTCCTTACTCTGTTATTCGGTGTTAGGGTGAGATGAGAATAGTATTCTCAAGAAAGCACTGGCCTAGGGCATGAAGTAAGAAACAACATTATAGGATGAGATAGTTAGTGTAAACAATAGTTAAAAATGGTTAAGGTTATAATCAAGAAAAGTATGGAAGTCTTGATCTTTCAACGGTTCTGAAATACAAATCTAAAAAAACAAAATAACTTTTTAATTTTGGTCCTCATTATCCTGTTCAAATACTGGAGCCCATTGACCTATAATAAACTAAAGTGTATGCTTGATGACATTTGACTAATAATTATTTAAGGTAATATGTGATACATATATATAAAACAGTTATGGATTCGAAAAAACGTGTTTGCAGTGGTTCAAGTCTGCCATAGACTAAATGGTTACTAAGATTTTTATTCCTCTTGAACGCGGTAACAATTCTTTTAGTATAAACCTGTGGATATTTCTGTTGTAGAGTTTTATAGTATTTTTTTACAATTACCGATGCGTTGGTAGCAATATGATTATAGGTGGTGATGAAGGGGATTATTTGGTTGTCATGCTGAAGGTTTAAGCCATTCGGATATACTGTGTCCAACTGGTCCATCCAATAGCTCTCGCGCTGCAATCTTCTATGTTTTGGCTTAATATTAGGCATCGACATAACCGCCTCAATAGGCATAATTCGGTGTATTCCCCCTATGCTTGCACTTTAATTGGATATTAGGGATTCTTTGTGTAGTGTCTGCAAAGCTTTAGACTGTTCTCATAAGTGGAGTCAATTCACTATCCACAGAACACAAATTATTGTGATTAATGAAGTCATTAAAAGTTGGGGTTCAAATACAGCAATTGTGGGGATGACAAATCATTCTACAATGGTAGGGGCTCGCAATTTGTTCCCAATTCCAGGGGTGATCAGATATAAGTAGTTGTTAAAAGTGCATCAAACTATCAACTTGAGATGCCCTGAGAAAGGTTGTCCCGTAACTATGTTTAATTAAGTGCCAGTAAGAATAAAACCACCTGATGTGCCAGATGAGATCACACTAAAGTCAAAAAGATATATTGAAGAATCTTAATGGTTTTTGAATCGCTATATGGAGATCAAGCTGACACACTCTGTAGCAGTTTAGCATATATAATTCCTACAGACAAATACGTATTTAATTTGTAACAAGTAATAGATTGATTTTTATTCTTCTACTTTATACCTTTGGTTATTTAGGAAACTCAACTTGTTCCGACCTCTTTTATGATTACATCTGTTCCTATTATTATTACTTCCTGGCGCTCAACGCAACGAGGATGTGGCATGCTAAACATGTTGATGAAAATTGTGAGGGAGAGAGAAATTATGATTAAGATGTTTGTTGTTTGCTTTTCAGGTAGTAAAGATGATGATTGTAGTCGTATTGATATTTGCTGTATGCTGGTTTCCAATGCATCTTTATTTTATTCTGACAAATGTCAAACCATCTATAGTCTTTATGGACAACATTCAACAGTTCTATTTGATTATTTATTGGCTGGCTATGAGTAATTCCATGTACAATCCTATAATATATTGTTGGATGAATGCTCGGTAAGTATTTTCCAACGTTATCAAATGTTATCTTCAAAGGTGTTGAATAATCGCTTATGATATAATGATCAAGTAAAA
This sequence comes from Nipponacmea schrenckii, assembly GCA_030562195.1. Classification (NCBI taxonomy): domain Eukaryota; kingdom Metazoa; phylum Mollusca; class Gastropoda; family Lottiidae; genus Nipponacmea; species Nipponacmea schrenckii. The sequence goes on from JAUJPP010000001.1 coordinate 6,258,448, forward strand.
TTTTGATACCCTTTTTGAATGTAGTGGTACCCTAATGATTATTTTTTAAAGCAGTTTGCGTTCGTAAATGAAAAACCATATTGCTACCATATATTTAAAAGGTGTTCAATTGTTTTATTTGCCACACATATATCAATGATGAAAACGTTAATAATTTTATATTGAATATCAAGAAATGTCAGATTATATTCATGCTATGCTGAGATTTTGCTAAATGTTTTAAGTCAAGCGCTGTGCAATGTGTATTGATAACAACCAAGGTGTATTATGTATAGAACACTTTGCTATTACTTCGCCAACTGATGTTTTTAGACCTTTTACCATGTAACACAGTATCTTCATTATGCAGAAAACAGATATGATGAATGAGCATGTACGCCAAAAACGTTAATTGCCATCATTATTTTGTCACTTCTTTAATATGCATCTTATAATTGGATCTAATCGTCGCGTTGGAGTGATAAATGATGCTCTGTATTGCCTACAAGTCGACTCTTGGTCCCTTATCAATGTTAAATGAAATTGATTTCCTTTTATGACAGTGGTTTAAAATGTGGAGCGTTTACATTACACGGAGCTGCTTAAGATATTTTTAAAAACGAATTGCAACTTGAATTCGAGTAAACAGGTTTCATTCGAAGAGAAGCTGATCTACGAGATGAGGTTCTTGTATCACCGACATATTTTCTTGCACTGTATAATTGGGTCCATTAATTGTAGATTTAGTAACCATTTGCACTATTTCATTTCCAAAACACTCAGTTGACGAAAATCGTTTGAAATTTTTTCAGATTTCGGCAAGGGTTCGTCGCATTTTTCAGCTGTAGTCTTTATCGAAGAGATAGACAATTTATCGGTCACAAAGTTTTATATTCTGCTCGTTTACAATCATATACAAACCACTATGTGTAATCACCATTGTGACGTCGAGGATTTGCGTCATTCGAAATGGTCTAAGACTTGTATTCACGACCTCGTCACCAAGTGCTGTAACATTACATCAAGATAAAGTGACCTAATGCTACTTATTTAAGATAGTGGATGCTCCAAAGTTACTTGAAATTTGGCTTCTTTCAGATTTCGCCATGGGTTTATAAGATTTTTCCGCTGTTCACCATGCCGACAAAAGAAGAAACGCCACGTTGGTCATGATAGAGCTCTTTACTCGACTCGTCTCAGCAGTGCATCGGAGAAATATGAACGAAACGGATCGCTGATGCACACGCAGATGGATAGTTTAGATGATACGACTTCTACGCCAAGTGTTTACAGAATGCACCCCATAAAACAACGTACAATACGTGACGACTCAATTTGAGAGGCAGTCTCAAAGAATGCCAGAATACTCAACACCAATAAGAACCTGCTAACCTGTATATTTATTTTAAATTGGGACAGTGGAAAATTACAATCAAGAACAACAAGAAAAACTAATATTCAGTTTAACCCCAATGCAAAGAGTGTGACGAGCGTTAGGCTCCTTCGTGTGACCAAGACAAGTTAAAATGTGCAGGACAAATTTTGGAACATTGTGATTTTGTGACGCTGATATATGGAGAGTGAACAAGTTATATTTTACTATGTTCTTTAAAATGATGATACTGTGGATTTGTAAAGACCATCGAAGTGCATGTGCACTAAAAACTGCTGTAAGAATTTTGACGTTATATTTCTGTGTTAGTGTGACGTTCGTTTACTTTTTGGAGTAATGGATTAAATTGTACATGATATGTGTATGATGTGCTGTGTATTTACTACTGACAAATTATAACATGACCATTTTAAATATGTCACGCAACAAATTTGAGAAACACTTTCATCCAAACCTACAGAATGAACCTAATCAAATTTTCAACATGTTACAAAGAAAACTTGTGCAGTATTTTGACGACGCGAACAATATTTATTACCAAAAAGAGCAACGTATGTCATAATAATTGTTGAAGCAGTATGATTAATGACGTTTGCAACTTTGTACAATCTTTAAACTCTTTAAAGCAACAGGTGTACCCTTTTTGGGGGTTTTGATTTGGGTCTTAAATAGTGTAAATAGTTTTGTAACAAAATCGTACAATTCCTTCAAAAATACCTCAAATTATAATTTCCACTTTCTATTTCAAAATGTCATTTTATCCCAAACGCCCATAATTCTGGATTTGAAGGATGAAATTTCTGCACTTAGCTTAGCTAAAAATGATCGTTTCTGAGACGAGGTTCAATTAGTTAAATGGATGGTAACCTTACACTTAAACATTTGCTAAGAATATTACAAAGGTCAAATATGATACACCTTCTAACCGACATGGAATCTAATTAAAATATATAAACACTACTGCCACCCTGATACTGTCATGGTTTCTGTTTGCAATTACATGCATTTAGTCATTCAAATCATTAATCTCTTGGTGAGCCAACACGAGGAGTATATGAATGGTATGGGCATGTGTTCCATGTCGTAGAGAGACTCTCAATCGATCTAAATAACTCAATCCTCTCAAAAAATAGCAAATTGTAACTTTGTTATATCTATTTATATGATACATATTTGACTCTGGATAGTTTCTGGTAAACACCTTTAATCGTATTGAGATGTAATTGTACATCAACTTTTAATTGATATTAATTCTACATGTATAACTGTATAAAAGAGCACAAACAGGGATTGTATGACCCGGAAAGATATTATTATACCTATATACTAGTATATCTGTTCCCCTTTATTCGAAAGAGAAATCCTCATATAATGAATTTATAGTCCGAAAATAATAAAAGAATACATATACTAAGCACATTATATTACGTGAAGGTTTTCTATCAAAACTTTTATGATATCTTCCCAGACAAACTTTGTATTATAGTGTAAATAATCATGTATTTTAAAATACATTCCACGTTCTTAACGCCCTTTTGTTTTAGACAAAACCTAGTACTTTTGTATATATTTTCTTTGAAAGGGATATATGCGTCTAAATTAACGTACATCACAATAAAATTAAAGTAGAATTAAAACTACAAATAAATAAACTGTAATGATAAAATTAGACAATTATACACTTTAACTCCCCTTCTCCATTCTCAAAAGCCCAATCCTCATCAAATTGTACATAGTTTAAATCGAAATTGATAACACTGTTTAATGTATTCATGTCGCTGAACATGAAACAAGAAAATCAAGATATAAGGTGAAGAAGTAATTACAGCTTGAACTTCATGTTGATCAATTGTTTTGTGACATGGACTATAATCTATATTACTTAGTTTTGCCTTTCCAATATTTTGTGGCTGTCAGGAACGACAACTATATGAAAAATAACTGTCTGAAATTGAGATGGCATCACACCTGTCGTCGTTTAAGTAAGTCATAACAAATTGAAGCGAATGTTAAGAAGACTGTATTCCAAGCTGTTCCCTCCATAATTGTGGCAATAATCCTATTAATTAATTTGTATACGTCTTTTCATCGAACGTATAAAAAAATACTCGTATACCTAATATTTCCGCTTACATTTAGTTACAAAGATACCTTTGCATGTACAACGCGTCTCATCCAATGGATGAAATGTGATTCTGATGGCAATATCAAATGGCAGTAAGAACAAAGGTATTTCAGAAATCGGCAAACGTTATACATTATCCACCTAGTTGTCTAAACGCACCCTTAAGTATTGTATAAAATCCCGACAAATCTTTGTGATGCCCTAATTTCTTAATGTTTGTATTGTTTATTTATTGTAATAAAAATTGTTGGGTTCTTACAATTGTAATTTTGTTTTGGTTTATCATTGAAAATTGGAATGGTGCAAATTGAAGCTATCATAGTCCCTGATACACATGTTAAATTTGGAACCCCATTTACAATCCGTTTAATGGTCAGCTATACTGCATTATAATTTGAAAGAAAATCGCTGTCATCGAATCCGATCTCTTACCAATTTTAATCTCAAAGCTAAAGTTAGATACCAAATGCTGTTTTTTGTCGTGAAATGATGGAGAAATATTAAATCCCTTATACATGTGTTATAATATGTAGATATGTTTTCTTTATTATTATTAATTTTCATCTTACATGGTAATGTCTATTCCCATGTGTTACTATGATTCTTTTGTTCTAATTCAAGCCGGTTTCGACATTGCTAAGGATAACCATAAACCGGACAGAATAGAACACTACACTGGGGATTATCATTTAAATATTTTAATGACTTCCTTGGAGTACCTTAGAAAAATAAAATAATCCAACAGGTAAATCTATGTAAAAACATAAAATCAGTCTTGACATTTCTCTAGATAAAGAGTTTCCAAATCTTAATAACATTAAATCAGTAATGGTTATGTGGTTTGTCTATATACTACCAACGCCTATGCTGTCTCGCAACGCGATATTTATTGCTATGTTATAGCTGATTCCAGACTTTTTGAACGTTTCATGTTGAATTTAACGAGATATTGAATCTGTTTAATTATGATTAAAAAAATTATTAGACAATACAAATACTCCAGACTTTCTTTTAGTGATTCTTTTATCAGCATTCGGATCCTTGGTGACTCAGGGAGTTTGATACTTTCTAGCTACAAATCCAGATGAACTTTCGGATTTTTTTAGCCAGGTTTCTTCCTGTCAGTGTTGCAGGTCGGAGCAGACATGGATAAAGAGACGTCCAATCTCTGGGATTCGACAATAAACCGACGCCCCGTGTGCTACAGGCTGTGAAGTCAAAGATTCCCCAACAGTTTGGAATCGTAACAAGAGTAGGTTAATGTCTTAGCCAGATTTTTCTTTGCATACTGAATGACGTTTCCAATCTTCATTAGTCCATTAGTTGCAAAAGAGTAGGCCGTAAAACTCCATTCATTTCATTTCATTTATCAGTTACAGTGGACTTTCTCTTAGGCCAATGGCATATCATGCAAATTGACAGATATAAATAAATGATAAAAATCACATCCGACGTAATGACACTAAGATATGAATTTAACCTTAAATGGAATATTCACGTGTTTTTTGTTTGTTTCATTTTCTTTTTTCATAACATTTAAAACATAGGTTCACTAACAGAATCATATCATATTGTAACTATTACTTCTCAATGTAAATCAAAGTCATGGATAATTCTATTTATTATCAAGTAAAGGGATAAATTTAAATCCAAATTTTCAAACCTTGTGCAAAAATTTACTCAAAATAAATTTTGACCTCTAACATTTTCATATATCTATAATTAGGGTCAATTGATTTCACATAAAACATTTCTGGATCTGTCTGTAATTTCTTATTTTTTGACTTAATTTTTGGTTGTACAGTTGCAACTAAAGGTAGGTCAGTTTGCACACTAGTTGTCTGCCTTTCTACTTGAACAGTATGTGAAAAAAGAAATTAATCTATATATTATCATGTGAAAAATGATATATATATTGAAAAGGAAAAATCTATATATTATTTTGTGAAAAAGGATGAATCTATATTGATAAAAGATAGCTTCATAGCCAGGCAAGGCAACATACGCCCACTGGCAGCATTGAATTTGATAAATAAATTGAGCAATGACTCAATTTCTTTCACTAAATGGATATTGAAGTCAAGGGCAAAAACTCAAAAACTGTTCATGGAAAATCGTCAAATTAAAACTTGACCACAAATATTTTTTTTTCCCTTTTGACGCAATATTACTAAGTCAAGGGCAATAAATCAAAAACCATTCATTAAAAAAGTCGGAAATTCAAACTTGACTAATGTCTTATCTATTCTGATGCTTACACCAAGTTATTATTATTATTATTATTATTATTTACAGAATATTTTAAGTGCCCTCTTTCACCATAGTGTTCAGAGGCACTTTACAATAAATATATAGATAATACATAATAATATATAAAACATAAATAAATCAAAATATAAATAAAAGGTACATAATAAAAATAGTTACACAGAAAGCTATAACTCGTCAAATGCAAGTTTAAAAAGGTAAGTTTTAATAAGTTTTTCAAAAGCAGGTAAAGATGTACAGGATCTTATGTAAAACGGTAATTTATTCCATAAAAACTAAAAGAACGTTTGCCATATGTAATTAAATTAAAACTTATAGGTTCTAAAAGAAATTTATCTGAACTACGCAGAGTACGACTTGGAGTGTAAATCTCTAGTAGATCAGATAAATAACAAGGAGCAAGATTATGTAAACATTTAAAAGTAAGCAATAAAATTTTAAAATCGATACGGTGTTTAATGGGTAACCAATGTAATTCATATAAAATAGAGGTAATGTGGTTGGATCTCTTAGATAAGGTGATAAGTCGTGCAGCTGTATTTTGAACTTTCTGCAATTTGCCTAACACGTTTGATGGTAAACCAACAAGAAGAGAATTAAAATTATCTAAACGGGATGTAATAAAAGAATTGACAAGAGATTTAGTTGCATCGGTAGTTAAAAATTTTCGAATTTTACCAATATTTCTGACACTTAAATAACACAGTTTACAGATATTATTAACTTGCGCTTCCATGTTTACAAATGAATCAACAATAACTCCAATATTTCTGGCAGATTTAGAAGAGTATATAAAACAATTGCCAATTACAACTGGACTATTAAAATTAAAATCTTTACTTAATTGATGTTTTGAGCCTAAAACCATATATTCTGTTTTGTCATCATTTAATTTGAAAAAAATTGTAGACAAGTTCCATCAAAATCTTTTGAAAATTAAAGCTTCTTATTGAAACCACAATAGAATCTTGACGCAATTTCACGAAGTCAAGGGCAATTAACTCAAAACAGTTCATTGAAAAACTGTCAATTTCAAACTTGACTGAGGTCTACTCAGTTCCAATGCTCACACCAAGTTTCATGAAAATCCTCTGAAAATTGGAGGATTTATTGCATCGAAACTAAAATTTTGACAAGAGTTTACTACGTCAAGGGCAATAACTCAAAAACTGTTCATCAAAAAAATTGCCAAATTCAAACTCGACTGTTGTATTATCAATTCCAATGCTCACACCAAGTTTCATCAAAATCCATTGAAAATTGTAGCTTCTATTTTGTCTACAACAAATATAGAGGCAGGGGCAATAACTCCAAAACTGTTTATCGCAAAATCGAACTTGACTGCCATCTTATCAATTCCAATGCTCATACCAAGTTTCATTAAAATCCATAGAAAATTGTAGCTTATATAGTGTCTACAACAAATGTTGACGGACCGACAGACCGACGGACAGGGGCAACGACAATATACGTGGTCGTATAAAAATCTGTTCATTCGATAATTTCCATACATGAATACCAAGTTTCATTAAGATTGGATAAAAACTTTAGCCTCTATCTTGGATACAACCCAAATTTGACGCGTTTTTACTAAGTCAAGGGCAATAACTCAAAACCGTTCATCGAAAAATTTCCATTTTCGAACTTGACGAGATCTATCAATATATACATGTAACCAAGTTTCATTAAGATCGGATAAAAACTGTAGCCTCTATGTGGATACAACCCAAATATATAAGCAGGGCAATACTCAAAAATCTTATCGAAAATTTCCATGAACTTGATTATCAATGAATCTATACTAAGTTTCATTAAAATCATAAAAATGTAGCTTATCATGTGATACAACAAATGTTGACGGTTTTTACAACAAGGCAAGGAACCAATATATCATGTCGAAAAATTTTCTGTATTCGATAATCTATCATACATGATACAAAGTTTCAAATGGAAAAACTTTAGCCTCTATCTGTGGATACAACCCAATGATTTTTACTAAGTCAAGGGCAATAACTCAAAAACCGTTCATTGATAATTTCCATTTTCGAACTTGACCGAGAAAACCCTTAATACATACATGTATACCAAGTTTCATTAAGGGTCGGATAAAAACTGTAGCCTCTATCGTGGATACAACCCAAATTTGACGCGTTTTTTTCTAAGTCAAGGGCAATAACTCAAAAACCGTTCATTCGATAATTTCCATTTTTGAACTTACCGAGATATCATCAATATATACATGTATACCAAGATTTCATTAAGATCGGATAAAAACTGTAGCCTCTATTGTGGATACAACCCAAATTTGACGCGTTTTTACTAAGTCAAGTGCAATAACTCAAAAACCGTTCATGCGATAATTTCCATTTTCGAACTTGACCGAGATATCATCAATATATACATGTTGAAAAGTTTCATTAAGATCGGATAAAAACTGTAGCCTCTATCGTGGATACAACAAATGTGGACGGACCGACGGACGGACAGGGGCGACGGCAATATACGTCCACATTTCCATGTGGGCGTATATAAAAATCTACATAGTAAAAAGGATAAATCTTTTATTATCATGAAAAAAGGGGAAAAATATTATTTTATTACCATATGATTAAGGATGAATCTATATATCAAAAACAATCATACATATCTAATCATGGTACAAAGGATGAATCTATGTATCAAAAAGGATAAATCTATATATAATCATGTGAAAAAGGATTGAATCTACATAGTAAAAAGGAAAAATCTATATATTATCATGTGAAAAAAGGATGAATCTGCATAGTAAAAAGGAAAAATCTATATATAATCATGTGAAAAAGGATGAATCTACATAGTTAAACGGGTAAATCTATATATAAAATGTGAAAAAGGATGAATCTACATAGTAAAAAAGAAAAATTCTATATATTGAGAAAGATAATCCTATATTTTATCAGGTAAGAAGGAAATAATATATATATATCAAAAAGGATAAATCTGCAAATTATCATATTTGTTTTTAAGGTAAAAGGATAATTCTATAGCTGGTGGGTTAAAGGGATATTTCTATATCTGATCGGGTAAAAAGATAATTCTATAGATTAATAGGTGAAATTATATATATAATCAAGTAATATATAATTATATATCTTATCAAATAAAATGATAATTCTGTATCTAATCAAATAAAACGATAATTCTTTAACTTATCATGGATAATTATATATATTATGAAGTAAAAGGATAATTCTAGATCTTATCAAGTAAAAGGATAATTCTGTCTTTAATCAAATTAAAGGGTAGTTTTATATCTATTCAAGTGAAAGGATAATTCTTTATCTTATCATGGATAATTATATATATTATGAAGTAAAAGGATAATTGTGTATTTAATCAAGTTAAAGGGTAGTTTTATATCTATTCAAGTGAAAAGATAATTCTTTATCTCATCATAGATAATTATATATATTATGAAGTAAAAGGATAATTCTAGAGCTTGTCAAGTAAAAGGATAATTTTGTATCTAATCAAGTAAAAAGAAAATTCTTTACCTTATGACGGATAAAAATATTCATTATCAAGTAAATGAATAATTATATATTTAATCAAGTGAAAGGGTAATTCTTTATATTATCATGGATAATAATATTTATTATCAAGTGAAGGGATGATTATATATTTAATCAAGTAAAAGGATAATTCTTTATTTTATCATGGATAATAATATTTATTATCAAGTAAAGGGATAATTATATATTTAATCAAGTGAAAGGGTAATTCTTTATTTTATCATGGATAATAATATTTATAAGCAAGTAAAGGGATAATTATATATTTAATCAAGTATAGGGATAAAGCTATACTTTATCAAGTAAAAGGATTATTATATATATAATCAAGTAAAGGGATAATTAAATATTTAATCAAGTAAAAGGATAATTCTATATCTAATCAAGGAAAAGGATAATCTTATTGTGGATAATACTATTCATTATCAAGTAAAAGGATAATTCTAGATATCAGGATAACTCTGTAATTTTGTACACCTAAGTGTTGGGAATTTCCAATCATGCCACGATACGATACGTATCGCGAATCAAGGGTCACGTTGCGATACGAATCGGGATATGGGATAATAAACTAGTGTCCAAAAGAAACAGTAAGTGATTTTTTTTAGTACGAAATCATACCAATTCGAATTGCACATCCCAAACACATCATAAAAATCATCAAAAATACATGGATCACTTCCGGGAAAAAAACGTAAATATCACGAAAATGACATTTCTCTAGCATGTGCTCACATGCATAAAACTGTATAAAACGTCTGAGCAGACACAATGATAATTCTGTATCTAATCAAAAAAAACGATAATTCTTTAACTTATCATGGATAATTATATATATTATGAAGTAAAAGGATAATTCTAGATCTTATCAAGTAAAAGGATAATTCTGTCTTTAATCAAATTAAAGGGTAGTTTTATATCTATTCAAGTGAAAGGATAATTCTTTATCTTATCATGGATAATTATATATATTATGAAGTAAAAGGATAATTGTGTATTTAATCAAGTTAAAGGGTAGTTTTATATCTATTCAAGTGAAAAGATAATTCTTTATCTCATCATAGATATTATATATATTATGAAGTAAAAGGATAATTCTAGAGCTTGTCAAGTAAAAGGATAATTTTGTATCTAATCAAGTAAAAAGAAAATTCTTTACCTTATGACGGATAAAAATATTCATTATCAAGTAAATGAATAATTATATATTTAATCAAGTGAAAGGGTAATTCTTTATATTATCATGGATAATAATATTTATTATCAAGTGAAGGGATGATTATATATTTAATCAAGTAAAAGGATAATTCTTTATTTTATCATGGATAATAATATTTATTATCAAGTAAAGGGATAATTATATATTTAATCAAGTGAAAGGGTAATTCTTTATTTTATCATGGATAATAATATTTATAAGCAAGTAAAGGGATAATTATATATTTAATCAAGTATAGGGATAAAGCTATACTTTATCAAGTAAAAGGATTATTATATATATAATCAAGTAAAGGGATAATTAAATATTTAATCAAGTAAAAGGATAATTCTATATCTAATCAAGGAAAAGGATAATCTTATTGTGGATAATACTATTCATTATCAAGTAAAAGGATAATTCTAGATATCAGGATAACTCTGTAATTTTGTACACCTAAGTGTTGGGAATTTCCAATCATGCCACGATACGATACGTATCGCGAATCAAGGGTCACGTTGCGATACGAATCGGGATATGGGATAATAAACTAGTGTCCAAAAGAAACAGTAAGTGATTTTTTTTAGTACGAAATCATACCAATTCGAATTGCACATCCCAAACACATCATAAAAATCATCAAAAATACATGGATCACTTCCGGGAAAAAAACGTAAATATCACGAAAATGACATTTCTCTAGCATGTGCTCACATGCATAAAACTGTATAAAACGTCTGAGCAGACACGTTGATATAACAGCAACAAAGAGAACACAAGATATGCAACGAGTCATTGGAATGATCCAACCAGCGTTCCACGTCGACGTTGCCAGATGGTTGTGCTGCGCACGTATCACTATAATCAGACAGATCAGGCGTCATACTGTACTTTGAGACGTATAGTAGTGTACACACTACAACATTTCTGCAGCATTTTTCCAACATTTATGACTCCAATACCAATGTTGGAAAAATGTTGTCAGCGTGAACAGAGTTGTTGCTTGTTGGAAAAAAGTTGGAAACTTGTTGGAAAATAATTGGTCAAGGTGAACAGAAAAATAAACAGGTTTACAACACTATTCCAACATTTTTCCAACATCAGACTGATCATGTGACGCTGAATTGAGGTCATGTGATGAACAAAATGGCCGCGTGCACAGAAAACAAAGATTGGGATCAAGAATTCAATGAGTGCAGAAACCTTTGCCAGGAGCTCTTCAAAAGCTCCTTCAACCATTCTGAGGAAGTTCTTGTACGACATCTTGTCTCCAAGCCTCAATTCCCTCAGCAGGCAGTGGTTTGTCCCATGCTGCTCTCTCAGATGGATAAAGGGGCCTGGTCCACACCCTTTTCACTCGTTCCTTTCTGCGCCTTTGTCTCCTGTCGACCGCTATGGCCAAAATAGCCGAAGAGGCAACCAAAACACGTCATGGTCATCTTGGTCATCAATTTTCCCTGCAAAATTAACCATTTCCCGCTCTTTTTTCCAACAAATGTTCAACAATTTGTTAAAGGGGTTGCTATAGTGTAAACACAGCATGTTGGAAGAATTGTTGTAAAATAGTTGGAAAAATGTTGCAGAAATGTTGTATTGTGTACACTCCTTATAGTGTGACATTTTGCATTGTTTCTAAGATCGGTGCTCTGGAAATGTTCTTCTCTTGACCTATCTTTAAAGATTCCGTAAAGATGTTGTGAAAGGATTTTTCAAAAACATATCACAAATCCTAGACTTTTCCTTAATGTCGTTGCAAACAGGTGGCATCGTTTCTTTTGGACACTAGTTAAGATAAAAAGTAAAACTTTTTCTCCAAGGTTTCAATATTTTATAATTTAACACTTATATGTATATTTCAAGGAAACAGAATTTTATTACTAGTAATTTAACTAGTTTTCTCAGGTATTTCACTAATAAATGGTTAACAAAAAAATAATTAAGCCTGTCTGTCTTCTAAATTAAATGTCAAAAAAGTAATTTGAAAACAATGGATTTCAGATTTATGATGGTATAAGCTTACATTCACCGACAAGTAAATAAAATATTACCCACTTTTTATGGAATGCAATATATCGTCAAGTATTGATACACCACCTCGCGATACGATACGCGTATCGTCGCATGTCGAATCGCGATACATCGATACATTGTGATAGCACTAGTTGTCATAAACTAGCTAAGTACTTTTGACGAATCGCTCTAAGAAATATGTGGTTAAGAACTTCATTATCAGATAACAAACATATCTTTAAGAGAAAATCACTGGGCTTTGTCATGTTGTCATTATCAATTACATTATATAGCTAGTATATTATCAAACGTCGGCAGTAAGTCAATATTGATCTCAAATTTGTAATATACATGTATGTCATTAATTTTACAGTTTTTGTTCGAAACCTTCCTATAATGTTATATCCCCGCTACAAGCTAGTGCTAGGTCACAAATATATCCCGTATGAGTAAATATTGTTCACCTTCAATCGGGTTTTTATATATCTCAAACTTTAAAATGAACTTTATTAGGGTTTACCCCTCTCCCAGGAAAATTTTGTTTGAGACTCTAGTGATACGAATAACGTATCGCGTAAATATGAACTGAGCTTAAACTTCCCAGAAAAGGAATCTGTTACAATGGAAAACAGAACATTCGTACATTATCGTAAATTACCCCACTTAATCCCGAACTTTGAACCATTCATCATTACCGGATTATCAACTTTCATTTTTATTCGTTACTTCCAGCGAGATAAACGATGAAAAATGAAATAGTCAATGAAGATTTATTACAGAGAGTTGACAAAGATGAATTTAATCACAAAAAATACCAGATTGAATATTTCACTCGATTGACTCAGGTCGAAAACTGAATGACCGAGAAGTAAGTGACATAGGCGTTCGAAATATTATCATAGTAATGGCTAAGGGCGTATATTTTACACAAGTTTTGCGCTAAATATAACACCGTGGCTTCATTTCGACCAGACATCCTGTAACATATAAATCTATATTTATTTGAGGCATGAGGTAGGGTTTGGGTTATATACTTCACTAATTACGTTTACATGATGTTCTTGTGAAACAGCGTAAAAGGCACTACCCGGAATGGATACATTAAAGGTCTCTTTGGTATGCTAAAGCATTTATCATTAATTTATCATTCTTAAACACTAAACAATATTAATTAGTGAAACAGCAGTTTCAGTGCTAATGATCTGTCAATCCTACTATTTTAAGTAAAATTTTACAGAATGAACTGTTCTATCATGGAAACTGTTTGAAATGCAGAAAATTTAAATTGCAGATATTGCAATGCCATATAATTTTTTGGAAGAAATCGTTCTAAAAAGAATGCAACTGACGTTATATATAGAAATTAGAATTACTCATAAAGTTTTTTTTATTAATTATGTCATTTACATGTATATGAGGTGCGATGTACAATGGGTGAGATCAAGTTTCGTGTTGGTGATCTGTGTTAGTGTTAACACCCTCATTCTCTCATTCTTTGTGTTAATATAGTATATTATCTGGTGTTAACACCAAATACACCGCGTTAAAAAAATAACAAATAAGGTCAATTAAAGCTTTAATGCACTATATCAAATCATTGAAAATTTTAGTGTGATATTTAACACCCAAGGAATCATACTGATAATAAGCTCGTGTTACACACTCAGTGTTAATATCTAACTACGTGGATAGTGGGTGGGGTCAAATCTCTTGTTAGTGTTCCGTGTTAGTGTTACGCTGTTCATTTGGTGTTATACTCTGAGTAATCAGAAATATATCAGAACCACAAAATAATGTAGAATTAGCGAGTGTGTCGGATTACTCAGAGTACACTGTATATTAACATGAAGAATGACATCAAATTTCGTAGTATGTGTAGTACTAACTCGAGATTTGATCTCACCCATTAATGTGACATAACAATAAATAGCAACGAATCGTGTCCTTATCCGTCTATTCGGTATCCATATCAATCTATTCGGTATCCTTATCCGTCTATTCGGTGTCCTTATCCGTCTATTCATACTTCTAATTTCCACTGTATCGATAATAATCGGACATTGTACTTGGTCAATTCACATCGTTACACTAACGGTTATATATAAAGTTTGAATCTGTAAAACAGCCTTGTTAATGGGATGGCTATGATATATCGATTCATTCGAACCATATTGAGAAAAACTGGACATTTGAATATGTAGACGACAACCATAAAGTCCTGTCAAAACTTGATTTCTTTCATCATGTCAAAACCAATAAACCTCTGACTAGACTTGGACCTCGAAGTCTGACAAATTGAACTCGCAGTAGGTAAAACTGACGATGAAATAAAAACATAATATATACAATTATAATAAAGTAATGGGACCTTAGTTCCTTTATGCAAAGAGTTTGGAACATTAATCCTTTTAACGGAGAGGGTTTGTTCATGTCTCTCCATTGGAGACATTCACGGGTTTTGTGGGTATGTTCATATTTACAATAAAAAAACGTAAAAATGGCCTCATTTTTGCCGGATTTTAATTCTGCCAAATGATACAATATCCAGGAATTATTTAATATATATAATATGTTACCGACGTATATCCCCAAGGTATGACTACAAATTCTCATTTTATGCGAATTATATGCGGCATTCAATTAATTCAAATTTGAAATCCTCCAGGCCTACTTTCTTGGCTTTTTGACTTTTTTTTACGAGACAAAATATCTCTCAAAAGAGACCTTATAAATACAAATGTTCACAAGAACGTGTAACAAAGGGGTGTTTGTTAATCCTCAGTGTGAATGTTTTAGATAACAAACTCGATTTGAATGAAAATACATATATTTAATAACAAATTTAATGAAAATATAGGTTGACTGAAAAATATGGATATGGTAAAACACATTTCGCTTTGAGATTTATCAATTAGCTACTTAGACTAATCTTGTTTTGTTTTATGGATTTATATATTTTGTATTACGGTTCTGGTCTTATTTATTTATTATTTTATCATTTATTTAGTTTTAATTTCCGTATCAAAATTATCAAATAAAGAAAACCGATGCTCGTTTCATGTTTAACAGATGGCTATTTTAGATTTTACCAAAAACCGTTAGTTGTTCTTCACCGGTCGTTTTTATGCAGTTGGGCACGATGCGCATGTTGGGCAAAACGAACCCAACGCCCTTATACGTATTCTTAAGGTTTCAACTAATAATATAAACAGTCATTATAAAGCCAAACAACAATATAATTAACGCTTTTAATAGAAATTCGGTTTGATTAAGTATGTATATATATTTGAAATATTTTCAGTCATAATTTACGATTTTTTTTATAATGAAAATCTTTTGCATAATGTCTCTTTAAATAAAATGCTTCAATATTTGTTCATGAGCACAATATAATCTAAAGTGTTCAATCTTTTGAATGAAACCTTTTGTGAGAATCGGAATTGTTCAGATATCCGAAGATCTGTAGTGGACACCTGTTTGTGACTGTATAGAATTTCGCAAATTTTGATCTTTTTTGGTTTGACCAGTTATTTCCATTTTGCTGTGAATATTTTAGAGTTATTGTGATGTCCATGCTGTATTTTATCAATTATCTTCTTTTTTAAAATGCAACTTTGGATGTATGAAATATAATATTTTAACGAACGAAAGCTATATTTTATTTTATTATATATTATTGAGCACTATTTTATACGTTAAAATAGTTAACTATTGTTTTATAATCAGATTGGATTAAAACGTTTGAACTCCAGTAAGTTAAATTCACTGTAAACACTCGAATGAACTCAGAAATGGTTTTAACCGAATTTAAGGCGCAAACTATTCAATCCACCAGCTAGTATATCTCAATGCGGACTATTTAAGCATAACTTACACAGATCACTATCCATTATTGTACCTAAAGTAATTATGGACAGACTCATTTACAAAAATGTCTAGACAAGAGTGTGATTCAACAATACAATCGTTAGGGCACTGATAATTTGGTGCCGATTTCTCGGGAAATTTGAGACTTATTTGAATTTACCGATATGAAGATTTAGTAAAAGGTGACGGAAGGTGATGGCTATAGAATCGAAGAACGTGACACATGGAATTAGAGGGTGAGCTCACGTCTGAAAGAATACCAGATCTGATTTAAATACTTCCATCGAATTTATTTTGTTAATACCGGGTGGTAGGGGTTAAATGGAAAGATTAGATGCCGTAGACTCAATTACCACATGTATCTAATAGCAATTGTTTAATGGGATCTTGAATTAAATGTACGATATGATGCAAGATATTAACGCGGAAATCACATATTATGTGTTATAAACTTCCATTTTAGGCTTTGTAACCAAGAAATGCCAACTTCACATTTTGGTAAATCAGATTAGATCGGTACCATGGATTATTGGTATCAGTCATCAGTAACCTACTTTTCACCCTTGTCATTCATTCAAAAGTTGGAAATTAGATTTAACAAATAAATTGCATATTGACGAGAAACTTTGCATTGTGTATTATGGTAAATTTGTATAATAACGACCGAGAAGAGATAAGATGTCACCGGTATTTACGTGATGTGTCATTGTCAACATGTTTTTTGTTTTTTTGTTCCATTAGAAAATAACGAAAAAAGTGATGGAAATGTATAGCAAGACGGAAAAGTATTGTCTCTTTATATTATAACACCAGAACTTAATACCAGCTAACTGGTAACTAAAATTAGATGATGGGTTTATCTTTGTTGAAATAATATAGAATTGCTTAGGGAATTAAGAGAAAACGACACAATTTAAATATTCTGGACGTTTTGTGATAGACTGATAAATTAGAATTTGTTTGGAATTCGTACCCACCTTTCAATGATGATCGCCAACACTTCAAATTAACACACCATTGATTACTGCTAGTTAGTTCGTCTAGACTGAGCAATCCTTACCATAATACTATATCAAACAAATCGGTGTCTTTGAAGGAGCATGAACGGTTTTATTGTTGAATAAACGATTCTTATTAGATTAACGACTAATCACACGACATTGTCGTCATCAATTAGAATTTTATATCGGAAGTAAGAATTGTGGTAGTTGTGGAATAAAATGTTAAGCGTGATTTAACTTCAGTAAACCAGATTTTGTGATAGAATCCTATCAGACTGTTAGGTCTGTTACAGAAATCTGAACTAAACAATATTGACAGTAGCTTTGGCTGTATGTAACAAAGAGATTAACATCAAATGTAAGAAAAAAGAAGGATATCAAACACCTTCAGCACATTATGAGAATATTAAGCTAAGATATATGGATGTACTACTTCTTACTTTATTACATACTACGTTTCGAAACAGTAAGAACCATATATCTTAGTATACCATCGGATAATATGTCACGAGTTACGCGAGTCTGAGTATAGTTCAAAAGATGTATCTCTCTATCCGACCAATATTGGTCAATGAAAAGAAAACGTATTATAAAATAAGACTCGGAACTGTTAATTGGTAAATGAAAATTGTCAGAAAGCAAGCTTCACTAAACACTAAGATATATGGATGTACTACTTGTTACTTTATTACATACATGTACTTCGTTTCGAAACAGTAAGAAGTAGTGCATCCATATATATTAGTGTTCAATGAATCTTGCCTACTTCTATATGCCTTGCAAACATTAAATTATGAGAATAGGTCTTGGGTTTTTTTAAAATCCTATTAAAAGTATAAATGATTTGTCACAATGTGGAAGAAACGATACTTTTTTTCACCATTTTACTTTGCTATTGATCTCCTTTCAAGTCATCTATCAATAAAACTGGAAAGATTCAAGGTTAAAAGAATAGTTAATTTAGTCTTAATATACTGTATGGAGTCAAGGTGGCTAAGTAAATTGGATGCTTCCTCTTTAACCTTGAGTTTCAGAGTTCATTCCTGACAAAGGTCGAGATAATCATTTTTCGGATTTTTCAGCCAGGTTTCTTCCTGTCAGTGCTTCAGGTTCGAGGGCTAACACGGAAAAAGCACCTTGTCGTTGAAATGGGACAATAAACTGAAGCCCCGTTTGCTACAGACTATGCACGTAAACATTCCTCTTGAGTTGAAACTCACAAAAAGTGTATGCTAATACCACTGTCCTGGCAAATTTCAAGTATAGCTGCAGACGAGTAGAGCGTAAAACTCATTTCATTTAATATACCCTTTGACAATTCTCTCACCTCAGAAATCAGTAGTTTTGTACAACAAATGTGGTAGTGGTTTTCAAACCATCTTACATGTGTGTGGGCACTTAATTCATTCTTCTAAAAATGTCTTGCTTCAGTTCACCTAACATTAAAGTTGAATTAGTGAAACTCTGCTATCTTGATATTTTACTCAGAAATCATTTACCAGCTCTGAGAGGACAGTAGTTAAAAAAATAGATAACTGATCAGACTGGGTTATCTGTGTTTCGCTTGAGTTCAGAAAACATCATTAAAGACTCGTTGTTAAAGCATATCTAAAAAGTTCATCTCGGATGTCTTTTGTATCTGGCATTTATAGCATTTTAATAACCAACAATTCTCATTATATATAACTTCATCGAAGAAGAGATTTGGCTTGTCTCAATTTACATCATGTTGCCCTCTTCAAAATAGTTGTCCTTATCAGCTCCCGGCTTCTGTCACCCAAATTTAAAAAGGAAGCCGAAAGATGAATACTAGTAGGGGATTGCGATTGGTACAAACAGTTTCCTGTATTACATGACTGAAATCATTTAAAGGTGAACAGGTGCTTTTTAAAAATTGTAATTGTGAAATTTGTTCGTTTCTCTAATCTGAAATTATGAAATCTTGTTAAAAATGTAAACGTATTAATGTTCTCTATTAACCAGTCATTAATTGACTCGGGCGGGAAATTTTCCAGCTCGTCTGGCATATTTCTATCAGCTAAAGACTCGTATATTTATTCCATCATTTATTCAATAAAAATGAATTAATTTGATAATCAAGCAGACGGCCAAATCTTCAATTCAAAATCAATTCGATTACCTCCCTTTCTTGAGGTTAATGGAAACTTTCTGCTTCACATGATCTCAAGTGTTCGGGGTAAAGTTCTCGTTTCGATCGCTTGAGCAATAACTTTGTGTAAGATGCCTTTCCCAAGGTTTTTATTAACAGCATTGCCTTTGGCATTTCGCCACTGATATGGAGATGTGGGGGAGGGGTACAATCGTCATATAATTATATCGCCGTCCTTGGTCAATTAAGTTTCTGAGAGTAGATCCGCGAAAAAATATTTTTAGAAGATTTCTCTGACAATTCAAGTTCTTATTTTTAAAATACTGTTCTCTAAAACACTTGTAAATTATAAAAATACATGATACATGATAGAATAGAATGACGTATCTATAGAAACAGAAGCTTTCTATCATGTGTATTATCATCTTTTATAGTAAAATAGGTTATTCTAAGTAACAACATTTTTTAGGTTCTGTTTTTCTAGAATAGGTTAACACAACCATCGAGAAAAAAACATTTCTTCATATTACTAATTCTATAACCTAAGTTATTATACAGTATAATTTGATATTTAGTGGTAGATTGACAATTATATGAAAAGGATCAAGTTTGATTTTTCCATAAAGGCCAATAATACAATCGGATAATATGTCACGAGTTACGCGAGTCCCAGTATTGTTCAAAAGCTGTATCTCTCTATCCGACCAATATTGGTCACTGAATGGAAAACGTATTATAAAATAAGACTCAGAACTGTTAATAGGTAAATGAAAATTGTCAGAAAGCCATTGGGGTATTCTTGTTCGATAATCGTTTCGTGGCGATTTTGAACTAAAACATCTCAACCATTTACGATGTAATTATAATAAGTCGATAATGTAATAACCAGTAGAAGTCTACTTCAGTTTTTAAGGAATAAATAGGTCACGGGAAATTATTTACCACCTTCTAGCTATCGTCTAAGTACTTTTCGCTTCATTTTCTAAAAGACTTAATTATACAATACATTACAACAATAATTGCATTACTGTACCAGTCTACAAACATTACCAGAATATCTTAGGACCCTTGTCAGCGTAATTAACATACATTCTGGGTCTGTCGCAAAAGACGAAAGACGACACTTTTTCTAAATGTCTCTAATGTGTTCAGAAAAGACATTATTCAGATGAAACGGGTTGGCGATAATTTGACACTATGAGCAAAACAATTAACCGATAGCGGGTTTTAATAAAGCACGACAGTCGACTTATTAATCGCAATTTTCAATTCTACATGAAGGGAAGCAATAAGCTGATGATTGTTATTTCCGGACAATATTTAATTCTCTGTTCATATCCTTGTCTTCAACAGTAGAAGTACCAAGTAATATAAACTTCTCACTGGAGTAGCGTTGAATTAAGTTCTTGACGTTTTGGTGAAATTAACCAATAAATATATGGTCGGCGATGGTGAAAAGAGACTTTTAAATCTGGATTAAATAAGCGATATGGAATTTGAGATCCAACTTTCTTATCTTATTTACATTTTCATTATAGTATTATTATAATACTTTTGTTATTGTATCATTTACAAGGTTGATCTAGAGTCTACAAGAACATTCTCAATTGCTTCAGAATCTCTATTTCATGCGAATGAAAAACCGGTAGCGAGTTGGTGCAATTATTTGCTGTAAGTAATCACAATTTTCTATGCTGAAGTGGCTTTGATTTGAAGATTTCAGTGGTTTCTTCAAATACTAATAATTCTATATGGCACTCTAAAAAAATTGAAAATGAAGTATCCTATCGTTTTTGAGAGGCCATTTTCATATAACAGGGAGTTAATATTCAGAAAGCGCTAAAATCATAATCAAATTTCATCAACTGCATGTCAACTTACGTTTGGTTTCATTTGTATTTTCAACATTCGCAATTACTGAAATGAACATCCGAATTGCTAAAATTCCATCATATTCAGCATATTCAGATGATTCATACAATTACCAAGTTTTATGAAAAAGCGGTGAACAGTTCACATTCTAGAAATATTTTGAAGAAAAGGGAACCGAAATACGGACTTAAACAGGAACGGGCGGCCCGCCCTATATACGAACAGACTGGCATGGCCAAAATGGAACAATCGATATAATATAGAGAGACGTTTGCGTTGCAGGACGGTCATAATGGAACTCTGCGGGTTAGTACTGACGCCTATATCAGACTTGTTTTGTCCAAATCTGGTAAAAATTGTACTTTTCAGGTTGTTTGTGTAGGCCTACGAGTTACAAATTGAAGAACAGGGGCAAAAACTCATGTAAAGTATTTTTTAGTCAGTCTTAAGTGATGTCCCAACCACCAAACCAACAGTCTCCGAACCATCCGTTGATCCAAATCCTCTACCAACAACTACTTTGTCTTTGATATCAGCATGAGCTGGCAAGGACGTTAACTAGTCATTCACCACTACTTGTTAGCCAATCGGCAATATTCTGTAGAGCATATTGATTGATATTCTACATCTTTTGAATAAAATAACAAGTATATTTGCTAGCTTGTATCAAATTACATTATAATGATCCTTCAACTGCTTCCAATCACAAAAAAAAAAAAAATAACGCTTATTGATCGATCAGAAATCGTTGTAAAAATTCATTCAATATTTTTATGCTGGAAACTTAGAAGGTGAGAAATTTTTTAATGAAAGGAGAAAAAAATGCTAGGAACGCCGTCGAGATAATTAAACACTTATTTATTTTACACTACAAATTATTACAATATAACATTAATTAAATTAGCAATACAAAATGTCAAATACTAAATACAGCATCTTAATTTAAAGTTATAGGAATGTAAGAATCGTAATATTATTACTATAATAAACTCTTTAAGAGTAGGTAAAAAAAAAAACAGATATTCAGGAGATTTAACAGTTGAAGTTAATTAGGTTATTGAACAATTTGTACACTTATTACTAGGCGTTATAGTAAATGAAAAATCTGTCATAGACTCCGTACGTCCTTTGCTAAAATTCAAACTTTAAAAAGTTATTTCATCTGCGCCAGTTAAGATAGATCTTTTGTTAACTTTCAACAATAATATATATCGATTATTGTTTTACAATTTGGGATTTGCACGTCATTAAATAGTCTGATTTTTTACATTGGCAACAAAAACTAACGCTGAAATCAATTCTTGGCTTTAAAGTACAATACTAATTTGTCAATGAATCTCAAAATGCTTAGTATAAGAACCAGACATTAAATACGGTATTAAATACAAAGGGCCAATTTCATTGAATGATCTCGTATATATTAGAGGTGATCAATTAAGAAGGTGATTACAAAGTGAATCCATGCACCTATACATTCTCTCTGCTTTGGTATTCTGTATCATTGTTTGATAAAGACGGGAGTACCCTCGACAGTTATTTAATAAAGTAATTGTTATCCATATAATTGTGTCCAGATATATATTCTCCAATTAATAAATGCCACTCAAGGAAATCTCGAGTTTATACAATTTCAATAATTTGCTAGCACTGGGAGTATAATTTTGTCAAAAGTATAAAGATTTCAAATTTCAAGTATTTTTTTGAAAAAAAATATGTGCTCAATTTTACACCAACATTATGTAGCCTGTAAAAGTAAAGCTAGTGATTTAGGATAGCAACCATCTATAAAGCATGTTATGTGTTTATGTTTCGGACTAATTTTTCACCTTCACAGACAAAACTGATCGTGTTCAAACAGAGACAGTTTTCCAGAAGGGATGTTGCAGATTGTAACAACTATCTAACAAACAATGGAAGAATCTGATGTTTCTAAAGACTGAAAACTGTATATCGGACACGATGCGACATTAAATAAGTCAATACTGTATTATATAGACCAATAATCGTTTATCACTTTGTTTTATTAATATTTTATTATACAATTGATGAATAATAATATAATGTTTGAAGACAAACAATAAACTTTGGACAACATTGATCACTATAGATGCCTATAGGTCACAATCAATTGGGAATACAAGCGGTTTTATCAGCGATTTGTAAATCATTATTTTTTATGAACATTGAAACTAGAACGCCCTTCTTACACTGCGTACGTCTCCTATATATTTAAACAGAAAAAGTGTCTCTAGTGATATTGTGGAGCAAGTTAATTGTGAATACCCGGGTCCGTCTAATAAGATACACAGACATGTTTTTTCTCCAGCCACCCATAGTAGAATTCAGAATGAAAAGAAATAGGATGTGTCAAAAATCTGTTTGTTATACCATTATCAACAAAGCAAATGACATAATATGACAGCAATTAGATTATAATCAGGACAGAATTTCCCGTTCAAATTAGCAAGGTTTTTTTAACACAACGCAATCAGTCAATAAATTACAAGAAGTTCTACAAAGCTATCAACAACTGAGCTTATTCAACAATGTATTTCATACATTTATTTTAAGAGACTAGATGGTTGTTTTTTTTTCAAGGTCTCCTATGTAACCTTAAGACTATTTCTTTGAATCTCGACGTACCCAGATCATCCTTCCAGAAATTATCATTGGTCGCACCATTCATGGTACCGGTCAGAAAACTTCTGGAACATTCTGGACCATCGACATCTGTCTGAAACCACCAACCTCCGCCCAACGTAGTCGCACATTTATTAGCCCCAGTAAGATCTCTATCATAAGTGGAGAAAGACTTCCCATTCAGAGACAAACTTCCAGTAAAGGAGTCGCCACAATTTGGATTTGTGGAAACGAACGAGTCTAACTGTAGAGCGTACAATGACCCTTCCGTATTCAAATTAATACCATTATAATAGGTTTGGCAGGATGAACCATCTTCTTTAACCATATAAACGTTAAAGGAATACGCAGCGTTTGGTACCGACAGCAAGGGCATGATTTTATCAAAGCCTAGCCAATTGTTGTGGCCAAATGTTCCGAAACCAGTTTCATATTCCATCAAACTTCGGTTGAAATTTTCAAACTGACATTGTGAATTTCGGTAAAGGAGATAAGTCCAGCCACCACCAAGAGGATAGCACACAATGTTGTACGGTTCATGGACACCCGGTGGTTTAACATGAAGGACAACAGCCTGGTTATATTTAATACCGTGAAAACTGGCTTCCGTGCAATCTGAAATGAACACCAAATACTATGACTCTTGTTTATCTCTAAATGATATCTTATATTTGCCTTTAGATATACCTCTTCCTGGACTTATATCTTATGCAACCGCCAATAACATGCAATTTACAACGATTGTTAAAGACCTGCGAATTTGTATATATAATTATATTCTGATGTTTTATCATGATTGCTTATTATCTTAAATGCATATATTACAAAATTAACAGGTCTGGATGACTATGGCATAACTGGCGATTTTTTCAAAATTTGGCGCTAGGCGAAATCGACGCATGTGGAAAAATAATCAAGAATAGGCATTGTCGACGAGTGAAATTTATCGTCAGCTATTCGTGCCCTACATTCAGGAAGAATTGGATCTTGTAGTCGACCTAAGCAATCGTATTCAAGAATTATGCATTAACTCGATTCCTCAATACGAGTGTTTGATCAGATTTCGACTGCATCGGATGCGGGCGCATTGAAGATTATTGCTTTGAATTTCACAAACCATAACTTCTACCCGTAAACAATAACAGTAAAATCAAATATATATATTTACCTTGAATAACATGCTGACAATTATGTCCATAATGACCCAACTGACATTTACAGTCTCCATTGATACAGCCATGTTTCTGTGGAAAAATTTCAAAAGAATGCATTTCAAGTTTCGATTTAGTTTTCGGCTTTTGAAGCCAATTGAACAAGAATGGTTCGTGGATTAAACATGTAAAATGGTAACGCAATTATCGACATCGTGGCGTTACAACAGTTAGTCGCTTCAGTTCAAATTTCATGTTTCCCCGGCATTACCACATTGGTTCTCTAACCCCCTTGTCATGCTTGTGAACATGTTTTCGCCGCAAAATAATCTAATAATAATCTAATAAGGTTTTTCGTTGCCATTTTATACATATATACATGTAAAATAAACCCATCAGCTTTGATTTTTAATTAAAAAAAAATATTTGGCAGTACGATAGCAATCACCAGTATGAAATATTCAACCCAAGGTAATGAAAAAACCTATTTTTTGTGTGATAATAAACAATATCCGATAGGAATAATTATACTTTCTAGAATGCACACGAATTTAAAATTGAACGCGTTTGCTAAAACTTTTGCAAAAGGGTTCATCCTTGGAGGAAAATAAACCATTTCGCCAAAGTTTCGTTAACATCTTGTGAGAGTGTTGACAAGCTTAAAAATGTAGAACAAGATCCATAATTCAAATAAGGTGTTTTTCGATTTATTTCTTTGTGTTTATCCTTGGATGACAACATACGATTTCACAAGTTTTGTTAAAATCGGCAGAGAATCGCGCCTCTTGAGAGTTATTAGTTGAAAATTAAACGCGTTTTCTGGGAGAAGAGGTTTCATAGCTGTATTCTCCCATCCTTTTCCTATGAATGAAATATTGTTTACAACAAAAAAAAAAGCGTTTTCAAGAACAAGGGCAATAATTCATATTCACATTTTTTGATTTGTTTCATTTCAATAGAGTTCGTCCATGGTGATAGTGAACAATTTGACAGTTTCGTCTAAATCTTTCTAATATTAATTGTGCCTTCTAGAATGTTTATGACCTAAAAAATGAAGCCGTTTTTAAGAACAGGGGACGATATTTTTAATAGGGTTTAGCCTTATTTGATAACACAAACACTAAATTTTGTCACTATCTAACAAGAATAACATTGTTCCTTCTACATTGTTAACGAGGAATTCGTCTGAACGGACGAACATGGGTGCCGCCAATATTCAATTTCATGCAGGCGTATAAATATTACCTTAACGAAACAAGAACATCCGAGAGTTCCCTCAGCAATCTGACAACCACCGTTGTCCACAAACAACTTGCATGCCGTGGTTGATGGACAGAATAAGAATCGATGACAATCGGGATCCTGTGAACAACTAAAAGCACATGTATGTACAGAGTCTGATATTAAGGTAGCGTGAACAGGTACATCACAAACGTCTACATAAGTCCACGATTTTTCAAAGTACGCTGAAATGTTCCCAGTTGCCAATCCGGATAATAATGAAAGGGTCAGTAAAGTTCCTAAATATTTACAAAATCTAGTAGGCATACTGATATTTTACTTTGTTGCTTTTTCAAATCTAATATCTGTTATGAAATTCCTATTTCCTATATAGTCATCCCGAAGCAATTAATAGTTCAGACGGTGTCGACCTAAGATTTTAATCTTAACCATTCATCAATAAAACAGAAAATTCACGACTGAACCTGAAACCTTAATTTATATCTTTATATACAATGATGTTATATTTAATATTCGCATCTAATTTCGTATTAAATAACGCATCGATTAATACTGTTTTATTCAAGTTGTATTTACGATAGTTTTTAGAAAATCAAAGATACTTTTCAAAGAAACGTGCTTAAACTACTCATTAACCACTGCCAATTAATTTTCTGTAAACGATAAATCCATAGTTTTTAATCCGAAATGATGCTCTATCTTCACAAAGTCATTTACGAACATCGTCTTATACCTTGGCTGCAAAAGGATTCTTTTTGTGAATCATTATCTTTGCTTGTATTCAATACACAACAGCTCATTATGTCTAATTGTTATTGTAGAAACCTTCGTATGTCACATTTATATATTTTTAAAGGCTCCTTTCGTGTAGAATGAAAGTTTTTAAACGAATCCTTTTGATTGGAATGTACGAAAAGCGAATAGAACCAATCAGTGCCCTCGACAGAACATTGTAAACACTTAGCATGATGTCTATCGAGGCTATGTATTATTCACTCCATTCAAATGCATTGCGTGATTCAAGAATGGTGGCTATGAAGGCAAGTTATTAATTTTTCCCTAATGTCAATATATTTTAACTGTCACAGTTACTCTTTGTCCAACATCTACCAAATCGCTGTATTTTGGAAATATGTAGGCCACTGTTTTAATTTTGTTATTGTGAACCACTGTCATTTTTCGGTTTGATCTTGTCCCTTATCGAAAACTTATATTTTCTACATTTCGTACCACAGTATTATAAAGAATCTCGGATTAAAACAGCTTGAGAATAAAAAAATAATCTATTGATTTCTAAAGAGAAATTATTTACTTTTGATATAGATGATCAAAACTCATTTCTTTGATTAATTTCAAAATCAATCCCCTTATCTCACATATTAAACACAAATACACCATCAATAATTTAATGTGTTGATTTATTATCTTAAAGGGTGGCTTCTGTAATATATAAACTAGCATATCAATCGCAGCTTTTAAATTTACAATTAATTTAGCAAAGTGTTTTCATGTCAATTCACATTTAAACATTCACCGTCAAGTTATCAAAGAAAAGGAAAACATTTATTTATCAGCAGTGTTACGATGGTTCATAAACCACAAAATGTTGATGATATTATGCGAGATACTTATCAATGGAAACATCAAATTTGAAAGAACAAAATCTATAACAAAAAATCCGTTTTTCTTTTTTCTCTAAAAAGTTTTTGTGTAAATAGCAAAACGTCAAATTAAAAATAAAAAGAAAGATTTTTACTGAAACGAAATATATGCGTTGTGAGCCAAAGATAAATACACTTCTAAGATAGCTACTTGCAATTCTGAGTAAAATGGTAAAAGATGGGCAACTTGCTCAAACCCTTTTAGTGGATGTTGTTGATGCTTGGATTTAGATTTGATGAAAGTGTGGAGTGTCCTTTAAGTTGAATAATTTATAGCGACAATTTAAGGCGTAACATGTACTCAGTCGTTTTCTTCTCATCGATTTCTTAATATTAATTGCCATCGTAATTTAGTCCGAAACCTCTTAAATCTTATTATCATTTCACCAAATAAACATTATATTGTCTAACTGACTGTGAAGTTTATGTTTGTTTTGTTTGAAAATCCATTCCATTCTAATTACTAGTAATGCTCCAACTTGGTCTCTGTAATCTAAGGTAGGTAATGGAGGAAGGAGGGTAACGGAGGAAGGTAGTTAATGGAGGAAGGAGGGTAATGGAGGAAGGTAGGTAATGGAAGTCAGTAATCATTTCGGACATCTAGATACACCATGACTAATTGCTATTTACGACTACTTTTCAATAAACACATAAAGGTATACATATATTATTTTATATCAATTAAATATACTTTCATTAAGGTAGGTTCCTAGAGGTGTAAAATCATCCTGAACAATATAGACCCTATCACGGATAATTATAATTATACATGTGCCAAAGTTAAATAAATGCTATAAGTAATAACTCATCCACCAATATCATGCCAACCGATTACAGGCATAGTTATAAGAGAAACAGTACAGGTTATGGTTATCTCATAACATTTATTAAAGCGTATAAGAAGAAAACATAAGTTTTCAACTCCAGGCAAAATATAATAGAACAGATGTTAGTGAGATTGAAAATCTTCTCTTGATTATCATATTAAGGATCAAAGGCAATAACTTGATAAACCATAATTTGAATATCAATAAAGAAGCATGAGATATATGTATATACTATTTCTGACATTTATTAACTCAACGTTTCACATTCTGAAACAGGCAGGTTATCAAGAGAATGGGCATGTGAAAGGTTGAGTTGATAAATGTCAATAGTATATCCATATATCTTGTGCTTCTTGATACGTCTATTTCTTTGTCTTCTAAACAGTATTGAATATCATTATTAGTAATCAAAGTCACCAAAACAAAATTACAGTGGTAATAATCCCTTGCTACCAAATATTTTACATAATAATATACCATCTATTGATAAACTAGTATTAGTATGAAATGGACAGTGTAAAGAACATAAAGATTAAACTGAAAGCTTTCGGCATAATATCACAGTATAAAATATCATGGAATTATAATTAATATCAAACTGAATATACATTATCAGAACATATTGTAACAAGATATATAAACTCTTGCCTTGCATACATATATATACTTAGCCTTCCAATTTCCTATCTTCTATTATGAGAAAGCGTACATGTCAGGGACGATATCAGGTTCTATATGTAACATCCCAACTTCCTGTCAATCTCTGTTGTTCTAGAATTAATTTAGGTTTTTGCTTAATATAGAATCTATGCATTTACTGATTCATACATATACTGATAACACTAATGATCCAGCATAACATTTTACCATACATAGCACCAGACTATGGCCCAATTTCTTTGTATAAGTATAATTTACAATTATCTTTTGATGATCATATCACACTTTCATCAGACTTTTAGAATAATGTAATCACATACATTAGATGATTATTCATGCAAAGTAATCAATTTTACAGGGTATTTTTACTGATTGTACAAAACTGGCTCCATATGTTAATCCATTCTTCAAGGTTTTTATGATCTTAGAAGCAAAGACAAAGATTTTAGACAAATAACAAGCACTAGATATAGATCTTAAAACAAAAGAGCACTAAGATATTTTACACATTAAAGTTAAAAAAATGAAATATCAAAATATTCACTGTTCTTTTAATCTGTTTGATCTCAAAGACCGAGTACAAACTTTTGATTTTGATGATTCTTGCTTGATTTTCAATTTCCCAAGTTTAGATTCAAGTTTTGATATTTTAGATTCAGTTTTTTTAGTAGTGTCCTCTGATGTTGTTAACATTTCAAGTTCAGATTCAACACTTTGAATTTGTTTTTCAAACAATAATGATCTTTCTGATGTTTGGTTCTGTGGGAGTTGAATACTTTCTGGAGCATCTGTTGAAATCTACAAAAGATAATGATGGAAATATTGAGGTGTATATCAATATGAAAATAATAGAGACAAAAGTTTAAAATTGGCAAATAATTGACTCAAACAGCTCATGGAATTGAAATGGTCTGTATGGAAATTGTGCAGATCACAAATTTATCTCAACCATGTTTGATTATGACCAAGTTCATTGAAGGCATCTTGAACTGATTTACCAATAAGAACCAAAGAATGAAAGAATGAAATACCAGATTGTAGGATAAGTCGACACAAACAAGTTAATCAGACTTTTGAATAATAAAAAAATCGTGTAAATTCACTTCGAAAAATTTGAGTTTTAGTTTGATTAATTTATGTGAAATAGGTCCCGCTGGTATTCTTGAGGGAAGACAAAATCATCTCATTTATTACCTCATTCTCCTTTTCCTCATCAACAACCTTCTTCTTTCTCCCCCTAAAATGAAGACAAAAACAAATTTGCGATAACCTTAGTTTCGCAAATAAACTTCCTTTAATTCATTTCATATCACTTAGTATCATATACTGAAATTTCAAACTAACTGTAGAGAGAAAACTTGAAATGATAAATCATCTGTTAATTGCTGGCATCATCATGTAATTATCTTTATTATTGACGCAGAACAGACCACCATAGCCAATTGTTAACCAACCATATTACTGTATGTCTTAAAATCTAGATTTTATCTTAAATTTTTGAGAATAAAGCCCAACTTTTTATTTTATTAATTAATTCACTAAATCAATTGCATGAAATACTATTTGGTTTTTGATAATTTGCAGCCTACATTCCTGCTTATTTCTTCACCTACAACCAAATAGTGATTTAAACTGATAACAGGGAGACCTGAGGAGCCAATAGTTTACCTTTTCTTTGGGGCTGCTTCTTCAAGACTTAAATTAGTCTCTCCAGCCTTTACTCCATTTTTTGCTTGTTGCTTTCTTAACACTTTCCCTTTCACTGGTGATTGAAGTTTTAAATAAACCAGGTCATTGGTGGCTTGTTGAACATCAGTTAGCTAAATTTAACAATACCATTTGTTACAAATATTCACAATCATTAGACTTGAGAGCTTGCATACCAATAAACATGCATGATTTATCGTGAACTGTATTAGAATAAGAGAAGCTGTGAGTATCTCTTTAAGCATATGCTCCCATGGACAAAGAAACGAAAACTGTGCTTGAGACAAAGTTACTTTTCTGTGTTCAGAAACGAGAAGTGCTTCAGAAATGAAAAATAGCAATGGCCATCGTAATACGCCCACATTTATAATGGCAGCCAATTTGCCTGGGAGGTAGACAAGAATTATCGGTAAATGAAAGATTTTTCTTGAATTTTAATTACTCTCACAATAAATTTCATCCAAATCCATCACAAAAATCAGCTCTCTATTGGGCCCACAAAGAAAATCAAAGATCAAGGGCAATAACTCTTAGAAAATACTTTTTGATTAGTCTGATTTTTAATAGGGTTCATCCTTGAGTGATTATAATCACTCACACCAAATTTCATTAAAATCCCTCCAGAAATCAGCTGTTTATTGTGTCCACATAGAATTCAAGAACACAGGCAGACCCGTATTTTAGAACAAGGGCAAAGCTCATATTAAATATTTTTCGATTAATCTGATTTTCAATAGGGTTCATCCTTGGGTTATAACAAACACTCACACAAAGTTTCGAAATCAATCAAGAATCCAGCTCTCTTTCGTGTCAACAAACAATTCAAGAACAAGGGCAATAACTCGTAGAAAATATTTTTGGATTGGTCTGATTTTTAATAGGCTTCATCATTGGGTAATTACAAAGACTCACACCAAGTTTTGTAAAAATTAATCAATAAACCAGCTCTCTATCGTGTCCACAAAGAATTCAGGAACAAGGGCAATAACTCATAGGACTGGATCCTAAAAGTGAATTAGGGAGAAATAACAGTTTTAAATCCTACTTTTCACACCTAAAGCTAGGAGTGTAAATAAAATGAGTGTTTTTTTTTAAGTTTTAGTTTAGTAAAAAGACCGGATATTTTTTCGAGGTAAAAAATTTATTACCTCATCCTCCTTTTCCTGATCTACAACTTTCTTCTTTCTCCCCCTAAAATGAAGACAAAAACAAATTTGCGATACGTTTATCTCCCTTTAATTCATACAATATCTTTCATAGAAATTTCAAAATAACTGAAAAAATAGCAAAATCTATTTCAACTTTGAAGGTATCAAGGTATCAGACATTAATCTGTATGACTGAACTACCGTAACTGCATGCTTTTAAAAATAATCATTAAGACATCTTTCTCTATAATGACCTAATTTGATAAGACGGAAACCTGAGTAGCCAATAGTTTACCTTTTCTTTGGGGCTGCTTCTTCCAGGTTTTCATTCTCTCTATCTTTTACTTGTTGTAACTTTTTCACTACTTTTCCTTTCACTGGTGATTGAAGTTTTAAATTATCCAGGTCATTGGTGGCTTGTTGAACGTCAGTGGGCTGAAAGGAAATTATATTCTGTTAAAAAACATTCATCATGCTCAGTACCAGCATAAATCAAAATTTTAACATATTCTTCAATAAAGGGCTATTTATGTTATTTATAAATATCAGCTGTTACTGGTGATTTGATATGACTTTGCCTTGACTGTGGAGTTCTTACCACTGATCATATCAGATAAATATCACAGATAAACATTGCAGATAAACATCACAGATAAACATTGTAGATAAACATCACAGATAAACATTGCAGATAAATATCACAGATAAACATTGCAGATAAACATCACAGATAAACATTGCAGATAAACATCACAGATAAACATTGCAGATAAACATTGCAGATAAATATCACAGATAAACATTGCAGATAAATATCACAGATAAACATTGCAGATAAACATCACAGATAAACATTGCAGATAAACACAAATAATACCAGACTCACCTTTTTGTTTATTTTGGAGCTAATAGCAGATGTAATACCTGCAAGACAAATGTATCATGGTTTATAATTTATGAGAGAAATGTATCAATTGGCTTATCATCTATACAATAATACTAATATTATAACAATCCTAATAGTGGACCATTCATCATCTGAGGTCGTGTAAATTCACTGTTTTGAACTGTCTATTTTTACACTTCATACTGAAGATTTGTTAGATATAGCTTACCTTTAAATGACGGTATAAAAGATAATCTTTTTGTTTTTTTACTGGCAGCTGCAGCAGAAGGCTTATTTACTTGTTCATTTTGTTTACTTTCCTCCACATCTCTGGAACAGAAATGTTATATTGTCTATATTGTTAATGGGTATATGAATATCTATCTATATTGTTAAAAGATATATAAATTCCTGTCTATATTGTTAATGGATATATGAATTTCTGTCTATATAGCCAATTGTAAAATTTTCTATTTAAAGTGTGCAGTCTACAGTTCTTGCTCAACTCATGTTGAAGATTACAATAGAAAAAAAAAAGGGAACAAACCTATACTGATTCTTATAAGAAACCATATTTGCTCCATTGTTTTCAAAAGGCTCAATGGGTGATTGATCCATTTCCTCTGATATTAAAGTTCCTTGACAAAATGATTGCCCAGCATCATCACCTAAATTCAGTTGATCTAATTCATCAGTAGGTACTGACATGGTTGGTACACACTCAACTTTCTTATCAGGCTTTTGACGTTTTCTTGGATTGGACTGTTCCTCTATTGTGGTTTCTTTGGAATCTTGACTAGGAGTAGCACACACAGTTGGAGAAGGAATAGAGCTGGTGCTTGCATTCCTTATATTTTTTCGGGAAGGTATCTTTTTTATTCTTGTTGCTGGCTTCTTAATGACTTCTTCATCCGCCTTTGCAATGGAAGTTGGCGGAATATCTTCTGTTTTCTTTGCTCCTCTAGTCTTTCTTACTCTAGTTGGCTCAGGAGAAGTCTTGGTCTGCTCTGTTTTTTTTTGAGGTTTTGGTTTGATTGTTTTCGTCATAGCTTTCTTGGTTTTCACCTCAGTTACACCAGTAGATGCTCTCGTAGGTAGAGTTGAAGAGGGAGCTTTTATGGACCTACTCGCAGTCTGTGCTATGACTCCTTTTTTCAATTCAGGAAGAGCTCTAGTGTCTCCTGGTTTTGTGGATGGTTTAGGCATGATTTTATCTGATGCAACAGATGCAGTACTTCGAAGGTTTTTGTGAGATTGACTTCTTAACAACTTAGGCTGACTCACTAAGGATTCAGGAGCAGGGACTGTCGGTTTTGGATAAACAAATGATAATCTCTTATTATTTGCAGGAAGTTGATATGAAGGTATCCCAAAAGACTTTCTCACGGAATCCAATTTAGATGAAGCAGATTTGGCAGAATTTTCTTTACTAAAATTATCATTTTGATCTCCCTCATTTTGTTTTTTAGAATGTTCTCCAGGAAAAGAATCTATTGCAGGGGGTTTGGTGGTTGGTTTTAGCTGGAATCCCATTGGAATCCCAGACTTTCTTCTGGCTTTCTTTACTTCCTCATCAGTTTTCCAAGTATTTTCAATAGAATTAGATTCTTGAGCAAAACATACAACTTTACATTGCTCAACAATTTGTTCAGTACCAGATTCATTTGTATTCCGTGAAACATTTGATGCTTCTTCTGGTGTTACATGTTCATCTTTGACTTTGGTAACTTGATTATCTCTTACAAATCCAAAGCTTGCTCTTAGCGAAAGTAGTTTTGATCTTGGAGCAGGTTTTGTTCTTAAGACAACATTTGATGCTTCAATGGCCAGTTCATCTTTAGCTTCTGAAATTTCTTCTTCTTGAACTTTAGCAAATGGCACTTCATCTTCTTTAAGTGACACATCTTCATTTTCTTTTCCAAGACCTTTGGGTATAGGCTTGTTACATCCAGTCTTTTTTGGTAACTCAATTTCCTCTTCAAAAACTTGGGTCTCTGGTTGAGACATTTCAATATCATTATCCAAATTCTTTTCAGAGCACTCTTTGGATTTAGGTTTTCTGCCTCTTCTAGTAGTGATCTTACCATTGTCTTCATTGGTTTCTTCAGTGCCACTTCGCAGCATTGATTCTGAATCTTCATGTTTTGATGACTGTTCTTGAGCTGTAACTTTTAGTTTTCTACCCCTTGTGGTTTTCTGAATCAATTCAATTTCTTCATGTTCTGAAGATTGTTCTTGGTCTTTCATTTGTGCTTTTCTACCTCTTTTTGTTTTCTGAATTGTTTCTGTTTTTTCTTGTTCTAATGAATTCTCAGGGTTGTTTGTAACTGGTTTCCTTCCCCTTCTTTTTACCGGTGCTAAATCAGTTACCTCTTCCAACACTGAAGTCTGAACCAACTGCTCTGTCTCAACAACACAGTTAGCATTCTTCTTTCCTCTTTTCTTATAAGATCTATGTTTGGGGACAGTCAGTATATCTTCTTGACCACAAGCATGTACAGTATCTTCATTATTTTCTTGACATAAATCTTTACCTGAATTCTGTTCAAGAGCAACAGTTTCTACATTGACTTTAGCTTTTCTACCTCTTTTAACTGCCTTCTTTGGTTTTTCTACTTCAAGATTGTCAGTCTCAACAGATGGTTGTACATCTTCAGTTTTGGCTGCGTTGTCTACATTCTGTACTTTACTTTGGTGGTTTTCTTCATTCTTTACAAGAGTTCCTTGATCCTGATCAGAACATCCATGATCAATCTTTGATGAAATCAGTGAATTTGATGAAACCTCTCTGACATCTGAGCTGGATGAATTTGACTGATTACAACTATCGAAACTGTTTTCTTTTGTATGCTGTGGAACTGATTCAGTATTGATGGATCCATCATCTTGAATTTGACATACAGAAGATGTTTCAATGGTCTTATTAGGAGTAATGTTTTCAACTACTGTGCTTGCAGTATTCTCTAATGTGTTATTGGGAGATTCAGCCTCTTTGTTACACTTTAAAGGTTGGTTCCCATCAAACGTTGAATTCAGAACAATTTTTGGAATATCATCATCAACTTCCATGTCAAAAGTTGAGTTGAGTGGTTTACCAAGGTCAAAAGTTTCATTATTTTTTTCAGAAGTTTCGTTATTATGTACAGGAGACATTTCTACATCAAATGTTTGGTTTGCTGAGGGCTTTTCTTTCTCATCTATATTAAATCCAATGTGTTTGGAATCTAACTCAAAAGTCGTGTTTGATTTTGACAATGGAGTGGAAACTTCAAATGTTCTATTAATAGGTGAAGTTGAGATTCTATTCACCTGACTATCATGTTCAAAATCTTCACATGCATCAACAAATTCTTCGTCACTCTCTGATTTTGCTTCCATTTCGAATGTTTCATTTAAAATAACTTTAGACTTAGGTACACTCTGTGATGGTGTATCCCCTAATGAAATATTTTCCATAGGGAAAACATCGTTTTGGGGACTGGAAGAACAAATTATGGAATCAAATGAAGGAACAGCAGTTGATCTTGTGTTGTTGCTTGTAGAGGTTTTTCTTTCAAATGCCTCATTAAAAAGACTATCACATAGATTTAAGGATTTATCACATAATTCATCCAAGCACAATAAAGAAGTGTCACTTTCTTGAAAGGAATCTTCACATTCTTTTAATGTGGGGTTAGGCGGAACAACATATTTTAATTTTTTAGAATTGTTTGCAACAGGTTTGGAAAGAGTAACACAACTAACACTAGAAGGTTCATTTTTCTGACAGTTCTTTATGCTCATTGATGCTTTATTTACATTTTCAACATTGTCTGTCCTAACAGGTTTTGATACCACATAGGTCAA
Source organism: Nipponacmea schrenckii (assembly GCA_030562195.1). Lineage (NCBI taxonomy): Eukaryota > Metazoa > Mollusca > Gastropoda > Lottiidae > Nipponacmea > Nipponacmea schrenckii. The sequence continues at coordinate 6,295,590 of JAUJPP010000001.1, forward strand.
CTTTCTGTCTTTTTTACGTAGTTCAGTTTCAATCTTATTGGAAGGTTTTATTTCTGCAGATGATTTAGACTCTATTGCATTGGTCTTCACTACTGCCGGTTTCTTAAGTTTATTGTTCACTAATCTGGATTTATTAGATTTTAAAAAGGGTTTCTTTTTCTTGTTAGGTAAAGGATCATTGTTGCGAAGTTGGGCAAGAAATATTGCATCAGGGTCTTCAAGTGCTTCAACATCCTCTTCTACTGGGGAGAAACTGGGAGCCATGGACATGCCATGATCTTCATCTTTAGGATATTTTCCACTAGGTGGAGTCCTCATTAAGGACTTTCCCTTTGGTATCATATTCTTAACTGGTTTACGAACCTTGATTGCTGGGGATAACAATGGCCTCATTGGTTCATCGTTTGAAATGTTAACAGATAGACTTGTTGATTCAGAAGACTTTGAATTTAATTCTGTATCCTTGCTTTTCTCATTTAACTGTTTAAAAGACTGGTTTTGGGTAGAATGATCACAATGTTCACCATTTGTTTGGTCATGACTAGCAGTTTGTACAACAATATGATGAGTATTGGTATTTAAGTCAGGTTCACATTGAATATCTCCTTTAGGTGAGAGTCTAGGAATCTTTGATGAACTATTAACCTGACAAACCTTTGCAGTCTTACTACATTTTTTGGCCTCTGGAGTTGCATTAATGGATAAAGGTACAGACTGTGATTCACTACTCACTGACACTTGGTAAGATTCACAAATTAATTCTTCAGTTTGATTGGCACATTCTGGTACAGTGTCCATCATATCAGGACTAACACAGCTGTTACTATTAGAATGATTTTGAGTTTTCGATGGTGGATTAGGTGACCTGGCTAGTTTTTTTGAAGGTTTAAAAATATCATGAGATTCAAGCACATTATTATTAATAACTTGAGTATTTGGGCTAGATGAATTGCAATTATTAGTGTGAGGTGGTTCATTTTCATCAATAATTTGAAGTTCTTGGTTAGGCTTTTCATTGGGTTGCATTGAAAGACGTTTGAGAGGGGTTCGTGATAATTTTGGCTTAGTTTTGAATTCACCGGTCACTGTAACATGGTCATCCTCACCTACTGGAATGCTGTTTGAAGATATAGATCTCTTTCGTGGTTTCCTGATTTTTTGTGATTTGGAATCTTCTTTTTGATTTCTATTGTTTGTAATGTCCCTGGCTTTGTTTTTAGAATAATGAATCACTAAATCACATGCAGCGCTGGGTCGTCCAGTATAATGTAAAGGAGTTCTTGGTATTCTGGACCCAGGTTCAATCACAACTTCCCGAACTTCAAAATCAGTATTTCCAGGAGTGAGAGGACAAAACTCTTCTTGAGACATTCTGACTGGGGATCTAGCCAATGAATTTCCACTTGGAATATTGCCATCAACAACCTTGCCAAAATCGACAGGCTCAAAACTAAGTTTTTGTTGTGGTTCTTCCATTGGAGTTTTGAGGTTCACATACCAAAGTTCACCGGTAAGTTCCTCATCAGGGTCAAAATTTTCATCCTGTTGATATTGGTCACGTCTTATATGATTTGGTGAAGGGGTACACATATTTCTGGGGGGTGTTCTTTTCAGTTCCTTAGTACCTTTCAGAGATGATCCAGGTGTTATGGGATTTCCCTACAATAGAAAAAAATATATATAAAATTTCTATGTAACATTTTATTTGCATTCAAGATAATATAAACCATTGTGTCAGTTCAAATAGCCTGATGCCAAATATGAAAGCAAAAAAAGTCAAAATATAAATAACAGAACATAAACTATTGTAAATAGACAAAATATAAATAACAGAACATAAACTATTGTAAATAGACAAAATATAAATAACAGAACATAAACTATTGTAAATAGACAAAATATAAATAACAGAACATAAACTATTGTAAATAGACAAATATGAAAGCAAAAATAGTCAAACCTTGTGATTCTTTCTTTAAAGGAAAATTGCCTCTTAGACCAAAAGATTTAGTGGACCTACCTGATGTTTAAACAATATAATAGGATCCCTCTATAATCTGATAAATTTATTAAACTAAGAAAATTTCCATAAACTGTAGGTATAGATTGAAAGAAAAAAACACAAAAAGACTTATCATCATATAAAGGGATTCTGTTACACAGTTATGACATGACACTGGGAAAATTCACAGATGAACATACATGTATATTCATATTGGTCAAGTTTGAGAGTTTTGAAATTTTGTATGTCAATGCTAAGAGGTGGAAAACCCTGAAACAACATGGTTCTATAGATAGTTAAACCAGTTCTATAAATGTCTAAATCACTATCAGGTACTTACATTTAAAAGTTTAAGACCGGGTGACAACTGATATTGCCTTTCTTCAACCTGTAAATTTTTTACCCTCTTCAACTCTGGGGTCATCATTTTTCACAACTTTGATATCTGCGCAGACAAAATATAAAGAACATAATATCAGCAACATCTAGATCCATCTATTTTGGGTTATTTCCCGAAATATTGTACCATAACTTATGTTCTAATGATGCTCTTTCTATTATAAAATTTTAGAGAAACAAATTTGGGTGGGTTTTTGTTATTGTTTAAAGGGATAATAGGCGTTAGAATGAACATAAAAATTTAAGTTCACTCAAATTTGGACAATAACATATATCCATCAGTGGACTTACCTATACATCAAAATCCCTCTAAAATCCGATAAATCCCCAAAATAAAGTAGTTAATCATAAAACGCTTGAGCCATCCATCAAGCGATTTTCAAATCGTGTAAATATAAAGGGAAGTAACTCTAACATGTGGGTTTTGACGCGTCCTTGACCCCTACTGTTGAATTCCACAATGATGTTTTAGCGTTGATTTACCAGACGCTTTTATTCTCAAACTGAATGGAATCGTCGCTGGCTCACTTTTTTTTAAAATTCCGAATATATTTTTATTGTGGCTTTTTAAAATTTGGTAAAGTGTGGGATGCATACTTATTTAACTAATAGTCAATATGAAACACAAATATAAGCCGTAGGACGAGTGTATTCTAACGCCTATTATCCCTTTAAAGATACTGTCACTATCTTTTATACAAACTTGAAAGGATATGATAGGCCATCAATTTCGAAGTGGATAATAAATTATCATTTATTCTAATAATCTGGTGGAAGAAATCTTAATGAATAACATTTATATTATAAATTGTGTAAAATAAGACAATAATTTTTCATTGCTCAAATTAATAACTAAAATTAATAAATTTAGACATTATTCTGCTGTGTAAAACTGACAAATAAAGAACAAGGAACAAAAACATGTTAGTTTTATAACATCATGGGTGAGAGATCTATGTTTAAAGCTACTTTGTTGATGGAAGACAGTAATTTTATGGATTCCAGTAGACTAGGTACTATAAATTGTGTCTATTATTTATTGTGATCTAAGCTTATACTCCTAAATTATGCGAAATATATTCATAACAAAAAAAGCATTTCCACAGTTTTTGTAAGCTTACATCTATTTTTTTCCATTTGGTGAACTATTTTGAATGGGGAAGCAATTCTGTTTCAAATCACCAGTTTTGTCTCTTTTCCATTTTAAATGGGCACTAGCATAATTTTTGTTAAAAAAATATCATAAATGTTTATAACTTTGAAAAAAAGGATGTCAAAATATCCTAAAGTAAAACTGCACTAACCTGTACATCAATGATCAAGTCATATAAAATATGTTTAACATATTAGAGCTCTAGGCTAATAACATGATGGGTTTAGTCCAACAGTCTAGCCTAGTGATAAATTGTCTGAAATGAAATTGTGAAATTATGTAAGAAATGAGACATAGTTATGATTGGAAAATAACTTTCTTTAAAAGGACAGAAAATGAATGAAGTTGTTCATTGTAATTCCTGGGCAAATGTCGAGGAATCTTTGGCACTACTTCACTTTTATACCTTTTGATGATTTTAATAGCTAAAATAGTAAAACATAAGCCAAAATATGGCTACTGTTTGTTATGGGAGGAGGGTTTGTTCCTACTCTTTGTAAAAATTTAATTTATATAAATACCTCTCGTTTGTTATGGTCAAATATTTCAATTTGCACATTATTAGGCTTGCCCAAAGGGCCTATAATATAAAGTTTTGATTCAATTTTCATTGTAAAATTTAAATATTTTATGATAGCGACCTACCTCAACCTATTGAAAATCATCTATTTATGTTTCTAAATAAATGCAAAGATTCTAAAAAAGAAATTTCACATACAAAATGGTGAGTCTTGAATATTTTCAAATATCAAGCCTTCATTATCAATTTTCAAAGTTGATTAAATACACTTCCGGTAATCTGAATTTCCCGCGGAGACGTTTTTCCGATTATTTCATTGGCTCATACTTAAAATAATCTGCCATTGGCCTAAAAATACAAGATGGCAGCCACCATGATTGTCAACATCCGTCGAAATAATTTAGATGCATAACTATAACTTTCCTTGGTAAAATGTCGAGTTCTACTAGACAAGAGCAAGCAGAAAAGGAAGAAAGACAGAAAAAGCATTATAAAATGCTAAATGAGCTTCAGAATATGGCCAGAGAACTACCAGCGTTAGTGGCACTTTTACTACAGTAGGAATAACTACTAATTGAGTACCGTACTAATACTATCTCTTTCGAATAAACTTGTACTTAGTAGAGATCAAGATAGAGGCCCTGTTTCTGTATGGAAGAAAGTGTTTTGTTTCAAAAGTAAAATCATAAAACCAATTACAATAAAAAAAATTTTTGTACATATTAATTTAGTGCTCATATAAGTTAGAAAACAGTCTAAGTCTGTCGGTTAATTAAATCAAACCGGTTTGTTTTTATTTCAGGAAATTTCAACAAAGATTACCGTATGATTTGTTATCAAGTTTAGCTGATTCACTGATTGACAGCACTGTTTTTGATATTGTGCATAGTTTAGAGGAAGTACAACATTTAGAAGAAAAGGCAATGTGTAGCTCTCGATCCAGAATGGTCAGTGAACACAAAGGTCAGTCATATATTTGAGTTTGGAAAAAATTGTTTACATACCAAGTTTAACAAGATTATTAATCTTTAAATAAAAACATGTACTAACAATCAAAACTGCAAAATGAAATCTGACTTAACACCCCCTGAGTTTGATATACAGTTTAGCTACACTACTGGATTCTGTTAATCACTATTAGAGTTTTGTATCATGTTTTTTCAATGGAATGTTGTACTGTATAAGCTTTATTCTATGTATTTTAGCTCAGAGTCATGTCATGCAGAAAAAACATAAAGAATTATTACTAGAATGTGAAAACAAACCCCATAATTTACCATTAGTTCAATCTCAAATAGAAAGAGAATTGGAGGTAAATATTGATATTGATTACATGTACACTCATTTCTCAGGGACCTGTTGAAATAATAAAAAAAAAAAGTAATTTTGATCTTAGATAAATTCTTTAATATGATTTGATATGAGGTAAAAGTGAATTCTGTATTTTGCCAGTTTAAAATTGACTATAGCTTTTCCATTACATAGCCTTCTATAGTGGAAGTGGCATTCTGAGTAGTGTACTGTGGCTTTACTAAAAAACATTAGTGATGGGCTGCCACTTGCAGTGACAATTGTTGAGGTGGAATTCATATTGTGATACAAGGGCTCAAATCCAATAAAATATTTATTATATGAGGGAATAGATGGCAAATAAATATTATTTAAAATTTTGCCAGAAAATATTCATGAAAGATTTTGAAGTTATCTCCCCTACTATCATACATAAAGACTTGGCCATGATAATAAAACTTTCTGATTTATGTTATAGATGATTAAGAAGAGACATGATGATGAAGTTAGAAAGAGAGATATGAAAATTATTTTAGAATTGGACCAAAAAGCCATGGAACAACAAAATTTGCTGGAAAAGGCAGGGGTTCCAGGATTTTATGTCACAAATAACAAACTGGAGATGAGATTACAAATGTATTTATTAGAATTTATAAACAGAATGAGCCGTTCAGCACAGGAAGGGATGTTTAATTCATGAAGTATAGGACTATGGTTTGAAGTATTGAGACAGAATTGTGTCCTTAATCCAAATCTCCAAATCATAGAAGTTCAGGCATTCTCCAAAAGATTCTAGAATGTGCTACTGTTGAGGTTTTACCATCATATGGGCAAAGAAAACTGTTTGGGAAATTCTACATGAAAGAATGAGGCTGTAGATCAAGACTGCTACATTCCCCCTTAAATTATTTGAATGTGATTTTTGAGCATTTGACATAGTGGATTTGTACTGGTTAAGTTGTTTAGTTTTGTCTCTAATTGTTTTTTCTATTTATACCACAAACACAAAAGTTTAATATTTTTAAGTTTTTTTTTATTAGAAACCATTATACAAAATATAAATGCCGCTTGAATTCCTTCAAAATGCAAAACCAGTGCTGATTTTGCCTGAAAGAAAATCAATTTTTAATGAAATAACTTGAGGTTGGGTTAGCTTTTTCAGTTTCTTGGCACTTTAAATTACCCCACCCTACCAAAAAACGTCTTTGAAGTGAAGTTGACAACAGACTATTATGTTATTTTATTAAGATTATTATAACAAATAAAACACCATGGCAACGTTTTAGGTAGCAGAGCATACAAATTTTGGAAAGTAATATACCTGATGTATCGGCAATTTTTATCTCAAACAAGGGAGTTAACATCTGTTTTATTAAAATAGTAATGTAAATGTTATTTCCATATTTTCTGCTATGAAATTTTGTTAAAGTATCATTGATGCTGATGTTGATTCCCACCAACCTATATGAGATATATCAATCCAATTTGAACAATTTTACATATTTTCTCTGTTGTGTGGTTGATTAAAGTTGAGATCGGGACCAATTGGTACAATACCAAAAGGATTTATAGTTTTATGGCTGAGATAATAATGTTTAACTATATGTTCCATATCAACTGTATCTGATATACCATCTGTTTGATACAGGTCACATACAAAATTAAATATATTCTTATAATCCAGTATTCTCTTCTTGTTACACTGTAATTACAAAAAATTGTGACAAAAAATTGCTTATGAACCATTATAAATTGGTGTATAATGTAAGAAGTAAGACTAGACAAGGAATACAATTGCATAAAAAGATTGAAGTACATACATGTGAACATTTTCTCTGATGCAATTATACTGGAGAGAATGAACATATTTTTCATATAAATATTTAGTATTATAATGGTTTTAACTTACCTTAAAATGTGTATGATAAACAGAATCAAATCTGATGACAGTGGTAAATAATCTGATATCAGCCTCTGTTAAAGTCTTTCCGGTAAGATATCTATTCTTGGATAAAATCTCTTCCACCTACAATTTAATTTGTATTTTCAAAATAATGTTTAGCTCAATAACAGAATATTTTCTTTTAAAATGGCCTCAATCAGTTTTAGATCTCTTTCAAAGTATTTAAAAAGAACCTGGACTGTTGCTACTCAGAATTTGCGACAATATGTCAGTGATACTTTGAATAGGTCAGTTGACTGTAGATTGGTAGCATTAAACTCTTAGTAACCACATGTTTCAGGATATATTTTAATATTTCCATTAAGCAGTTCTATAAAATGCCCGATATAGCCAGGTTGAAGAGTGAATTGTTTGTTGTATTCAATGTAGGCCTATGTACCTTATCTAGTGCATTAAAAACTTCTTGGATAGCAGTATTATAGGCTTCTTGTGACCGAGCAAATCCACATCTATACACACCATTATTTATATGTCTGAAAGAATAATTAAAAAGCAGAAAACTATTATTTGAATAAATTAAAATATGTATATTGTAAAGTTAGTTTCCATTAGTTCTATTGTTATCAGATACAATATGACCAAAATCTTAAGATTTCAATGAGCGATATTTTCAATTTAGAACTACTACTGTCGCTATCAAACACCCCAACTACCTAACCTACCCTAACTATTATATTGTCATCTGAAAGTTATCAAGTAAAAATTGACACAGCAGAAGAATGGTTGGCATAAAACACCGTCTTCAATATACAAATATTATTTTCAGATAGAGCTGTCACCGTCAACAGAATGATACATAAGCTTTTTGTCAGATACAGATGATTTCAATACCATTGTCAGTTAGAAATGAAGTTTAGATTTTCACTAGTTAGAAATTTCGTCTGCATTCCTGTTGGATAGTGATGTTAACGTCGTCGTCAGATAGAAGTGACCTAAGAGATGTTTTCAAATAGAGATGTCGAAAAATTGGAATTAACGTTTGGATGCATATTGTCGTTATATTTCATCTCGTGATATATTCAACAGTGTCTTCAGTAAGAAATGACGTTTGAGTTGCCGTCAGATATACTCGTTTCCCTTTGCTAAAAAATATCGATGATGTAAACTTACGGATAAATCCATTCGTTCATCTTCTCAATTTCTGGGCGCAATTCTTCTGGATAAAAGTTAAGTTTTCTTTGAGCATCCGTTTTGCAAAATTGGTTGAACTCTGTGTTGAACATTCTGATTATTTCACTAGATTCGTTATTTACAACCGTTTCCTTTTCCTTATCCCACAAACATGGAACTGTTATGTTACCTTCATATTCTGAAAATAAAGTAACCAAGAATTATGATTAAAATGATTTATCTGGACCCTGCAAAGCAAATTTGGGGTTTTCAAAAATGTTTCAAAAATAGCGTCTCTTATATACCGTTATCATTTTAACTGAACCGATTTCTTCTCGGTCAAAATTTAAGTTTTTTTTTTTTAAATAATTTATTACCCGGATTGGCCTTCATATACACTTGCTTTAGATAATCAAACCCATTAACTGTATCCAATGTACATTTTGGTTTCTGAAATAAGAAAAAGCTATCAAAGCTCATGTCACGTCTGACAATTTAGTAACAACTCGTTCACACACGATTATTCAAGGGACAAAAGGGATGTGGTCTTAGTAAAAGTAATAAAATAAGTTGTCTTAGAGTGGCGATCTTGTGTTTATGCTCGTCTGTTGTACAAATGTACAAAATAATTAATCAAATTTTAGGAAGTGTTGATACAAAACAGATGATTGCCTAAATACTGGCTTGTCCAGTACTCATTGGAAAAAATAAGGAAATTTTGAAGGTTATTGTTAAATCTTTGTATTTAAATTAGACAGTATTAGACATTTAAATAGATTATCGCACATTGGACACTTAAAAAATTTGCAAAAAACATGTTATTTTTACCCCTGAAAATTTTCTAAAATAATGAGGCAAATCCAAACAGCATTCCTATTTACTATGTACAAAAGTTGCCCCCGAGTAAAGCACACAAAGAAATAAATAAGAGGCCTCGTAAGTATTTTCCTTGATTTCAACTTTTGAAGGAATTCTTGCAATGATAATTTGGTTGTCATTGTTTGTCATTTGAAATCTTGGGTAATTTTTGGAAATGAGATAAAGACTGTTGATTTAGAAAAAAAAAATCTTCAATTGGAACTAAAGAAAAGACGTAAACAATAAACTAATAAATCGTTAGAAACGAGAACCTTAAGGGCATAAGTCGTGGGCGAATAAAACAAAACCATTGAAACTTCATTTTAATTTGCAAAATATTACAAGAAATTATCTGGTTACTTACCTTATTAGTAAAGGCCCATCCATTTCCTTCAAGGAGCCAATCAACAACCGTAACGGAGATACAATCTTCTAAACCTTTTAGTTTTCTAACAATAAGAGTTCTGTGAGCCCAGGGACATGCCAGACTAACATACAGATGATATCTATTGACTTCAGCTTTAAAACCAGAAGACCCATCGGCTACAATAAAAAGCAAGTGTTGTGCAGAATAGTATGCCATTATCAAAGTAGGCGCTGGGCATGATGCCATTGATACAGTCGGCGCAAGACATGGTGTCATTGTTGCAGTAGGCACAGGACGTGTTGCCATTGTTACAGTAGGTGCAGGACGTGTTGCCATTGTTACAGTTGGCATAGGACGTATTGCCATTGTTACAGTAGGCGCAGGACGTATTGCCATAATTAAAGTAGGTGCAGGACATGGTGACATTGTTACAGTAGGCACAGGACATGGTGACATTGGTACAGTAGGCGTAAAACATGATGTCATTGTTACAGTAGGCGTAAACATGGTGTTATTGTTACAGTAGTTGCAGGTCGTGTTGCCATTGTTACAGTAGGTGCAGGACGTGTTGCCATTGTTACAGTGGGCATAGGACGTATTGTCATTGTTACAGTAGGCGCAGGACGTATTGCCATAATTACAGTAGGCGCAGGACATGGTGACATTGTTACAGTAGGCACAGGACATGGTGACATTGGTACAGTAGGCGTAGGACATGGTGACATTTTTACAATAGGCGTAGGACATGTTGCCATTGTTACAGTAGGCGAAAGACATAGTGCCAATGTACAGTAGGTGAAGGTCATGGTGTCATTGTATAGCTGGCGAAAAAACATGGTGCCATTGTACAGTAGGTGAAGGACATGGTGCCATTGTACAGTAGGCGCAGTACAGGGTGCCACTGTTTCAGTAGGCGCAAGACATGGTGTCATTGTCAAAGTAGGCGCAGGACGTGGTGTCATTGTTACAGTAGGCACAGGACTTGAAGTCATTGTTGCAGTAGGCGCAGGACATGGTGCCATTGTCACATAAGGCGGGGGGAAATGGTACCATTGTCACAGTAGGCGCAGGACATGTTGCAATTGTCATAGTAGGCACAGGGCTTGGAGTCATTGTTACAGTAGGCGCAGGACATGGTGCCATTTTTACAGTAGGCTCAGGAGATGGTGTCATTGTCACATTAAGCGCAGGACATGGTAGCATCGTCACAGTAAGGGCCACATCTTTTTATCAGTGTATTAACATTCTTATATGGCTGAAACATTGATGCCAAATATCGCACTGATCTTTGTATAAATGTACAAAAACCTCACTCCACAAAGTGTTGCTGGAACATCTAGATCAATTAGTTCAAAGGCTTTTGATCCAATCTTACCTGTAATAACGCTTCTGAATTTAGATTCCTTTCTTTGATAAGCTCCTTTGGGATCTACAGAGGATGTCCACGAGTTCTTAATGTTATTCTCTGTTGTTGCACTGGACATTTTGACGACTGGTATGCTGCTTATACTCTGTAGCGTCTCAATGATCTGGCGAATTCGCAATGTCGACGGATAAATATATCGGTTAGTTACAAACTGTAAATGTAATAAAAATAGACTTCATGTGATTCTTGACTAGGTCATTTTATATTGTAAGTGCTTGTCAGTGCGACAAAGTGATAAAGTGAAACAAACCTTTAATGTATAACTCATATATAAAGTAGATAGAACTCTCTGCAATCTTAGTGTTGTTTTATAATCATAGTTTCAAAACCTTCGGTCCTTGTGTTACGGTCATTATTGAACCTATACTTAATTAATACAAGAATGTGTACCGTAATTGCCCTTCAAGAAGATTATGTTATATATAGTAGGCCTTATGAGACAGATATGCTCTTCTTTCGTTTCCATTTCGCATATAATGCAGAATACAGATTTTATATCATCATATAGATTTACACCTGGCACGTTTATCACATGGCTTTAAATGAATTGAATGATGGTTATTCCCCTTGATATCTCACACAATAATTACCCATATAGTACGTATTTAAAATACAATATTTATATTCTACTCATCTTCAAAATAATCTACAGTTATTTGAAGTTTTATTAAACTATGAATAGCATCGAGCGACTTTCTTGCTTTGCGTAGTTACTAATGAAACTTCAATTATCTGTGCCGATACAATTAAAATGTTGAATAATGCAAACTAGTAAACATATTGAATCACACTTACCGCCAGCACACTATAGGCCTTTTGGATTTTGACCATAGATCTAGTATGTAAAATGCGTAATTTTTACAAAGCACACATTCATACTCATAGACAACAAGTCTTCTTAGTTCACGCCAATTAATAATTCTTCTATGGCAGGGAAGAATATACAACCTGAATCGAAATAGAACAACTTCACGGTTTGTTGATGATACGTCACAATGATTAAGCAGTATTTTTAAGAATAGCCATTTTGGTTAGCGAAGATTCAGTCTACCGTGTCTATCCTGTCTATCAGACGGTCACTTAATGAAAGATATTGATCACAACAGCCGCCTAAGAAATATGACTCTTTGAAAGCAGTAGGATGTTTGTTTGATTATTATTCGATATAACTATTACTAAAAATAAAACAGATTCAACTAGTCTAAAAAAGAATGCTACTTGTGTCATAGACAATAAAGAAAAGTTAGCGAGTCAAATTATAGGGTAACATGGGGCAATGAGCGTATGCAAAGAACTTTTTATTTTTCTAAAACAAACCGTTGCGTATTTCTATGCTAAAGTCAGAAACGTATATACCAAAAATTAACGCTTTCTTAGAAATTTTGAAATTTGCCACTTTCTAAAACTGTACTTTTTGCCACATGAAGAGAGAAAGTGGAATTTGAAGTTCCGATACTGGGAGTCACGTCCCAAACTAAGCATAATCAACACATTTCTATTTTATTATTTCAATTCGATTGACCAGAAGCAATCAATAATGAACAACTGTTTATAACAAAATCCTGTAATTCAGATGAATATGTCATGTTGTAAAACTTTGCACCCATTTGGTACAAATTTGATATTTAACCTATTCATCTCCTGATCTCGTGGTGCTATAGGGTTCACAGCAGATAAGCCATCCTCATTATCAGTAAAAGACTTTTCGTTCAATTTTCAAATTCCACACTTACCTGTATATTATAGCTACCGCGAGACTATACCCTTAAGATTTAATAAAACTATTTTCCACCAGCTTTTTTCAACTTAACATTTTTAATTGACATTTCTGGATAAAGTTTAGTTTGTATTAGATACCCGAAAGTTCTTGTTAATTGCCTTTTAAAAACTTTTTCAACTTTAAAACATCGACATTGAAAGGTTAAAAGTTTCAAAAGGTCCGGAATCCATGGAATAATGGATCTCTGCAACGCTCGGAGTTGTTCACAGTTCTAGTCCGTTTGTTTGGTTTGGTTGCAGTTTCATTACTCGTCTCTTTTCTTTGTTTTGAAAGTTTCTGATGTTTCTGCTTTTAATATGGAGAAGGATTGGTGATTTATTCTAAGACCTTTTTTGATAATTCTGGCAAAGGTCAATGGGTTCTTATAAAATTATTATTTCTTCAGGTGATAATTCTACTGCAGACTGATCCTTTATGACTTAAGTGACAGGTTCATCACATACACAATTATAATGTCCAACATCCTCTCCCAATGATTGCAACAGAACAAATATTTTATTCTGTCGATTTACTTTGGAAATTGATCGCTGCAAAAATCTGCTAGTTGCCATTATTTCTAATTCACAAATCGATTTGAGTGCTCGTATTTCGACACCATTACTGATAAATTGAGTTTAAAAAAAATCTCGTTTTTGGGACTGAACAATAATTGGTTGAGTGAAATGTGAATCTCTCTTAAAAAAAAATAAAGTAAAGGGTTTTATGTTTCATGTAGCCTTTTGTTGCTATCGAGATTTTACCATGAATGTATTGGTGTTTTGTAAATTTTGGCTGGCATGCGCTATCGATCATTATTGATGAAAATTAATAAATTATACGATTACGTCTGTGTCAAACCCTGTTTATTCAATCTTCTACAGTTCTATTTCTGCTAGATTAAAGTTCATCTCAAATCACAGACCTTCATTAATAATGAATAGATAGCAATTATAGGCTAAGTGTAAAGATACATAAAAAAAAACATTTCCTTTTAGATGTGCCACAACCACGATGATATAATGAATATTATGACTTGAAGTTTTATCCTACATTCCCAATAATAATAGTAGATGAGATAATTAAAGTGATACTGCGTCTTAGAAGAACATACAATTGAAGTTCTCAAAAATGGTCAATTATAAGTATATATTCATCAGTGAACTTACCTGGCGTCATAAATAACGGAATTCCTTATACTCTGGAATACTCAAAAAACAAAGCCATTTTTTAAAACGCTTAATCAATTTATTAAGCGTTTTTCAATAATCACATGCATTTTTATGGATAATTACTTAGTTTTTGGAATATTTTTTTTTATTTTTTTTATGCCATATATGGCAGCAAGTATATTTACTGATGCATAAAGCACTTAATGGCGAAGTTTAAAATTTTAAATTGTATGCTAATTCTAAGAAAATTTGAATCGTGTAGGCGACAGTACTTCTCGTTAAAACTGAGTTCTGAAACAACTTTTTTAGGGTGGTGAATGGCTCAGTGGTTAGCGAGTTGGGCTGTCGTCTGCTAGGCGACTAGGTGCCGTGGGTTCGAATCCCGATCGGTGCGAGGAAATAAAAATTAGGTCTGATTCCTAGGCCCGTGCTTTCCCGAAACTATGAGATAGTAGACCCCCCCCCCCTCTATCTAAGACCTATTATCCCTTTAATTTGAAGCGTTGATTTGAAAATCGGCAGCATGGTATATCCCGTTGTCTTTAATCCTCCGACAACCCCTGACAACTCCAACAGTGCGACATTCAGAAATTGAAAAATACCTTGGTTTAAATAAAACGTCGGGATGATCTTATCAGGTATGGTGAAAAGAGCTAATTCTGTAGTAATTTTTCTATTCAAAATTCTCCGATTATAGCTATCTTAAGACTTGTAGATAGCAAGTGATTAGCCATTCAGTGCAACACGCTATTTAATCAAAATTCACTTGTAATGGGATATTGTCAGCGATTGCATTTTCGACTTCCTCATTCAAAAATAAAATCTTAAAGTTCGAGAAAATAACATGGTTCGATTCGTCACAGAGGGAGTTCTAACAATTTGCTATCTAAAGACTAACGATAAATCAGTTAACCACTTTTGCATTATATTTGCAATTCCGGTAGTAAACTCAATTTGTAATGTCCCTGAAGGCATTGACATGTATTCATCAAAAGTAAGCAGACAGTTTCGATGAATATCCCACTCTCTCATATCGTATGATCGACACAATCAGTGGGGAAGTTTCGATGAACATCATATATTATATTGTTTAAACACTGGTTTGTTCTGTTGACAATGGGCTATTTTAACTCCAGTATTGAAAGACTAAGTGAATGTTCATGAGGTAAGGTGAATTAGCTTATCAGGACTTTATTTACACCCAATAATCGCCTTAAGATAAAAAGTCATCGGTATACGCTAGATGAACATAATTATATGTTCTTTTATACATAATAAGCTATAGGCAATGTATTTCAAGATTCTTAAAGTTTGGTCGATGTCATTCTGAAAGTTTGGTTGATGCCATTCTGAAAGTTTAGTGAATGGCATTCTTGGAAGTTTAATCGATGCCATTCTGAAAGTTTGGTGAATGGCATTCTTGAAAGTTTAATCGATGCCATTCTGAAAGTTAAGTGAATGGCATTCTTGGAAGTTTAATCGATGCCATTCTGAAAGTTTAGTGAATGGCATTCTTGGAAGTGTAATCGATGCCATTCTGAAAGTTATGTGCGTAGTATGCTGGAAGTTTGGTGTTCAATGGTTTAAGAATAGTTTTTTACTTTTTTTATATTAACAATAGACTATGAATTTTTGTAGGTTTTGCTATAACTGAATGGCCTGGGAAACTAACAGGTAATATCCTCTGCACTATTATCCGGATTAATTCCTTTAAATTAAGAGTGGATTAGTATATTCAACCTATTACCTTTATCGACCTGTACGTTAATCGACCATATTAATAAACATAAAACGGATTTTAACTTTCTATTGTATGTCTAATTGTATCTACAACTAGTAACCAAACCTAGCAACGATTCATTTAAATAATCTAACAATATTGGGTAGAGAACAAACACAGTAACTCGGTTGGTCAGGAGAAAACGTAATTGACCGTATATAGACAAAGTGGATTATACGATTAACTCATTGATTTTGATTTGTTTTAGCCACCTACTAAGTAGTTGGACATGATACACAAAGTTGGGTTTGAAAGGTAATTTGATACTTATATTATATTATTCTTATTTGGAATTTTTGTTTTTTTGGATATTGGAGGAAGGAATTTAAAGGTAACTTGAGAGAGATATCTTGTTTGTTTATCACGTATTTAGATCTTTAGATATTTTACCATTTTTCCTTATTGCTTATCATCATTGTTTTTTACTTTCATTGTTTGATAATAATATATATCTAGATATTTCACATTTAGTTCAGCGGATTCTATTTTTCAAGAATATATTAAGAATTACAACCATTTAACAAAGATACAAAATAGTCCTAAACTATCCACCTTAGAATGGTAGTGGTAATATATTATAAAGATCACCATGTAAGATCATGTTCTCACACCAGAAGGGTGCTGTCCAACCCCTTCAGTCAGAATGGTCACACTACGCCCCTGCCTAGTGTAAGGCTAGTGAGTAATAAAACATTTGATTCATCTGGATGCTAAACTAGAGTTAGAATTTTGATTTTGTAGTCTGTCCATATTAAACTACACATGAACGAAATATAAAGCCTCTTAACTCAGAGAATTCAAGTCAAGATAAGTGTTTTACGTCAGTGTACATTATTGAGCGTAAGAAAAACATAGATAACATTTAATGGGAAGGTCGAGTAGGCCCTAAGTTGTAAATTCTGCATATAGTATTGTTTGCTATAATATATATATTAAAGTTTTCATAGTGTCAATGATCATCTTAGCTCTAAAGTGGAATGTAAATTAAGGATAAAGTCTGCCGGTGAAAATAAAACGGTTCTAAAAATAAATATGTAAAATTCCTTCACTGTATAGAGGCCTTAATTAAGAAATGACCTTTTAATTGACATTTTAATTTTACATGATCTAAATATATCAAAATAATTTCCAACGTTGTAATTGGCCGATTCAGGTGAAACATTACCATTTTATATATCATGGTTGGTTCGACAATTCATACACTATCCGTTTTTCATGGTATTCGGATGTTATATGGGCACATTTAAGACACACGAAATAAATCACAAAGAAAGCTTAACGGGTCCACCAAGACTTTGACGGATACTCTAAACAATCCCATGTCCAACACTGTACCGTAATAAGGTCGATGAATAAGCTGATTTTATGGAATTGTACGAAGATAGAAAATGACATTGTAGATTATCGTGGTTGACCACTCGAAACCTCGTAATTGAACTTTAATTCTTAGGTACAGTTTGCACGACTATTAAAATATAGATATAATCAGAAGCTCATATTCTTAGCTTGATTGTTAATAGCCTAAAATCACCATTAGAAAACTTGTATATTAATATTGTATATTTAATGATATAGCATCATAATAGTTATAAGGTTTAAATCTTCTCTTTTCTGTGGCTAATTAAACGGCTCGTATGCTGTATTATAATACAAGTTATTTAGTGAATATGTCAGTGTATTCTAAATTATTATACAATATTTAAAATTGTTAGAGAATAAAACCCCATAATTACAAGCGCACAATATCCAACAACAGCTGGCTTGATAATAACAGATAGTAGTGAGATTATTAAATTGCTTGAAAATTTCCCTTTAATGATATAATACCGAATATGATTACAAAAGATCGATATAAAGAAATGTACAATTTTCATAATGACTATATTTACAGCGATTTGGTATCGATTTTTATTCAATACGGTGTCATGAATAGACTTGAATAAGTCTTTAATTGTGTACATTAATCATCGTCATAATCATTAAAACCGTTAAATGAATGAATGAATGAATGAATGAAGCACTAACGACTCATTGTGGGTGTGGAAAGTCACAAATCTGAAATATTGTTTTTCTGTAATTTCGACATTTTCTCTGAGTTAAAACAACTTAAATAAACGTTTATCAAAGAAATAATACAAAATTTATATTTTTCAATTGGGGTCATTCGGGGAACTAATATATTCTTAAAAAATAGACTATCCTGTCCACACTTACCTGTGGTACGAGAGATGGAAAGGCTCGCGATCACGATCATGAGATCAGTTCAAGTATTTTCAAGACATACCATAACTTCCTATTCAAGTAATGTACAGTGTCTTCCATAACAATTCATTTGACCTGTGTGAGATCATCAGAATTAATGATAGTAATATTCAAATATAATATTCAAAATATTTTCTCTACTTTCAGCTGAAATCCACAACACAATGACTTCCATTAAAAATTTCCGTATGAGGATAGATATTGAAGATCCACTGTATTATGGTATGAAAAAACTTAAAATTCGTGGAAAGGATCTTAAGAATTTATCAGATGCCATATTTCATTTGATTGAGTTAGAAGTTTTGGATCTAAGTCCAGAAAGAGAATCATGTTTGGACTACAAACTGCCAGGAATTCCCGCTTCCATCGGTAAATTAGTGAACTTAAAAGTGCTGATGATTGACACGAATGACTTGACTACTTTACCCAAAGAAATTGCACTCCTGCAACATTTGGAACGAGTTGCCTTGAGTAATAACAAACTTTCCAAATTACCGGACGAGTTCGGCAATCTCCGCCATTTAAGAAGTATTCATTTAGCCAATAATGATCTTTACGAGTTTCCAGTACAACTTTTGAAACTCAGAGATTTGGAATTTCTCGACTTAAGTGACAATCACATCACAGTGGTTCCTGAAAATATAGACAACCTTAAAAAACTCGAGACTTTGCTTCTGTTCATAAACGATTTGACCAAGCTACCAGAATCAGTCTGTAAACTTATCGAATTACGAACATTGTGGGTTGGCAACAATCGAATTCGCCAACTCCCTAGAAATTTCGGAAAACTGATTCATCTAGATTGGGGACATCGTTATACGTCATCAGCTCTGGATGGAAATCCCCTTGTACATCCACCAATCGAAATCTGTCGTCAAGGTATAGAAGCCATAGATAGATACATGACTTCCTTCGAA
Source organism: Nipponacmea schrenckii (assembly GCA_030562195.1). Lineage (NCBI taxonomy): Eukaryota > Metazoa > Mollusca > Gastropoda > Lottiidae > Nipponacmea > Nipponacmea schrenckii. The sequence continues at coordinate 6,314,565 of JAUJPP010000001.1, forward strand.
AAGAAATCCAAGAGAAGTCCACGCAAATAAAAGGAAGTGCCACTATCTCGCCCAATATGACACCTTTACGATCTATAAAAAATGTGCTATTTTAGATAATACATGTACATGTAATAACATAATAAAAGTCTTTCTTAAATTCTAAGACTTTGTTTAACTCGAATTTCAGGGATCGTTGATCAAATAATACCAATGCTTATATTTTACCACGTCTTGCCGTCGGTTACTAACATTCTTGGGAAGACTAGTCCCGATGCCCTGATCATCATTGAAATAGACAACCTGTGTCAAAACATTATACGCACCCAACTTGGCTTTTAATCAGAACAGAGGTTACAGTTTCTATTTAATCTTAACGTGGACGTGGTATGTTATATATAGTGGACTAAGGGGCTACATTTTGTTTTGTATCTGATATTGATGAACTTCGCATACATGTATATATTGATGACATGTCAATAAAGTTACTGTATAAAAGGTATAATGTATTCGGATGAACAGTTTGAGTTATTGCATTTTTCTGGCACTTTTCTGTCATATCGAACCATACTGATAAAGAGTTGAAATCAATCGGTAGAAAAAATGGCGATTAGTTTACAGGTGAGTACGTTGAGTGACAGTTGTTTATAAATAAGCTTGCCTTGAAATCACCCACATATTCTTATTTTAAAACATTATCTAAATGTGATAAAACAAATTAATTTATACAATGTAATTAAAGTTTATTTGCCAGTCAAATTTCGTCAACTACAAAAAGTGAGATATCATAACATTTTTTCCTTAAAACCAGATTTTTCTTTTGTAGAATCGAGATTAGAACTCACGTTAGTTATATTCAGTTCACTTCACTTTTCTATTTTGTTCTTTTCTCATTTTTTGAGATTTGTTCACCCTGACCTCTACCCTTGCCCTTTCTGAGCTATTTTAATGACTATCATATTATGATGGTTTGTTCTATCATTCAGTTTATAAGTATGCACTTTCAAGATACATTATTGTCTAATGACTATCTATATATACATATTCAGGTATGTTCATTTTCAAGTTTTTTTTATATCTTTGTTTATATTGGTTACCAAGGTGTCGGCCATTTGAATTATTGAATAATGTAAAGTATATCGCACTCTTCTGCAGTCAACGCATTCACATAATTAATCATACATAATCATCAGGCAAAATCCCGCTAAAACATATGTGTATGATTTAAATGCGAGGAGAATATAACAAAATACTAGCAATACAAGCTAGCCGACAAAAATTTGGTCTACTACACCCCATAATGACTACACACAATACTCACTTTTACAATACAAATTTTAGCTTTTGAACTTATCACATTGGATATTAAAATCTATTTAAAACTAATTTGTATAACGAGACATACAGTTTGAGGTTAAGGTGACTTTAGGTGACTATGTAATCAGTCAACCAGTCAGCAGACGTGGGCCGATAAATTTGAAATTTCGTCCACTTTCAAATAATGATATGATAATTGTGTATATTAATTTTTATGATACCGATTATATAGTTAGTTTTAAGTCTATGTAATTTATTGTACATAATTTCATTAAATAAACATATAAACAATGTTCGATGGTGCTTTTTAGTCAATCTTCGCTTATGTAATAGTTCCAGGAAATCAAACGCATAGAAATTAAATACAGGGGTCTGAAAAAAAGACCCTTCCCCGGGGATTTCCTTCTCCAGTCGCAGTATAATAATGCTTATTTTGTCATACATCGTTTATTTAAAAGTCCCGGGATTTAAAAGCGGGGTCTGAAAAATTCACAAAAAACAGCCAAATCTAGAAAAAATTTTTAAAACAGAATATTTTAAGAAATAGTTTTCCCCCAAAAATTTACACCCCTTTTTTCTTCTCGCATTTACCCAAAGGAAGAGCTTTCCCCAGGGATCTCCTTCCCCAGTCGCTGTATAATATTGCAAATTTTGTCGTCCCTCGTTTATTCAATAGTCTCGGGAAATCATAAATTTTAAATGCAGGAATCTGAAAAATTCAAAGTGGCTTTTAAGACTTAAACATCACTAAAAGTTTCTAAAGTATATAATATAGTAGGTCACCAATAAATTCTTTGAAAAAAATCAAAATTTAAGAGAAAAATTCTCATTGACAGATACTTCATGTATGCCGGTACACGAAATCAGCAACACCTGAGTTTTAAATAAGTTGTGTTTTTCTGGGAATGGTGTCTTACCAAATATTTTAACTACATTGTGTAAGTGTACAGCTTTTCTCATGAGAAATAAATATTTCTCAGTAGGACGTATTAGTATTATTTCTAAGTAGGCCGTATTAGTATTGATCAAATTCAAGGAAACAGTATAGTGTAGATAACAATATACTTGTATTGTTAACCCGGGGAAGTATTTTTCTTGGAAATTGTAAACAGTTCATGACAAATCTAATGATAATCTTTAAAGAGTAATATAAATTCCAAGAATTAATCTTTTCACTTACTTTAGTTTAAAATGCATTACATATTCTTTTATATATTTTTAAGAGTTGTTTTCGTGGTAGTGATGGCCTATATCTATGATTATGAAACTACATGTCTTAAAGGGATACAGCGTCTTAATATGGACATAAATTTTAGTTCTCAAGAATGGTCAATAGGAGTATATATTCATCAGTGAACTAACATAGTGTTATAAAGTAACAAAATCTTGAAAACTCACATAACTAATTAACTTAATTAATTTATTAAATGTTATTCAATAATCAAATGCATCTTTATGGATAAATACTTAGGTTTTTGCATATTTATTTATTTTTTATGTTAATAATAGCAGCACGTATACTGATAAATAGAGCTCTTATTTTCAAATTTTATGTTCATTTTCAGACCTATTATCCCTTTAACAAGTATTGTTGTGAACAATCCATATACATAGTTGGAAATGCATAATCATATTGAAGGTTTCATTTCCTTGACTCCAAATGATTCAAGTTTATGCATGACAACATATATATAAAGTCGATTTCTGAGAAGTACGTGATTTCTGAGAAGTACGATATTTCTAAGAAATCTGAATCTATAAAAAGTAGTATGTTACTAAAACAGTCATGTATACAATGTGTTTGGATTACTTTCTTACCCCCAAAACTTCAAAATTCGACATGTAAGTTGTCAGTTTTATTTTTGTAATAAATATACAATGGCTGTGACCAGAATGCATAAAATTAACAACAAAAACATATTGTAGGCCCTACATACAATTGAATCAATCTATTACCGATATTCTTTAATAATTTTTAATGGCATGAGTTTCCTGTTGAAGTAAAATTTTGATTTAGGCCATTTTATTTTTATCGGTGATCAACATCATGTCAACAACAATGTCAATTTTTGGTTTTCTCGGAGAAAAGATGTCACTTACTTAAGTTTAAAATGCATTACATATTCTTGTATGTATTATTAAGAGTTGTTTTCGTGGTAGTGATGGCCTATATTTAGTTGATTATAATCTATGATAATAAAACTGTAAGTCTTAAGAATTTTATAGGGAATAACCCCTAGTAATATATATTTCAAGTTTACCTTTTCAGATAAATCAGTAAGTGTGAAGTTTTGAAATCTATACTCATATTGAGGGTTTGGTTTACTTGACTCCAAATGATTCAAGTTTATGCATGACAACATATGTTTATATAAAGTCGATTTCTGAGAAGTAGCCTACGTTATTTCTAAGAGGTGCGCTATTTCTAAAAAACATGGTACTAAATTTGAAATCAGAATCTATAAAAAGTAATATGTTACTAAAACAGCCATGTATACAATGTGTTTGGATTATTTTTTTACTCTCAAAACTTCAAAATTCGACATGTAAGTTGTCAGTTTAATTTTTTTTAATATATATACACAGTTGTCCAAGGCGATTTCAAAATCATCCGTCGTAGACTTCAGAGAGTCTAAAGATCATGACGTCTGGAACTGAAACTGAAACATACTTTACTGTGTACTATTAAAATGGTTCTCTATCTCCCGAAACCTCTGATCTCTGTTATTATCAGTAGAGCTGATAGTGCTTATATAATACTGTTTTGAGGAACACCCTGCATATAAAGTATCATGGTATAGCGATTCTGTTATTGTACACGTTGGTCTTTTTTCATTTTCTACTCTTATCATTTTTGACATGTAAGTCTCCTGTGACCCACAAGTAAAAAATACTCCAATAGGCCTAGATGAACAGTCAAAGCCTGTGTGTGTGCAACAAAAACATATTGTAGTCCCTACATAGAATTGAATCAGTATGACACAAGTCCGACATAATTTAATAATTTATGGGCATGGACTTCGGCCATTTTAGGTCAACATCATGTATTGAAATTTTGGTTTTTCTCTGATGAATGATTTAGTATAAATTTGACAAAATTATGATTTATTTTTTATAAACGTTATAGGACTCTAGCTAGGCACCTATACACTGACATAATATATAAATATTCTACAATCTTTGGACCAAGCAGGGAGTCGCGGTGGCTCAGTGAGTTAGATGCTTCTTTGCTAGTCTAGTGGTCTAGGGTTCAATCCCGGCAAAGGTCGAGATGTGCTCATTAAAGATAGCCCGACAGTTGGAAATCGCATGGGAAAATTTCCCTCGTTGCACACTGCATGGTGTTGCCCGTCTTCATGGGCTCAAAACGTGCAGATGGGTAGGACTTAAAACTCTATTCATTTCAATTCATGAAGCAAAATACAGAACTCCGTGAGATTATTTCACTCAGTTAGTTTGTTTGTATAATAGAAGTCTACGTAGTTATATGAAGGGAAATAACCACTGTCAAATATTCATAACCAATATCTAGTAGAGTGTGTGAATAGAATAGAACTTTATTTTTTTAAAGCGAAAGACATGTTGCTACAAGAAATATAAAGCATCAACGATGTGGCAAACACATAGGTAAACAAAATGAGCAATTGAATTAAATATACACACTAGATCTGTTCAATATTTGTAACATGTGGTGGGTAAGGGGGTTATAAGAAATGCTTTCCTATAGAAGCACTGGCCTAGGTCTATTAAGTGTTTTCGTTTGATTGAAACTCGGTCCTTTGAATACAGTTGTATCCAAGAAATTCATGCTATTTTCCGAGATTTTTGCTGTCAGTTTTATAGAACGATGATGGTTATTTAGAATTTCGAAATACTCCCAAAAATTTGCCAGAGATTCTGACCAAATAATAAAAATATTGTCTAAAATCCTTCCATAAAAGAGAGGTTGAAAAGGGGAAATTAGTGCGATTTAGTGTTCCCATTCAGCCATAAAGATATTTGCATAACTCGGCGGGAAGCGTTTTCCCATTGCTGTGCCAGAGGTTTGTAGGTAAATTTTTCCATTGAAAGTGAAGTCATTTCGCGTGAGGCATATTTCTATATATATGTTGTTAAGAAATAACAAGGTAAAGACTTTTCATCAACTGTCCAAAATGGTAGTTATTTCCAGATGCAATTTTCTTAATGTTCAGCTATATATAGATATCATAATACGGTAATCTGAATCTACAACAGATACATTTTATGACATTTCATTTTGATATATATTTAATGTAAGACATTTAGAAGTATAACTGCACATTAAGAGAGAACAATTGTTATGGATATAGACTTCTATTTATTCAACAGCAGCACAACGTTTCATTACACATACAGGTAACGTTTTCAAGTGATAATTAACCATAAAAATATACTGCTTGTATATTTTTATGGTTAATTATCACTTGAAAACGTTACCTGTATGTGTAATGAAACGTTGTGCTGTTGTTGGATAAATAGAAGTCTATATCCATAACAATTGTTCTCTCTTAATCCTAAAACATTATTCCAATTTTCACTACTACAGAAGGTCTAATTAACAGAAACGGTTTGAGCTGTAGAGATCAGTTTGAAGTTATCCCATTCTCAGTTTTGTTTCTTTTTGTGGGCCTATCTAAAACTTTCAAATAGTGAATGTGACTTCATAGTACATTGTAATAGAAATTCTGATAGAAATATGCAGTTGAATATAAGAATAAGCGTTACATTATTATTATACACATTAAATCTTTAATCTTCTGTGCACTGTATGGGTGTTTTGTCTGAAATTCCGGAAAACAAACCAGAATCTTCTAAATCCTCTAAACCTTTTTTTTTCATTTGACCTAAAAAATCAGAACATTTTTCTCTCTCGTTTGTTCATTCCTACAAGTTATACGATAATTAGCTATTTTGACGACATTAGTTATGGTTTGACCAGTTTGGAATAAAGAGTTCCTATGACGTCGTCGGATTTTGTAAATCTCATCGAGGATTACAGTCATGATCGTTGGTCGAATGAATATGCTCATAATGAATTGTGTGTTTTATTTTAAGTGAATAGTAAGCAAAAAATTGATCCGTACATGTGTCTTTGGATTTAAAGTGCTCTTGGGGCTTGAAGCACTTTTGTGAAAAAGGTGATAAAACAGTGTTGTACTAGTCTATGTTACATCAAATGAATGATAAGTGTTGACCTAAAAATCTTTGTTTCGAAGGTCCAATACCAATCCACACCGTGGCCAAAATTATTGAGCCATCTGACACCGTGACATAAATGATTGAGCCATTTGACACCGTTGTTGGGAACGTCAAGCACAATAGGTATCACATGATAGTGCATTGATCATATGCACACCAAAGGTCATCTATGCTACTGATGTAACTGCGCTATTCCTCTTGATGTGTGGATGCCTTTAGGCTTAAAGGTATAGTAGATCTTAGAATACACTCGTCCTACTGTTATGCATCACGTAATTTGTCAATTTTGAAAAGCGATAATATATAAATTTCATATACAAAGTTAAAGAAAAAAATTGTAACTTTAGATGGGGAAATAGATTAAGTTGTTTTCTTTGACGCTGTACATTATCTTGTTATATAATACATTTATCAGACTTGCTCTTTACATTGTATCAATTCAGCTGTTTGGGCAAAGAGATTAAAATAAATTAGACAAAGATAAATGGAAAATATCCATGCCGAACAAGGATATTATATTTATATAATTGGTTTTGTCACTTACCATTGGCCAATGCATCGACTGAAAAGTAGTAAAGAAAAATTTGAATAGTCACTTTGTAAGTTATTTTGGCATTTTATGAACAGTCAAGTAATTTAAATATATAAATCAAAGATAAATGGAAAATATCCAGGCATCATAAGTTAATACATTTATCAATATAGGTTTTATCACTTACCACTGGCAAATACAGCATATGAAAATAGTATAAAAGAATAGCTAATAAGGTTACTTAAGGTTTCTCACTACATATGTTAAATGCATTCTATTATTATTTTGAACTTTTTTTTAATATTAAAAGCTTAAAATAAACAAGGCAGAGAAATTCCTATGACATTATAGGATTGATCGTTATCGATCGAATATGGTCATAATGAATAGTGTGTTTAGTCTGAAGTAAATAGTAAGATCATCTGTGAATTTAGTGTAACGTAGGTAGAACTACGATATTCCTCTTTATGTGAGAATGTCTTTAGTCTTAAGAAGCTGTGATTTCCAGATTGGGTACTTAATAGAACACTTACCCAGAGGAGCAACACCAATTGTTTCTGACTTTCCTATAAATGGAAATTATAATTTTAAAATGGATGACTATATTGATAGAAAATAATAATAAACTAGAGCCACTTGTGGCACAGAGTGGGACTTTGCTAATGTCGCAAATTGAAACAAACAGGCCGAAATATAAGCCTCCAAACTTCGAAAAAATTCAACCGGATGTTGCAAAAAAGCAAAAGCGAAATTCAAAAACCGGCTGCTACAATTTTTTTCGCAACCAATTTATCCTCCCAGAAATGCAAACGCAAATCGCACTTAACCCAGAGGCCCAATTTTGAGTTTTACAAAAAAGTGGCATTTTAAGATGGCGGCCAAAGTATTACTTCCTGTCTGGTTTTCTTTTTTTTAAAACAGTCAGTTTTTTTCAAAAGATATTGTTCAGCACAAGTTGCAATGTTCTATGACAATTAGATCAGAAGTAGAACGGAAAACTGAAATTTGAAGTTTGAACCCATTTTACGCTTTAACCGAAATTGGCGCAAAATATTTGACTATGCCAATTTGTTCAAATTTATAGTCTCTCCTTGCACTAAAAATTTGAACTCAATCGGACAGAAAATTAAAAGATCGTAAAAGACACGAAAATCGGCAAAAAAAATGTTCCTATGAATTTTCGAAATAATTTAATTGCTTTTTTATTAGATGTCAAATGTAGATTCGAAAAATAAAACCCGAGCAAAATCGGGCTAAAATTGCGACTGCGAAAAACTCTGCAAATGTTGCACTATGGCACTTCCGGTTTTTCAAAAATGTTCCATCAGAAACGCTGCCACTACAGAAGTTCTAGGAAAGTTGAATAGTTGCTGCAACTACTGTACTCTAAGCACAGTGAGGTGTGTAAAAATCGAAAACATTGACAAACCGAAAACAAATTGTTGTATTTAAAACATTTTCTGGAGAAATAGGCCCAGGTTTAATTTTAGAAGTTATTTTCATTCGTACATTATCTTGGTATTTTATACATTGATTAGACTTGCTCTTTACATTGTATCAATTAAGCAGTTTGGGCAAAGAGATTCAAATAAATTAGACTGGCATTTTTTGCGCAAGGGAAAAATGATTTAAATAAATTAGGCAAAGATAGAATGGAAAATATCCAGGCATCATAAAGTTAATACATTTATAAATATAGTTAATATCACTTACCACTGGCCAATCCAGCATCTGAAAAGTAGTCAAAATGAATAGCTAATACGGTTACTTAAGGTACATATATTAAAAGCATTCCATTCTTACTCTGAACTTTTATTTAAAGATCAAAATGAGCAAGGCAGAGAAAATTCCTATGCCGTTATAGATAGGAATGATCGTTGGTCAAACGAATATGGTCATAATGAATAGTGTGTATAGTCTGAAGTAAATAGTAAATAACAAATTAAATCGCACTTGTCATATGCACACCACCAAAGATCATCTGTGATTTTAGTGTAACGTAGGTAGAACTACGATATTCCTCTTTATGTGAGAATGTCTTTAGTCTTAAGAAGCTGTGATTTCCAGATTGGGTACTTAATAGAACACTTACCCAGAGGAGCAACACCAATTGTTTCTGACTTTCCTATAAATGGAAATTATAATTTTAAAATGGATGACTATATTGATAGAAAATAATAATAAACTAGAGCCACTTGTGGCACAGAGTGGGACTTTGCTAATGTCGCAAATTGCAACAAACAGGCCGAAATATAAGCCTCCAAACTTCGAAAAAATTCAACCGGATGTTGCAAAAAAGCAAAAGAGAAATTCAAAAACCGGCTCCTACAATTTTTTTCTAAAACTGAAAACCCGAGCAAAATCGGGCTAAAATTGCGCCTTGCGAAAAACTCCTTTTTGCAAATGTTGCACTGTGGCACTTCCGGTTTACAAAAATGTTCCATTAGAAACGTTGCCACTACAGAAGTTCTAGGAAGTTGAATAGTTGCTGCAACTACTTTACTCTAAGCACAGTGAGGTGTGTAAAAATCGAAAACATTGACAAACCGAAAACAAATTGTTGTATTTAAAAGATTTTCTGGAGAAATAGGCCCAGGTTTAATTTTAGAAGTTATTTTCATTCGTACATTATCTTGGTATTTTATACATTGATTAGACTTGCTCTTTACATTGTATCAATTTAGCTGTTTGGGCAAAGAGATTCAAATAAATTAGACAAAGTGCAATGCAGGAACTGAAGTAGGAACTGAAAAGTAGTTAAAATATTTGAATTGAATATTATTTTCGAATTTTATGAGCAACGGCAAAGAGATTTAAATGAATTAGAATATAAATGGAAAATATCCATGTAGCATAAAGATAATACATTTATCAAAATAGGTTTTGACACTTACCAGTGTGCAATGCAGGAACTGAAGTAGGAACTGAAAAGAAGTTAAAATATTTGATTGAATATTATTTTCGAATTTTATGAGCAACGGCAAAGAGATTTAAATGAATTAGAATATAAATGGAAAATATCCATGTAGCATAAAGATAATACATTTATCAAAATAGGTTTTGACACTTACCATTGGACATTCCGGCACCTGAAAAGTAATATAAAAAAGTTGAATAGTCAATTTGTAGATTATCTTGGTATTTAATACATTAATTTTTAAGAAAGAGGTTTTCTGATGCATATGACAGTCACACCACAGGAACTAAAGCTTAACTCCTTATATATTACCGGTTTTTTAAATGTGCAACTCAATTTTTACTCCTTGATTAGTTCAGATTAATGATTGCGGTTATATTTGATTTGATCGATTTATGTAAGAAGATATTTTGTATGTTTTTAAATGGATACTTACTTGTAGCAATATTCCAATTGTTGGTAAATCCTAACAGTGCCCTTAAAAGCAGTTCCTCATTTTTAGCTTTTATTAAGGATTTCTCGGCCTCTGGAAATAATACACATATCTATGTTTATGTTTTATAAACAAACTTTATAATCGAACTTGTCCAAGATCTCATCAATGATAACACAAAATTACCTACAAATCAGATGAAAACTGTATTTTCTATAAAATACACAAGCCAATTTCGACGTGTTAAGTGCAATTACTTAAAAACAGTTCATTGAAAAATCGTCAAAATCGATCCTGTCCAAGATCTCATCAATATTGTTCAGACTAATTTTCATTCAAATCAGATGAATAAGGAGGTATAACGTTAGTTATATTTCGGTGAAAAATCTCAAGACCTTACCAATTCCTATATGGTCACTTTGGTTCAAAATTGCAGCTTCGATAAATATTCATGCACAATATAAACACGTCATATGTCAAGGCCAATAAATTGAAATTATCCAAGATCTTATAAATTTAATCGAAATCCAATGAAAATTCTTTGTTTCTATTGTGCTCACTTATGAACAATTGTATAACTATCAAATTCAAACACATTTTACTAACTCAGGGGCAATAAACTCAAAATACATTCATTAAAAAAATCAAATTTGAACATGTCCAAGTACAATATAAATGATTACACGAAATTCATGTACATCTGATAAAAACTGTAGTTTCTAATGTGTTCGCAACAATTTTTTTACGAGTTTTTACCCATAAGGGTGTGGAAAAAATGGAAACAGGAAATGAACAAATGAGTGCTGTGACAGAAATGGGCAATTATTTCCAGTTTTACTTAAGGGACTTACACTTACACATGTGAGCATTAATGTAAATCTTTGCCGTATAAACAAGCCTTTTTATCTAACTATATTCATTCACAAAACATATACTAGTAACCGTGATTGTACTAAAACTAAAAATTGATTTAAATTTCTTAATAATTGTCATGATATTAATTTTTCAATGATTTATAAAGAAAAATCCTGAATTGTATGACTTACTGAGTTCTTTTATTCTTAGGCGTGTCCGTTTATCTTCCATTCTAGATTTTGATCTGAAACAAAAATGAATATAATCAGGATATAAATTTTTATTAAATCGGGGCTCGGTTCAGTTTTTCATTTTTTATTTCTGATTTAAAGGTTTTGTTTTAATGTTTTTAAGTGCAGAGTTATATGACATGGGCAAGTATGGTTATTTAAATATGAAATGAATAAATACTCAGTGATTATAGTGAGGAGCTTTAATATATAATATATGGCAAATTGTTAAATCATACAAACATTTAGGAATTTATAATTATCATTAATTTTAATTTCAATGTCTATGTTTAATGTTTTTGGAATATGAATAGCTGCACCGTTAAATAAAGCACGTATTGTTTAAGTCCAAGCCTTTAAGTTTTGCTTGTAGAGGAGGCTTGTTGCTTATTTGAGAAACTGTTAGATAAAGACAACAATTTTACAGGTAAACAATTTACTAGACTGTTTTCACAGACTCGACTGGAATAACTTTCAAAATATCTTAAATCTTTTTTCTCGAGAGAAAACTGGTTTCCGGCAGATTGTGCATAAAATATTGGTTCAATCAAAGAAATTAAATTATTGGAATTACCTTATAATTTTTGACAATGAATTTCAACAATTTATAAAGCTGTAATGTGTGATAGATATATATTTATCTATGAGGTCAAAATATATAGCATTGATACTTTTTCAGCAAAAAATGAAAGTTTTTTTCTTAGTTACCCGGTATATTCATATTAAAACCTGAGTTTAAAGAATATCACTGTAATAAAAGAACCTGTTCTGTAGAAGTGCACAATCTCCTAATTTAGTTAAATTACTGTTTGTTATGATAACAAGTATTTTTGTAACGACGTGTTCACAAAATGTGCTCAGATGCGCTGTACAATACAATACATACAAATAATAAATATGATAAAGTGGAAATTAATTTTAAAATAAACAAATAAAAATACATATAATATACTAAAGGCTTTCTTAACAAAGATGTTTAAAAATTAGCACAACGTTTAATATCAAAAGGTACAATTCCACAGTTTGGGTTCTTGGATGGTAAAAGAACGCTCTCCGAAAAGCTTTTAGTTCAACTGAGCTATGTACAAAATTATCAGAAGACCGAAAAGTAGGACTAGGTGTGTAATAATGAGATGCAATAGCGTTTAAACAATTAAAAGTTTAAAGAAGGATCTTTTCTATATTTTCTATAAATGATAGGTAGCCAGGGAAGGTCCAATAAAATTGGTGTGATGTTCAATGTACCTTTTGGAGATGCGGCTTACTGTTGCATTTTGACACTTTTTAGTTTGCCGGTAATTCGAAATGGAGTTCCAATTAAATTGTGTACGATAACTGGTCCTCGACATTACTGGATAGATTGAATTTAATATTCTTGATGGTATACCCTGTGTGAGTTTAGACAGAACTGATTCGTCATCCGACCCGAGCCAAATTTTCAACATAATGTTAATACAAAAAAATCATCACATTACAATGAAAATTGACACACTTAATGTTAAAATATCAAAATGTTACTTTTAAAGACAAGAGGATGCAGGTGATTTAACACAGTACGGACTCTTCTCGGAATAGGACGGATCCATCGACGAATTTGGTCTTGTTCAAGTCTTGTAATTTTGATGGCCAATGGAGCACTGTGACATTCTGGTTGTTTATAATCTCAACAGTAGCACAGGATGTTTGCGAGCAAGCGTTGTCATGCAGAAAGGTTTCCCTCTGTAGGTTGCACGTGCATCAGATTATTTTTTTAAGATATGGCAGCCCACATCATCACACTTCCCTGCCGAAATGGCGGATCTCAAGAGCGATTTCCTTGCGAAGCTCTAATAACTTCGTCTGTAGACTCGTGAATAGCAATCTTTCAGCATAAATCGTGAACTAGACCCCTCTAAAATTGCGCAAGTTCCAGTCCCTCACTCCGTTGCAATACGGAGACGGTATCTGATAGTCTGTGCAGATACCCTTGAGGGATGTGGGATATTTGATGCGGTTTCTGTCATCGACCGATTTCTCAAATACAGTATCCGGATGGAGCGATCTTGTGCTGGAAAGGGGGTTCCTAGGTCGGTCAGAACGTGGGGCGGCCAGCTGTTGAATCGTATTGCTGGTACCAATCAATATTTGCAAATATTCTTCTTGATGTCCTGTTATCAATCAGAGCCAAGTTTGAAGGTTTGTTTTTTTAGTATTCTGATACTTATGTTATCACCATACAAATTAACATTCTCCAAACCTTATGTAGAAAATGGGAACAGTGATGTTCACAAGGCGCGGAAATTTGGAAGATGACTGTATAGAATGTATTTTCTACTCGGAAAGTTTTACAGACCAGCGAAATTCAAATTGGATATAAATAATAAAATACTAGTGTCAGTTCTAGATAATTTTTGCAGTAATCATTGTGCCCTTTACAGAAATCTTTCATTACAACTCGCAACCAATTTAGCTTATGAACGACGCATTGGAAATGTGTAAAAATGAAAATGACTGGGCTATAAACTGATGCTAGGGACACGGCTTGGTAGCGAAATAAAGTGTACATATTTTTTTATATTTCGATATTTTTGATTTTCAATAGGGTGCATCCCTGATAATAAACAAATTCAGCAAGTTTCGTCAAAATCCATGAAGAATTGTGCCTTGATACTAAATATTTTTCGATTTATCCCATTTTCAATAGGGTTCATCCTCGGGTGATAACAAATTCTCAAGGCAACTTTCATCAAAATTCAGCACGAATTATTCTTTCTGCAGTGTTTACGAGGTAAAATTGAACGTGTTTTCACAAACAAGGGCAATAACTAAATATTTTTCGATTTCGCTGATTTTGAAAAGGGGTTCATCCTAGGCCCTCTCACGCCACGTTTCATCAAAATCCGTCAAGAATTGTACATTGCATTGTGTTTACGAACATTTCAAGAAAAGGGCAATAACTGATACTAAATATTTTTCGTTTTCGCTGATTTTCAATAGGGTTGTTCACACAAAGTTACGTCAAAATCCGTCAAGAATTTTGCCTTCTAGAGTATTTACGAGCAATTGTGGACAAACGGACGGACCGACGGATGAACATGGGTGACGACAATTGACGCTCCACATTTCATGAAAATTTTCGATAAAAGTCCATCTCCCGTGAATTTAGTGAAAATTGTGAGTCGAGATCATTGCGATAAATATGAGTAACAAACTTGACATTAGAGTCAAAATAAATGATTTCTTGCTTTATCTGCCATTAATTGGTTCAATAAAAATATTTTAACTCACAACTAACTTCAAAATACACACTATTTTACCATTCGGTCATTAATACGAGATCTCCAATCTTTTAACAAGACACAAGTTCACTTTATAGAAATGAAACACAGACTAAACTAGTTAATTTTAACTAAATATATAGTAGACACACAGGACCAACTAACAGCAAATTTATGAAGCGTGAAAGGGTAATGCAGTTAATAATCAATAAAAACGCAGTAATTGAGTAATAACAAATGATATCTATGTAAAGTCACATAGAAGCATGCGTATTTCTTTAGTACGGATCCGGTCCCGATACGTATACGGCAAAATAAGATCACATTCAATAAAATAAGAATGTTTCCTTATTTACGAGTGCAGATCCGGTTCTGTATGTATCAGCCGGTAAGGTTTTTCGAATCGGACCATGTACCCATTTGTACAGAACCGTAGGAGGAACCGTGACCTGAAACGCACATATCTGGGCAGCTCGCACGTCAAAAAGATAAAAATAGGTAGGGGAATTCCAAAGATCAACAAATGATAGTATCATGGCACACTAAGGAATTTGTGATTTTTTTCATGGAATGCTCCTTGCTCCTTGTTCCTCTTCCCTTCTTAAAGTAGGGTGCACCCACCATCCGTGTTTCCTCTTCTTACGTCTTTCCTTCTTGTAAGAACCTCATTTAAGAAAACACAATATGTCGTGTGCCATGCCGTGTCCACACCCGGACCGGACCCGTACTAATAGGAGATGCAGCTTAAATAAACATTAGGTAACATACTCTCTATGTAGCTCTACTCTGGCTGGTTTGTTGGTAGATGACAAGTTAACCTTCGCTTCCAGTGTAATCTGTACTGAGGTGGTGGATAAACGGTGGTGGTAAATGACTAGTTAACGTCCTTGCCAGCTAAGGTGAATCACAAACCAATAATTGAATGAATAAGTGAATGAATAGTGTTGTGTAGCTTATAACCAGGCATCGACTGTTGATTGGTTCAGCGCTCTCTAATTGAAACAAACGGGTATTTTTATAGGGTGTCTTTCTATGAGTGACATTCGAATTAGCCAATGGTAAGTAACATAATCTCTTAAAGTCTTGATAACTCGCAAAACTAAGTCATTTTGGTTCAATCAAACACGTAATCAATTTATTTAGCTTTTTCAATAATCAAATGCATCATGGATAGTTACTTGGTGTTTTGGACATTTTAAAAAAAAAAAAAATTATGTTATTTATGGTAGCAGGTATATTTACTGATGGATAGAGCTCTTACTGACCAATTTTAAAATTTTATGTTCATTCTAAGACCTGAACAATTTTAAAATTGTATGTTCATTCTAAGACCTATTATCCCTTTGAGGTATTTGTTTGGGGTATAATATTGGAGGGAAATTGAAAAGGATGTTAACTAGTCATTGACAACCACCACCGAAAAGGGGGCATTCACTTATTTGGCATGCATACCTCGTAGTAGTAGAACATGTGATGTGAGAGGGTACAAACATAGTTATAAATAGTTAAATTGTAACTCTATGGGTACATAATACATCATAATATAACAGCATGAAGACTAGATGTTGACTTTCAATAATCTTTAAATAAGAAATTGCTTCACCCACCTTTGGTTAAAGAATGTCAATAATGATATAATTGATACACAAATGTGGACAGACTGTCGAGTTTATTGATTTTTTAAACACACCCTTTAATTATCATCTATTTAATTTGATTGTCATAAATCATAATATTTCATGTTCAAAGTGTTTTAATTATAACATGACAACACAATTTCTTCATCATAAATCGATTTGAATATGCCTTTGAAAAGGAGTTTCAGTGGTTGTATCGGGTGGGTGGTTTTCTCTATGATTGTTTGTGAAAAACAAATGGAAATGAAATGAATGGAGTTTAACTTCCTGCTCTTGAACACCTAACAGGCCATGCCAGTGTGGAATGGGGGAAATTTTGCTAGGACAGTAGCATTAGCCAACTCTTGAAAATATTAGAAATGAAATTCATATACTACTATTAGTATATACTAGTATTCCAGGACGACTTTGAGCCATAAATTTGGAAACTTTTCAACCAGTTATTTCAACCAGCACTTAATTATTGACCTGGCACGAGCCATATTGTTGACATAAGGATAAGGAACGCGGTTAGAAATTTTTCCAGGCATAAAAATAATCTCATCAATTTCAAGAGTTGTTTTCAGTTAAGACATTTTTTTTTTATGATTGACAATTAATTTCTTTTTTATCATATATCAGGAGCCCTTTATATGTCCACTACGTGAAATTAATGAACAAAACAACCCCGACTTTACATTTTAAAATTCGTTAACAGAACTTAGACAAAATGATAAACTGTGTGAAGATATGTACAAGGTGTTTATGACTATGTAGAAATTAAATAGTTATTTAAAACCGATACATATGATGATGTGGCAGCTAATCAGTTGATTGCATTGTGTAGAACATGTGGATTAAAAACCCAAAACGGGAAAGCTTGTGGAAATAGCACCTTTACTTTTCAGAGCAAAAATGGTGTTAGTGTTATTTACTACTTGATATGCGACAAGGGCAGTAAAGCGTTATTAAAAAATTTTGATTGTTATTGAATCGTACACAGAATCTAATAAAATTGACATTAGCAAAAAGTACGATTTTGATGAACTGAATAGCAAAATAACTAAACAAGAAATATCAAATGCAATAGACACTTTAAAACGGGAAAAATCAGCAGGATGTGACGACCTGATCAATGAGTATTTCGTAGAGTATTCGTGTTTATTCATACCACTGCTCATTACTATATTTATAATAACTTAATTGTCAACACCAAAAAGACTAAAGTTGTAGTATTCCGTAGCGGGGAAAAGCTCAAAACATCCGAATCATGGACGTACTGTGACGAAACTATAGAAGTCGTTAACTCATTTAATTATTTAGGCATCGTATTAAATTATAATGGTAATGTAAATCTGACTCAAAAGACAAGGGCTGTTATGTACAACAATTAAAAGGCGATATAGATATCTCTGGTTGATGTGTTTATTATGAATATTTTTATAATAAAAGAATATTCACTTTCAGAATCGTAGTTAGTAGATTTACTTATTCAATATTATAATATAATATATACGAATATTATGCAAATATCACTCATTTTTATTCATGTCAAATGAAATGCGGAAATAAACAATATAATACTTTACTGTGGGGTAGAATAGTAGAATGAAATGCGACTTTAAGCGCGCGCTTAGCTGACGATGTATTAAAACCATTCATATTTAGCCTACATAAGATTCAACATACACAATATTAACGGGCAGGACCAATCGTTTGAGTTGTATGTTAAAATCATATTGCTCTTTCCGACTAATATACTGATATCCTTTGTCTGCTTGACTTGTATTTTTCAATTTCGATAGAAACTTTCACAATATTTTGTTTTGTATGAAGATTTAAGGTCGCCTCTTCAAAAAAAAAACATTACGATTCTTGCGAACCGATAATGAAAAAAGACTGTGGAAACTTGTGTCACGGATCCAAATGCAAAAATCACCTAGGGATTGTACCCGGACAAGTACCATAACATTTTTTTTTTAGTAATAATGAATTTGTGTTTAATACGAATTTAAATAAAACTTACGTTACGAGGCAGAGTTGGCTAGAGAATGATTTGTATCAACTTAATAATCAATCACGTGACATGCCACGTGATACGACCATTAAAACATGAACTGTTAATACAATAATTTCCCGCCTTAACGCCTTATTTAACGTTGAGTACCGTACTTTGTCGACTATGGGACCATGGTGGATAAAGGCAGGGGCGCGGGAACAAATTTTAGGTTGGGGGGGGGGGGCAAACTATTTCAAAGTCAAAAAACTGTTATCATTCATATACCTTTATTTCAAAAATTATTCGAATTGTCCAAAGACAGACTTTCTTTCGGATGTTTTCATTATAAAGCTATTCATGATGTCTTCAAGTTTGATTTTATTTAATTAAAACAACAATTATTATTTATTCAAATAATTTGATCTTAATAGACAAACTTATATTCATTGATTGTATTACCAGCTTCGATAGTTAAAAAAAACATAAGAAATTTACAAATATGGCCTTATGAGACAATTACATAGTTAGGCTACCCGGTACATATAATTATTACGTATTTCGACTTTGGCGAAAACGTATTGTAATCGTTCGGATTATTTTTTTTTTTTTTGCGATTCTTGGATGAGTTAGCAGACAAACTGGTAAAAGGTACAGAAATTCTAAATTTACAGTCGATTTTAGAATGATTTCTATTATCAAATAAAACAAAACCGGAAGTTCTATCTCTGATCGGAAGTGAGAACAGGAAGTTGAGGTTTTTTGCTTCAGCAAGTTTATTTTCAGTTCGATTTCGACCGGATTTTCAGATTTGAAAACTTCAATGTATTTGTCAACTAACAATTATAGGTTTTTTGCAATTCGGTTAAATCTTTTACCCACGATTTGCAATTCAATATTCAAGGGTCATCGGCAAAAATTTCAGACCGTGATATGATTATAATTTTTGAAAAATTTTGAAAAAAAAATCCGACTTCCGGTTTAGCCTCAAATGACGTAATTACGTAACTTCCGGTCTATAACAGCTAGGTGAAAAGTGAAAACTGTTTTATAAATAACTTGTCAATAGTAATCGATTTGACCTAAATAATTTAGTCAAGCTGCCATATCGGCCGCCATTTTGAATTTTCCATTACAATTCTTAAAGCCGTAATACAGACACTATTGATAGACCGATTTCAATGAAATTTAGCACATAGATACATTGGATCATTATCTACCTTTTCTAGGAGGCCGATTTTTAAATTTCGTATATTTTTTTCGAATTATTCAAAATTAAAAGGTCATTTTAACGGCTACGGAAGGTGTGACCCACTTAATTTATGACCTTGAAAATTAAGTCAAATAATATTCAATATATTGCCTACGAGTAGGTATTTTTTTATTTGGCTTACTTAAAAAATTCACAGAGATAAGTGTACTTAAATACAGCAAAAATTGATAATTTTCATATTTTCGCCATTTTTAACCGTTACGGAAGGTATGACCTATTTATTTTATGAGTTTGAAAACTAGGTCAAATGATATTCGATATATTGTCTAGATGTAGGTCATTGCAAATTTAACCTACATAATATTTTAAGGCTCTCGAAATACGTTCATAATTGTAAGCAATTCTAGTTTTATTTTTGGGGGGGAAAAATTTTTCCCCCCCAAAACCCCCTGCCCCCCCCTCCCTGTTCCCGCGCCTATAGATAAAGGCATTATACATTACACGAGACATTTGTAGACCTATTAAGAACAGAATTTATTTCCTCATTATTGAAGGGTCACAAACAAAAATTTCGCCTTGGATTAGGACAATTCACAAAAAAGACCAAGATGGATTTATCTTCAGAGGAAAATTGTCATCCCTGAATATAATCATAATATTTCATGTGATTTGATTAAGACATTTGAACGTCCTACTGATTAGAATGTACATTTTTTTATTAACAAACTTTCAATAGTGACATCAATGGGCCTACTATGTAAAATGTGTCCACCTAACTAGTTTACAGTTATCCTTTTCGTTGCTATAATATGATTATGTTTATATAGTTTCTCTGTGAATGATTATTATTTATAGGAATTTAAATAAAACAGACACAGATACATATTTATAATATATGCCATTTTAAACTTTTGACTTTTCAACATGAAAAATACAAGAAAAATGAAATACACTTAACTGTCAGGAGCTCCGTCCTCCACGCTTTTCACATCAACTCTAAATTGACACAGCTAATGTAGCGTAGTTTATGCAGCTTATAATGACTGTAGTTATGGTCTTTGATAAAGGTGGTTGAGTCAGCGGGATATAATGGAGGTCAGAATTAGGTCAAATACACAAGAATATGGTTCTGTCTATCATTCAGTCCATGGGGGCAAAATAGTGGATGATATATGAAAAAAAAGTGTGGATTAGATGGACAGATATATGTTCTTGCGATCAAGTACATGATTACAAAGGAATATACAATTGACAATTTATTTAGAAAGACGCAAATATATCAGATGAGTATGGCACGCACCTAAGTTTATACGATCAAGTATTTTATTCCTATTCCTGTTTCTTATTTCCCAATGGAGAAAACTGCTAAGGGACGTACAAGTCACTGTAAGAGGTCGGTGCTGAAAAATCGTTAGACTCAAGCATGAATTTTAATGTAACTAAGAAATTCTTATCTATAATGGAGCTGGACATCGATGATCTAAGGAGCCGGACTGGCGTTTTTGGTCAGGGTCCTTCTTGTGATGTATCTCTCAATCAACTTAGCCTACATCTAGGAAAGCAGTTTCTACCACTACAGTCCAACAAACAAGTCGGGGAATCTGCTCACTACGAGCAACGTTTGATATTTCACAGTGTCATTAACAATTATATAGAACAGTTTATGACTATCTCATGCTGACAGTCCACAGTTTTAAACACCAAGAATCATATTACAATTAATTACTTTTACAAGCCCAGGTCATAACATTGCTAAAACTTAAAATACTCTATGTTTCAGCCACCAAGAGAAATTTTTTTTCATCAGAATTGATGTTTATCTCAAAATAATTCTTTTGACTTTTGAGATCTTTATTCAGTAGTATGTCAAAATATATATTATGATAAATTTTACTAATATTCATTATATAAATTTCCATATATTTTCATGCAAAACAGATCATGACCGAGATATTCAGTTTAAATAACTAATTTACAGATTAGTTAGAAGAAAAATAGCATATTCAATCATAATTAATAATCACTACATTATATATCAAATATATCACACATGCCTGAAAAGGAGTTTCAGTGGTTGTATCGGGTGGGTGGTTTTGTTATTGTATTGTTTGTGAAAAAAAGGAAATGAAATGCATGGAGTTTAACTTCCTGATCTTGTGCACCTAATAGGCCATGTCATGCAGTGTGGAATGGGTGAAATTTTGCTAGGACAATAGCATTAGACAACTCTTGTAAATATTAGAAGTGGATTCATATACGACTTTGAGCCATAAATTTGGAAACGTTTCAGCCAGTTGCCAGTTGTACTAAAGGAGTACACAGAGAGAATATGAAAAATACAATATATAGTTGAATAATGAATAAAGAAGGGTTAAACCCTTGATAAATGGAATGGATGATCCAATCAGGAAAGAACATCTCATTAATAAACTAAATAGGCTATTTTAACCCCAACTACTTTGGGATAGAATGAAATTATTCAATAAAGGCAGTCCCCAATATATAGGCCTAAAAACAAAAATAAAACTTTTAGAGTGAGATGATGAGAGGTGGGTGGAGGAGGTAAATCAAAACAGCAGCCTGCATTCATGACATAAGACAATACTAACCATGTGATTAAAAGGCGCGCGCTGAGCAGACGATGTATGTGTGTGTGTGCTTTATAATGTACATAACATTCAACATATGTTGAGACACCAACTAGCAAATTGATAACAGCTGGGCGATCGTTGTCCGCCTTATTAACGTTTAGAACTTTGCCGACTATTAGGCCATGGTGGATAAAAAGCATTAGGCCTATAAATTATACGAGACAATGTGAAGGCCAATTTAGAACAGAATTTATTTTCTCACTATTAGGTACACAATCAAAAATTTCTCCCCGAACTAGGAAGATTCACAAAAACGACCAAAATGGATTTATTGTCAGCAGTCATCCCTGGATATTTTATGTTATTTGATTAAGACTTTGAACGTCCTATTCATTAGTATGTATCTTTTGATTAACATATAAAACTTTCAATAGTGATGTCAATACTATATAAAATATGTCCACCTAACTAATAGGTCTACAGTTATCTTTTCTCTGTCCTATAATATAATTATGTTTGCATAAAATTCTCTGTGAATGATATTATTATTTATAGAAAATAAAACAGACAGATACATATTTATAATATATACCATTTTAAACTTTTGACTTTTTCAACATTAAAAATACAGGAAAATAAACACACATACCTGGTTAATAAGAGATCCGTACTTAACGCCTTGCAAGAGAACTCTAGATTGAGACAGCCAATAACAGTATAGCTATGACATGGTGCAGCTATTAATAAAACACTCCGATAAATAAAGTTTTGAAAAGGTCTAGTTTCCTATATACATGTATTATTACCTACGCTCTCAATTTAAATTTTCTAAATCTTGGAAAGATTTTTGCCCATTTTTAAAGATTAGGTAACTTTTTCTTTCAAAATATGATTGTGCCCATAATTTGTCATCATTTTGCTTTGTTTATTTGGTGGTCTATACTGATTTTCATTTGGCTACATTATTTGAAAACTTTGTATTTGTTGTTTATTCGAATCATTAAGATTTAACTACAATCACGTTAGATCTAGTGCGGTTTTGCCCTCATTCTCATTCTTAGCACCAGCATCAAGTAATATTATTAATAAAATCTTCATTTTACATGGCTCAGAATTAGGTCCCATACACAAGAATATGGTTCTATCATTCAGTCCATGGGGGCAAAATAGTGGATGATATATGAAAAAAAGTGTGGATTAGATGGACAGATATATGTTCTTGCGATCAGTACATGATTACAAAGGAATATACAATTGACAATTTATTTAGAAAGACGCAAATATATCAGATGAGTATTACACGGACCTATGTTTATACGATCAAGTATTTTATTCCTATTCCTGTTTCTTATTTCCTATTGGAGAAAACTGCTAAGGGACGTACAATTCACTGTAAGAGGTCGGTGCTGAAAAATCGTTAGACTCAAGCATGAATTTTAATGTAACTAAGAAATTCTTATCTATAATGGAGCTGGACATCGATGATCTAAGGAGCCGGACTGGCGTTTTTGGTCAGGGTCCTTCTTGTGATGTATCTCTCAATCAACTTAGCCTACATCTAGGAAAGCAGTTTCTACTACTACAGTCCAACAAACAAGTCGTAGAATCTGCTCACCACTTGCAACGTTTGATATTTCACAGTGTCATTAACAATTATATAGAACAGTTTATGACCATCTCATGCTGACAGTCCACAGTTTTAAACACCAAGAATCATATTACAATTAACTACTTTTACAAGCCCAGGTCATAACAGCATCTGAGTTTTTCTCTCCACATAATTCTAAAATGGTTGCTATTGTTGCAATTGTTTCTATTTTTCTAGTAAAAGAAAGGTTTTGTAACAACCCTTGATATTTTTCTAATAATTGAAACTGTAGAAACATTTTTTTCTAACGTGTGCTATTCTGCTATTTTCTCTCCACATAATTCTGAAATGGTTGCTATTGTTGCAATTCTTTCTATTTATTCTATTTTTCTAATAATATAATGGTTTTGTAGCAACACCTGCTATTTTTTTTATAATTGAAACTGTAGAATCATTTTTTTCTAACGTGTGCTATTCTGCTATTTTTTCTCCACATAAATCTGAAATGGTTGCTATTGTTGCTATTCTTTCTATTTTTTCTAATAATTTACAACTGTTGCAAAACCCCAACCTAATCCTAAGGTGGTCACAAAGGTAACATATATAGTTAGAACTGTTGCAAACCATAAACCTAACCCTAAAGTAGTTACAAAGGTAACATATATAGTTAGAACTGTTGCAAACCATAAACCTAACCCTAAAGTAGTTACAAAGGTAACATATATAGTTAGAACTGTTGCAAACCATAAACCTAACCCTAAAGTAGTTACAAAGGTAACATATATAGTTAGAACTGTTGCAAACCATAAACCTAACCCTAAAGTAGTTACAAAGGTAACATATAGAGTTAGAACTGTTGCTTAACCTCAACCTAACCCTAAAGTAGCCACAAAGGTAAATACATAAAATAACCAAAATGGTAACATATATAGTTAGAATTGTTGCAAACCCTCATTAGAAAACAATGTTTCTATAGTTTCAATAATAGCAGAATAGAACTCATTAGAAAACAATGTTTCTATAGTTTCAATAATAGCAGAATAGAATTCATTAGAAAACAATGTTTCTATAGTTTCAATAATATAGAATTCATTAGAAAACAATGTTTCTATAGTTTCAATAATAGCAGAATAGAATTCATTAGAAAACAATGTTTCTATAGTTTCAATTATAGCAGAATAGAACTCATTAGAAAACACTGTTTCTATAGTTTCAATAATAGAAAGATTAGCACTATGTTCTATTTATAGTCTAAAGTTTCAATAATAGCAACAATAGCAGCAGTAGCAAGTATTTTACATTGATGAAGGATAAAATAGCAGAATAGAATTCATTATAAAAAATGTTTCTATAGTTTCTATAATAGCAGAATAGAATTCATTAGAAAACAATGTTTCTATAGTTTCAATTATAGCAGAATAGAACTCATTAGAAAAAAATGTTTCTATAGTTTCAATAATAGCAGAATAGAACTCATTATAAAAAATGTTTCCATAGTTTCAATAATAGAAAGAATAGCACAATGTTCTATATAACTCAGATTTTGCACCTTAATGTAAATACTCTATGTTTCAGCCACCAACAGAATTTTTTTTTCATCAGAATTGATGTTTATCTCAAAATAATTCTTTTGACTTTTGAGATCTTTATTCACTAGTATGTCAAAATATATATTATGATAAATTTTACTAATATTCATTATATAAATTTCCATATATTTTCATGCAAAACAGATCATGACCGAGATATTCAGTTTAAATAGCTAATTTACAGATAAGTTAGAAGAAAAAGAGCATATTCAATCACAAAAACAATTACTACCCTATATATCAAATAAAAAAACACACCTAATTAGTCTGACTACAAAAAAAAATACTTCTATATCGAACCACAAAACATATTCAGTTTGACTAACAAATCACTTCTCCTTATCGAGCCACAAAAAATATTCAGTTTGACTAACAAATCACTTCTATATATTGAACCACAAACCATATTCAGTTTGACCATTTCATTACTTCTACATAGTGAACCACAAAACATATTCAGTTTGGCTAACAAATCACTTCTATATATTGAACCACAAAACGTATTCAGATTGACAAATAAATCACTTCTATATATTGAACCACAAAACATATTCAGTTTGACTAACAAATCACTTCTATATATCGAACCACAAAACATATTTAGTTTGACTAACAAATCATTTCTATATATCGAACCACAAACCATATTCAGTTTGACCATTTCATTACTTCTACATATCGAACCACAAAACATATTCAGTTTGACTAACAAATCACTTCTATATATCGAACCACAAACCATTTTCAGTTTGACCATTTCACTACTTCTACTTCTATTTATAGTCTAAAGTTTCAATAATAGCAACAATAGCAGCAGTAGCAAGTATTTTACATTGATGAAGGATAAAATAGCAGAATAGAATTCATTATAAAAAATGTTTCTATAGTTTCTATAATAGCAGAATAGAATTCATTAGAAAACAATGTTTCTATAGTTTCAATTATAGCAGAATAGAATTCATTAGAAAACAATGTTTCTATAGTTTCAATAATAGCAGAATAGAACTCATTATAAAAAATGTTTCTATAGTTTCTATAATAGCAGAATAGAATTCATTAGAAAACAATGTTTCTATAGTTTCAATAATAGCAGAATAGAATTCATTATAAAAAATGTTTCTATAGTTTCTATAATAGCAGAATAGAATTCATTAGAAAACAATGTTTCTATAGTTTCAATAATAGCAGAATAGAATTCATTAGAAAACAATGTTTCTATAGTTTCAATAATAGCAGAATAGAATTCATTATAAAAAATGTTTCTATAGTTTCAATTATAGCAGAATAGAACTCATTAGAAAAAAATGTTTCTATAGTTTCAATAATAGCAGAATAGCACAATGTTCTATATAACTCAGATTTTGCACCTTAATGTAAATACTCTATGTTTCAGCCACCAACAGAATTTTTTTTTCATCAGAATTGATGTTTATCTCAAAATAATTCTTTTGACTTTTGAGATCTTTATTCAGTAGTATGTCAAAATATATATTATGATAAATTTTACTAATATTCATTATATAAATTTCCATATATTTTCATGCAAAACAGATCATGACCGAGATATTCAGTTTAAATAGCTAATTTACAGATTAGTTAGAAGAAAAAGAGCATATTCAATCACAAAAACAATTACTACCCTATATATCAAATAAAAAAACACACCTAATTAGTCTGACTACAAAAAAAAATACTTCTATATCGAACCACAAAACATATTCAGTTTGACTAACAAATCACTTCTCCTTATCGAGCCACAAAAAATATTCAGTTTGACTAACAAATCACTTCTATATATTGAACCACAAACCATATTCAGTTTGACCATTTCATTACTTCTACATATTGAACCACAAAACATATTCAGTTTGGCTAACAAATCACTTCTATATATTGAACCACAAAACGTATTCAGATTGACAAATAAATCACTTCTATATATTGAACCACAAAACATATTCAGTTTGACTAACAAATCACTTCTATATATCGAACCACAAAACATATTTAGTTTGGCTAACAAATCACTTCTATATATTGAACCACAAACCATATTCAGTTTGACCATTTCATTACTTCTATATATCAAACCACAAAACATATTCAGTTTGACTAACAAATCACTTCTATATATCGAACCACAAAACATATTCACTTAACTATTGCTCTTGTTTGGTGATGGCAGTTTACATGGATTGACCATTTCACTACTTCTCTATATCGAACCACAAAACATATTCAATTTGACTAACAAATCACTTCACTAATATCAAACTACAAACTATTTTCAGTTTGACTAACAAATCACTTCTATATATCGAACCACAAAACATATTCAGACTAGGGCCTCTTCCTGTCCCATCCCGCATTGACAGAAGACTTAACAATTATGATTAATGGAGTAAATCAATATAATTTTAGACAAGAGTTCAGGCGCTTCAGCAAACTTGTTAACTTGTACTAACAGTGTTATTCCAACAAGAAACTTGCTCTTCCTATAACACTAAATACATTGACATTTTGGTGTTGTTGTTGTTGCAATCAGTTATGCACCCGTAAATGCTGCAATAACTAAAATTGGCTCACTTAACTATTGCTCTTGTTTGGTGATGGCAGTTTACATGGATTGAGGACAAATTATTTAATTGATATCAAGAAAAATATGCTTGGCAAAGGTATATGTATTTTATTTAGTGCACTAACAATTATCACAGTTCAGATAAGGCACTGCCTTAATGTATTGTTAATCCACCATCTAATGGTAAATGGACACCGTTCAACATGGATGCTTGGTCACTCAATAGAAATAAAACAGCATTGACTACATCTTCCACCTCTGTAATTATACAATAAAATATAAAGATAGCTTGCCAGGCAAGGTATTATACACCCACTGGCGGCATTGAATTTGAATAATAAATTGGGAAATAATAATAAATAATATTACCAAGTTTCATTCAAATCTGACAAGAATTGTACCTAATACATGGTAACATGGCAGTAACTCATTAAATTTTTGGGTGTTTTTGTTTTTCAAAAGGGTTAATACTTGGGTGATAACAAACGATTTTTGCAAATTTAATTAATGTCCATAAGAATTTTGCCTTGTGGAGTATCCACTAGCCAAACATCAAATGCTTTTTAAAGGACAGGGGCAATAATTCATATTAAATATATTTGATATTTTTCATTTCCAATAGGGCCCTTATAAATGGATGATAATAAACAATTTCAGAGGGTTTTGTCCAAACTGGTCATGAATTGTACCTTCTAGAGTGATAAAGAGCCAAAAAGTTAAACGAGTTTTAAAAATCAAGGGCAATAACTGATACTAAATATTTTTTGATTTATCTGATTTTCAATAGGGTTGATAACAAATACTCAAGCCAAGTTTCATCAAAATCCATTAAAGACTGTTATTTCTGTTTACAAGCTGAAATTGAACGTGTCTTCAAGAACAAGGGCAATAACTCATACTAAATATGTTTGGATATCACTGATTTTCAATAGGGTTCATCCTTGATAAAAAACACACTCTCACACCAAGTTTGATCAAAATCCGTCAAGATTTCAAGAATTGTAGAGTGTTTACAAGCTATTCAAGAGCAAGGGCAATAACTCGTAATTAAATTTCTTGATTTTTCTGATTTTCAATAGGGTTCAGCCCTGTGTGATCCTATATACTCATATTACGTTTCATCAAAATCCGTCAATTTAAAAAATCTTATTAAATCTCTGGATTAAAAACTTGCACTGCTAGTAAATGAGTATTGATTGATTACAATAACACACAAAATTTAAACAAAAAAATTCAATTGAAAATTTTATGATTATGTATCAACTTTCCCACATAGCTTCACAGTCTATTTAACTGCATAGGCCCTACTCTAGTTTTCAGGTTTACTAAAAATGTCTATGAATCATGTTTGGGAAGTTTTTGAAATCTTAATTCAAATACCCATTATATGTGTAAAATGTTTAAGTAGAATAGTAATATTTGTATCAAATGTTTAAATTCTATAAAATGCTTTTTTTTAAATGTTTTTTCAAATTGTGTTTGGCCAAGGACCATCTGGTAGAAAGGATCCCTGTCAAGTGGACTTGTGAACCAAAGCTGTTATCCTTGTAAAATATAGTTGTTTTTACTAGTAGCCTACAAATAAAACAATGCAATTTATATCAACACCAACCAAATGAGGATGAAGTACTGAAAGTTCCTGGATAGTTTCACAATTTGTGTATTTGTTCTTCACACTGAAACAATTTAGTGGTTCTACACAAACCTTTGTGGGGTTTCTCTCAGTTTGATATTGAATTGCAACTATCAAAAACATTTGCTAAATAAATTTTAAAACACTATGAAACATATGAATTTCCACACTCTGAAAAAAGTCTCTTTTTTTACCCTAATCTCCAGATTTTGTTTTTCTTGATCTGTACACATGCACATCATATTGTTATCTTTTAAATTTTAGACAAAAATTAAGTTTTATTTTGTCCTAAATAATAGCAATGATTTCATCCTTTGTTCTATTTATTCAATTTCTAGTGAAATATATGAATGATGTTAGAAGTCCAAAATTTGGTAAGACTGTTCATTAACTGTCCAAAATTTGGTAAGACTGTTCATTAACTGTCCAAAATTTGGTAAGACTGTTCATTAACTGTCCAAAATTTGGTAAGACTGTTCATTAACTGTCCAAAATTTGGTAAGACTGTTCAGTAACTGTCCAAAAATTGGTAAGACTGTTCATTAACTGTCCAAAATTTGGTGAGACTGTTCATTAACTGTCCAAAATTTGGTAAGACTGTTCATTAACTGTCCAAAATTTGGTAAGACTGTTCATTAACTGTCCAAAATTTGGTAAGACTGTTCATTAACTGTCCAAAATTTGGTAAGACTGTTCATTAACTAAAATTTGGTAAGACTGTTCATTAACTGTCCAAAATTTGGTAAGACTTTTCATTAACTAAAATTTGGTAAGACTGTAAATTAACTGTCCAAAATTTGGTAAAACTGTTCATTAACTGTCCAAAATTTGGTAAGGCTGTTCATTAACTAAAATTTGGTAAGACTTCATTTTTAATGTGAAATTAAATATCAACCCTGAAATAATACTGAGAGCCTTAGATTGTTTTGTGAATGTTTTGAATGATTTTAAATTTCAAGTCTAATATCATTGTGGTAGAAAGTAGTTAGATTCCTACCTGAAAACATCTGACCTTACAAGATTCAGGACACTAGCATGAATAAGCAGTATTTTGAGGAGTGGCCTACTTTTCTATATAAGAAAGTACCATGACTCAATGCGACTGATTTAGTCTAAAAATGGTATTAATTCTATGACATAAGAAGGATGCAAAAGGTTCACATATATTTTGATTAACACATAATTGAAATGATAGAATTTCTTTCTTCTCACACCAAATATTTTTATTTTCTGTCTCATAAATAATCAAATGTTGAAATATGGATGTAAGAGGAATGGGAATGTTTACACATAAATGTAGGGTTGTTTAATTCCACTTGTTAAAATTGCATCATAATCCATATTTAATATATCATTAGATATATCTGTCAATAGTTGTATGACTACACTTAAGCAGGTCAAGTATCTATGTAAGAACTTAAAATAGATCACAACTATAACTAAGTTGGATTAATTCTCTATCTCAATAGATAGTTTACAGCCCTAAAACACTACATATATTCAACCTGCCTCCAAATTCGTCTTACACAGGTTAACTTGACTTAATGCTTTTTGATTGGTTTTACATTATAATTTTATGTCACTAAAATTTCAAGAACAGTTACATTTTTTAAAGATAGCTTGCCAGGCAAGGTACTATATACCCACTGGCAGCGTTGAATTTGAATTATAAATTAGGCAATAACTAAAAAACATTCATTGGAAATTTGTTTCAATGCCAATGCTCTCACCAGGTTTCATAAAGATCCACCTAAAATTCCAGATTCTATAGCACCAACAATACAATTTTGACACGATTTTAATAAGTCAAGGGCAATAACTCAAAAACTGTTCATGGAAAAATCATCAAATTCAAACTTGACTATCGTCTTAACAATTTCAATACTCATACCAAGGTTCATCAAAACCCATTGAAAATTGTAGCCTCTATTGCACCAACAATAAAAATTCTCATGCAATTTTACTCAAGTCAAGGGCAATAACTCAAAAAACCTTCTTTCATAAATTTGGACTTTGACAGCTGTTTAATCAGTTCATATGCTCACACTAAGTTTCATTAAAATGTATTGCAGCTTCTCCATATAAAAATTATAGGATTTTACTAAGTCAAGGGCAATAACTCAAAAACTGTTCATGGAAAATCGTAAAGGTCAATCTTTACTGCCTTCTTATCAATCCAAATGCTTTCACAAAGTTTCAACAAAATCCATTGAAAATTGAAGCTCCATTTGCATCCATAATAAAATTTTGATACGATTTTACAAGGGCGATATAAACTAAAAACAAAGTTCAATGAAAAATCAGCATATTCAAACTTGACCACTGTCTTATTAATTCCAATGCTCACATAAAGTTTCATTCAAATCAATTGAAAATTGTAGCTTCTGTTACATTCACAATGTATTGATGTGATTCGATTCATTCAAGGGCAATAACTCAAAAGTTATTCATTGATAAAAAGTCAAATTCAAACCTGACCAGTGTCTTATCTATTCCAATACTCATACCAAGTTTCATCAAAATCCATTAAAAATTGAAGCTTCTATTGAACCCAGTTTAAAATTTTGATGCAAGTTTACAAAGTCAACTCAAAGATAACTTTCCAGACAAGGTAATATACGCCCACTGGCAGCATTCAATTTGAACAATAAATTGGGCATTACCTCAAAAAACATTAATTAGATTGTTCGCACTTAATTTCATCAAATTCCTTTAAAACCTGCAGCTTCCACAATACCATTAAAGCGTGAGACTCACGTCAAATGTGTGAGAGTTGACACGTCTGATCAAAATCCTTTGAAAATTGAAGCTTCTCATTGCAACCACAATAGATTTCAAACAAATTCAGACGCAATTTTATTAAGTCAAAGGCAATAACACAAAACACATTCATCAAAAAAATTACATTAAGTTTCATCAAAATCCTTTGAAAATTGAAGCTTCTCATTGCAAAATGCAATTTTATTAAGTCAAAGGCAATAACACAAAAAACGTTCATCAAAAAAATCATCAACTTCGAACTTGACTACTGTCTTATCAATTCCAATGCTTACATTAAGTTTCATCAAACAGACCTGTCAACCCCTAAAGACTGTTTGAAGTGAGACATTAAGATTAGCCGGGGTCCAGGGGCCCCAGGTCCCCCAGGTACCTGGTCAGTCCAGGGCGAATATTTGCAATTTTCAAGAGCATTTTGGAGCCTCCTGGATGCAAATAATATCACTGAAAAAGCTGAATCATTCGGAAAGACATCGTTTTAGTACTTCGTTCATGGAGATGTTCAAGGTTTTTTAAACGTGAATGCAAATTCATGGGCTTTTTAATTTTTTGATTAAGTGCCATACAATAAGCGTGAGATGATTGGCGGTGTGAGAGTGTGACATTTGTCAATAAAGCGTGAGACTCACGCCAAATGTGTGAGAGTTGACACGTCTGATCAAAATCCTTTGAAAATTGAAGCTTCTCATTGCAATCACAATAGAATTCAAACAAATTCAGACGCAATTTTACTAAGTCAAGGGCAATAACTCAAAAAATTTCATTGAAAAATCAAACTTTATTGATGTCTAATCAATTCCAATGCTCACACCAAGTTTCATCAAAATCCATTGAAAATTATAGCTTCTATTGAATCAACAATATAATTTCGTCAAGTCGAGGGCAATAACTAAAAAACTTTTCAATTAAAAATTCAAAATTGACTGCCGTCTTATCAAAATCCATTGAAAATTGTAGCCTCTACTGTACCCACAATAAAATTTTGACACAAATTTACCTAGTCAAGGGCAATTACTCATAAACTGTTCATTGAAAAGTCAAATTTGAACTTGACCACTGCCTTATCAATTTCAATGCTCATACCAAGTTCCATTAAAATAAATTGAAAATTGTAGCCTCTATTGCACCCACAATAAAATTCTCATGCAATTGTACGAAGTCAAGGGCAATAACTAAAAAAACATGTATCGAATAATCGTCAAATCGAACCTGACTGCCGTCTTATCAATTCCAATGCTAGTAGCTTCTATAGTGTCTACAACAAATGTTGATGGACCGACAGGGGGGTGATAATATACGTCCACTTATTCATGTGGACGCAAAAAAAAAAGGGTTTATCGAAAAATCCCAACTAGACTGCCTTCTCCAATGCTTACTCCAAGTTTCATTCAAATCCATTGAACATTGTAGCTTCTATTGTGTCTACAACAAATAAAGAGGTAGGGGCAATAACTCAAAAATCATTCATTGAAAAAATCATTAAAATTGAACTTATAAGTTTCTATTCTCCCACCAAGTTACATTAAAATCCTAAGAAAATCGTAGCTTCTATAGTGTCTGCAACGAATGTTGACAGACCGACAGACCAATCGACAAGGAATTAATCTCCACATTTTCTGTGGGCTTATAAAAATCATTCCATACATAATGAAGGTTTCAACTGACACAATGACATACTACTACCATACAAATGAATCTAATTTTCACTGAAAAGTTTTGGAAGTGACATTTTATCATAATGAGTTCAAATGAACTCCAAGCCAAACAAATAACATTAGAGCTCAATAATAATATTGGTTTGTAAACACAGTTCATCAAAAGTTAAACTGAAATGAATGCACAGGCCATAGCACACAGGTCCTCAGTTTATTCAGTGTCATCAATTGTATTTTGGATTATCTACCAAATGACATTAAGTAGTACTTACCTTCCTTAATTAATACTATCTTAATTTAAACTATTAATCTATTTTAATCTATATGTATATATTAATCTGTTAATCTTGTTTAATGTTGCTATAGTAATGTAAATGTATAAACATGTATATGTATGAATTGTTTGAGAGGCATTTAGTGATGAACATAAACAATAATACACTTCTATGGATAACAATCACTTTTAATATAACAAATTTACGACGTTTCGTACAGATTTCACTGATCGTTGTCAAGTATATGTGTATATGTATGTATGGGAGAAAAGAAGGATATTCAGGAGATTGAGACAAAAACACCATACTGTTAGGATCATCCTCAGTATTGGATAAGTGAAGTATTAAAAAGTATTGTTAAAATCCAGTATAAGTTGTGTATTAATTACTTTAAGAGGAAGAGTGTTTTACTAATTGAAGAAGAAGAGTTAGTATTCCTTTACAAAAGAAGTGTAACCGTTTAGGTAGTAACCGCCATATATATAATTATGTTGGAGGTCTCGTATCACCTATTCTACTCGGTTATATCTAACTTAACAGGTTCAAAATAGAGAGTGATATTAATTAGTATGGAGTGTAGAGATTGTTAAATGGATATGAATACCTGCATTGATTAAGATATAAAAATACAACAATATTCTCTTGACCACCATCTTTTCTTACTTCTTTTAAATAAGCAAATAAGGTCTACCAAGTGAACTACTTCTAACAAAATCAAAATGTATCCTTAATGCATACCTACAAAACGCCCAGTTGGAATTCTGTTAAGTACAGGATCTGCTACCTTTGGATCTCCCCATGCCTTCTTGCCCATGTCAGTCATTGTTACTGTTGGATTGACAGAATTCACTCGAATCTGAAAAGAAAACTAATTATCTGTAGATGGCAATTCTAAAAAGACAGGACAGGACATTTTCTTTACTTAATAACACTTTTTTAATGTAGCCAATTACGTGGCAAATCAATTATTGGAAGTTTCCTAATTCAAACTGAAAAAAAGTTTTTCTGTTATTAAATGGGCTGCAACTAAAAATGAATATCTAACATGAAATGTTTGGTAACCCAGAAGAGACTTATTGCATACTGTCCACGAAACTTGTTTGGAAGCTGTAGAATTTATTTATGGACTGATTAATCTCTGGTTTCCTTTTTCATTATCGGATACAATTGAAATTTTTTTAATATAATTGAAAAAATACACAGAATGATAACACAAATAAAATATAGCTTGCCAGGTAAGGTAATATATGCCCAGAGGCAGCATTGAATTTGAATAATAAATTGGGTAATAACTCAAAAAACATTCATTCACACTAAGTTTCACCAAAATTCATTACAAATTGTAGCTTCTAATGCACCAAGAATACAATTTTGACGCATTTTATTAAAACAAGGGCAATAACTAAAAAATTGCTCGTAGAAAATTAAAAAAAATCAATCTTGACTGCCTTCTTATCAATTCAAATGTTCACACCAAGTGTCATCAAAATTCACATCTAATTCGTTATTCGTCGAAAACGAATAACGAATAATGTGACATTTTATAAGTGTAATTCCTTTAATCTAGCTACAATTTATTTGATATATTGTATTATTGTTTCCACTGTAAAAGGGGATGAGAGTGTGTCCTGATTATAAATCTAGTGCTGACTGTGCATGCATGTTTGAAATGGACAGCTTGCATGTTTGGCATCCAGGTTTCAGATCGTGGTATAAGTGAGCCTGTCAAGTTTGGGCCGGGAGTCAGAACAGAGGAGGATTCGCCGCCACCAATCCCCGATATCTCTCTCTCACTACCTTTTAGAAGATCTATACAAACAATATAAAACACAATGTGAAGTCATTTAAACATCTAGAAGTGCTACAATAACAAATAACGAAAGGCGAATAACAAATAACGAAAAACGAAATGCAAATAATCCCCTCTTGGGTCTTACAAAAGAACGAATAACAAATATCATAGCCTCTGTTTCTTCTTATAAATCCAAATTTTCAAAGTCAAATTCATTAAACATCTAGAAAGTCTACAATAACAAATAAAGAACAGCGAACAACGAATAACAAAAAGCAATATCCCCCTCTTGGTGCTTACAAAAGAATGAATAACAAATATCATAGCCTCTGTTTCTTCTTATAAATCCTAGTTTTCAAAGTCATTTAAACATCTAGAAGTGCTACAATAACAAAAAATGAAAAGCAAATAACAAATAACGATAACGAAAAGCGAATAACCCCTCTTGTGCTTACAAAAAAAAGAATAAAAAATATCATAGCCTCTGTTTCTTCCTATAAATCCCAATTTTCAAAGTCAAAGTTTGTTCGTTATTCCTCATTCTTTATTAACGAATAATGAATAACGAACCATCTTCACTCAGCTCAATTTAACTAGGTCAAAGAAAATAACTCAAAATTGTCAAATTCGATGCCTTATCAATGCAAATGCTCAAGCTAAGTTTTATCAAAACCCTTCACCCACAATACAATTTCCACACAAATTTTTATTAAGCCAAGCGCAATAAGTCAAATTCTGTTCATTGAAAAATTCTCAAATTCAAACTTGACTGAGGTCTTATCAATTCCAATGCTCACACAAAGTTACATTAAAATCACTTGAAAAATGTAGCTTTTATTGTATTCACAATAAAATTTTGACGCAATTTGACTAAGACAAGCCCAATAACTCAAAAATCGTTAGTCGAAAATTCGTCAAATTCTAAGTTGACCACATTAAGTTTCATTAAAAATTGTAGATTTTATTGTGTCTACAACAAATATAGAGGCAGGGGCAATAACTCAAAAATCACAAACCATTTATCGAGATATCATCAAAAGCGAAGTTTCTATAGTGTCTACAACAAATGGTGACAGACCGACGAACAGGGGCGTATAAAAAGTGTCATTAGAAATTTTGAATCGCTTCTGCTTGTGGTGGGGACCTCAAGTTTCTCAAAATCACCTAGGGTAACCCAGCTTCCAGTGTGATTCATAAATATAAACAAAAACAGTACAGATTATCTATAATACATAATTTAAATATCATTAAATTTTTTACTGTTGATAAAAACTACTGTAGGTATTTAAACAAAATAAATTAGAAAATATTTCAGAAATATTTTCAGGAATAATTTATCATGTTTTTGATAAGGAATGTTGATAATTCAGCATTCAAAAATGTCCTAACCAAACCATCATACAGAACAAATAACTTTGTTTAAGATTTCAGGTTCAGTCTAAATTTTCAATATAATAAAATAGATTGTATTTCATCTTCAATTAAATTACCATTATATTCCAGTATGATCATGCAGGGTATTATTTTGAAAGGAAATAAAATTTACTGCTTAAACCAAACATAATTATTTCAGACAAATGTCTGATCAAACAAGTAACAGATGTTTTAAAACACCTTTACCAATGTTTCTTCTTATTTACCCAAGTTTTTGTAATTTTTGATACTGTGTATGCATTCTTTCACACTTATTAAGTTATGAAAGAAAAGTTATGAAAGAAAACATGTGTAACAGATGGTTATACTATCTGATCAAAATATTTTTGGTTTCTTTCAAAATATTTCTTTTTTAAAATAGTAAGTAGGAAATGCACAAACTTACTAGCTCTTCAAACACTTAAGGAGTAAAATACATGTTGATAATTACAATGTAAATCCAGGCAATATATAGTTGAATGGGGTCAATATAGTTTTAATATTGTAATTAGGATTTTATTGTACTGTTAGTTATTACACAATCATCTCTTACAATATTTATGCTTATTGGCAATAGTTTTAATGAAAAACATTATGAACAAATAAAATAGAACAATAGATGTTTTCATTAAACAAGTCACAATTTTTTGTTATGGGCTATTTAAATGTTGTTTCTGACTATACATCAACCTTAAGGGTGTTATAATAGATACTCTCCTATAGAAGCACTGTCCTAGGTCACAAGTAGAGACTATGCTACGAATTTCAGTATACATTATTTAATAAGAAATTATCTCCTTCTCGAGAAATTTACAAGATAAAGCAATCATATAAAAGAATGCAAAAGTGAGAGTGTAATACATTTAAAAATATACAGGCTTTTGCTTGGAAGTCTGAAATTTTGATCTTGTTGAAGGCACGTTACAGAGTATAATTCAATTTGATTACGGACTATAGCCGACAACAGTCAATTCATACTGTTTCATGATTAAATTCCTTTGAATCTCCTACTTTTATTACTGAAGTTAATCAGATTGTATTTAAATCACACTGCATCAATATCAAGAGAAGTCTCATCATGTTAGCTGTGTTGAATACCATATAGTCCAACCATGTACGTAAGATATTTTATTGGAAGATAGCACCAATGTGTTACTCTTGTACCAATTTTATAGTTGTATTCCATTAATAGAGTATGTTCTTGCCAGTTCTACAGTGCCAGTATACAAGTCTGGCATAGTGATTATATCATTCTGTAGATATGTCGGATTTTAAGTTTGTGTTAATAAGGATTTTTGCTTATGGTTCTTTAAGATAAACATTACACTGAAACAGACCGTATTTGTGCTATATGCTAATATTAAAATATAATAACGTTTTACTAGAGTTTCTCTGTGTAATGTACCCAGGAAAATGTAATAACCGTGTTGTAGGTAATATTGTAAGAGTGAACAAGATGATAGTTACAATGTAATAACTAACAGTAAAATAAAGTGGGATGACTGGATAAATCACCTAATAACAATGTTGAGACAAATAGAGTACAGAAAGTGAAGTGTTTTAAATCTAATGGCTAGAAAGAAATTCATGGCATGCACATGGTTACTGCAAATTACCGACCTTTTTGGATAATTCTTATTAACTCAATAGCGTGTTAAAACACGATTTCATTTCTATTCTAGACAAAGGGATATACAATGGTACAGTGAAAATGAGCCTGGATAAATCTGACCGTAATGGAGACATGGGTTAAATCCACAATGAATTACTAGTATTTTATGGAACAAATTTGTATTTAAGGTAAGATATCACTGCAATAATATTAACAACTACATAATTCCTTTTACCAACTGCTAGGACTTGATTTAAGATTCCTCATAGCTCTTATATAAAGAATATTTTTAGTTCAAGAAGCAAAATTATTACTTATTATCCAAAACACCATAAATATTTCTAATTTATGTTATTTATATCCAATCCAATTCATTAGAAGCTGAATTTCTTTTAAAAGGAATAAATAAAAATTGAGCCTAATAATTGTTAATTAAGTTATTAAACAGGTGTTTGGCTTGATATTAGAAGTTGAAAACCTTAAAAAAAATCAAGAGATATACCTACTATATCTCTACAATTAGGCATTTATTTTTTAAATCTGTACAGTTGATATTTTAAATTTAAAAAAACACTACGTAATCTTTTAAAATACTTTCTGCATTTAAAAATAAACAGTTTAATTTTCCTGACCTTCAGACAGATTTCGGTTGATTTTGGTGTTAAATTTCATAAATTTGAGCCAAAAAATTTCGACCTACAAAAATAAAAAACAGGAGGATTTAAGACATTTCCAATTACAAATTCAATATTTATGATTGTTCTTTAAAGTATTACATGTATATGTATTGGCTAGAAAAAATAACACCATGTTTTCATTCATTTGTATCACAGTTAGCTGATATGTACGGTGGCTCAAATACAACATAACTATTTTTTCTATTTTAAATTAAGAACTTTATTTTCCACCTAGG
This sequence comes from Nipponacmea schrenckii, assembly GCA_030562195.1. Lineage (NCBI taxonomy): Eukaryota > Metazoa > Mollusca > Gastropoda > Lottiidae > Nipponacmea > Nipponacmea schrenckii. The sequence continues at coordinate 6,354,547 of JAUJPP010000001.1, forward strand.
TGAAAAATATTGTCGCCTAAATATGCTTGTAAATGATCAAAAAACTTGATGATTCTATCATAAATGGAGAAACATAATCATCTTTTGAATTCATATGTACTCTTGCTATTGGTATTTTAAAGGTTAAAATTCAGATTTGAACCAAAGTAAGTTTTCATGTCTGTTGTAAACAACTGTAATCAGTAGCAGCAGATAATGAATCATTAGATAGGTTAAAATAAATGTTATCGTCCGTCTGTTGACATTCAGTGATTGGAAATTACACAGTTCACATCTTTCGTTCATCTTCTGTTTCACTTTTCCATTAACGGTGCCAATATATTTTAGGAGTTGTTAATTCAAGACTTTGGTTACTCGGGTTTCATTGACATAAAGCTAGGTTGGAAGTTACATATTTCACTTATTTTATGTGATATTCCAATTTAACACAAATGTGAAATCTACCTCTTATCTTTCTAAAACTGAAATATATTTGCACAACCTAAATCAGAAATATATTTGCAACTCAGTTGAAAGATAGCTTTCTTGGCAAGGTGGCATACACCCACTGCAGGAACGTAGCCAGAGGGGGGGGGGGGCATTGCCCTGGAATATTTATTCCCCCCCCCCCTGAACATTATTTGAAAGTGTTGAATCAGAGAATGTCATTTGTTCTGCCCCTCTGTCACTAATTGATGCTCCCTTAGGTATTCAGGCTGGCTGACCCATCGCCCCAAATGATAAATTACTTTGCGTCTAGAAAATGAAATTTCTGATAAAAAACAGTTCATTACCAAATTCAAACATGAACAAGGTTTCTTCAACATTCAGCAGTATTATAAGCCTTGCTAAAGATAGCTTGCCAGGCAAGGTAACATCCGCCCACTGGCAGATTTGTTAATGTACATGAAACAGTTGGTACAACGCATTATTTTGTTAATTCATTCAAGAATGTAATTAACTAATAGCTGTATGTATTGACAACTTTGATCTTGTATATATTTGATATTGAATTTTATCAATATCACACAGTAGCTTTGTTTAAATAACCAACAGTATATAAGCTTATATTTCAATAAATCATTTGAATAGCATTCAATATGGGCAAGTTGAAGTTAGTTAAGAACATTATATTGGCTTCAGACAGAGACAGAATGATGTACGGACAGAGGGACAGGGGCAACGGTAGTATACATCATATCCATTGCTTTTACTAAGTCAAGGGCAATAACTCAAAAGCCGTTCATTCGATAATTTCCATACATGCATACAAAGTTTCATTAAGATTGGATAAAAACTTTAGCCTCTATCTTGGATACAACCCAAATTTGACGCGTTTTTACTAAGTCAAGGGCAATAACTCAAAATCCGTTCATTCGATATTTCCATTTTCGAACTTGACTGAGATCTGATCAATACATACATGTACACCAAGTTTCATTAAGATCGGATAAAAACTGTAGCCTCTATCGTGGATACAACCCAAATTTGACGCGTTTTTACTAAGTCAAGGGCAATAACTCAAAATCCGTTTATGTGAAAATTTCCATTTTCGAACTTGACCAAGATATCCTTAATATATACATGTATACCAAGTTTCATTAAGATCGGATGGAAACTGTAGCCTCTACTGTGGATACAACCCAAATTTGACGTGTTTTTACTAAGTCAAGGGCAATAACTCCAAAAACGTTTATGCGATAATTTCCATTTTCAAACTTGACCGAGATATCATCAATATATACATGTATACCAAGTTTCATTAAGATCGGATAAAAACTGTAGCCTCTATTGTGGATACAACAAATGTGGACGGACCGACGGACAGACGCGACGACAATATACGTCCTCATTTCCATGTGGGCGTATAAATATTATTGTCAGGACCTGCAAAAGTTACACCAATTTTTAAAGCAAATCAGTGGTTTCTGATTTTTGGGTATTAATACAGAAATTTATTTCAAATTCTATCAAAAAATTGATTAATATTGTAGTCTCAATGATCTTACAGATGTAATTTGTTATTTTGTAATAGTCATACAAAATAGTACATAAACACGTGTCTTCCCAAAAGATATAATTTCAAAAGACATAATGGATAAAATATATAAAAAAAATTAGTTTGGGATTAAGAGGTGATCACATATCACCCATTGATAACTGGACTGGTCCAATTGAGATTATCAAAGATTAAGTTAATTGAAGGGTTTTCCTATCTGATCTATTCCGTATGAAAATAAGTCAGCTTATGCATAGCTTGTATTCTTTGAAGTAAATGCTGAGCTTAACTATGGCTTCTTTTGATAATAATATATATAGAATGCAAAATGAGTTACAGCATTCAAACATTGAAATTGAATTATGGCTGGTCTTCAAGAAGTAGAATATGTGATGTCCACTATTATATGCTCTCCTACCAAACCGCACAACAGATACATACTGCCGCCTATTTAGTTTGACAAAACATTTTGTTGCTGAGGCAATGAATAGACCTCTTTCCCCTACAATAATCCAAACAGATTTTGAATCGGCTGCCATACGTGCGATTGAAAGGGAGTTCCCCCATACTATAACAAAGGGTTGTTTTTTCCATTATACTCAAGCTATCTGGAGGAAAACGCAAGAACTAGGACTTTCAACACAGTACAAGGAAGATCCAGAGGTAAATCGATGGATCAGGAGAGCTGCTGGGATGGCCCTGCTACCACCTAACCAAGTCCAGGATACATGGATCGAAATAATGGAAGAATCTCCAGCCGTCCATGAACAACAGACCTTCAATGACTATATCACATCAACATGGGTTGATGATGATGCTAGATTCAAGATCCCCCTGTGGAACCATTTTGACACTGAAGGCCCCCGCACTAACAACAATTTAGAAGGATTTCACAGCAAACTTAACAAAAAATTCAATTCCCCACATCCAACAAAATATACATTTATAAATGTTATCAAAAAGATGGAAAGATCTGAGGAAGCTAAGTTGCGCCAGATTGAAATTGTTAAATATTTATATATGGATCGAAAATAAAGAATGTACCACTGTCTCATTAATTAGTATAGTCTATGGGATATACCATTAGTTATAGAGGGGTATAGCGAGGGATAAAGCAGTCAGTCAGCCATAACTAATTACCTTAAAAAGATTATGTCTTTTGAAATTATATCTTATGGGAGTAAACCCATAAACACTTAACTACTTTAGTATATACACACTTTTTCAGCCCAGTAACGTGTAGAACAATAGGACATAAACACTTAATTACTTAAAAAACTTGTGAAACAATAGGATATATACACTTTTTCAGCTCAGTTATGTGTAGAACAATAGGCCATAAACACTTAATTACTTAAATAAAATTATTAACACTTAATTAGCTCAAATATGAGGAACAAAAGGATATGAATACTTAATAAGCCCTGTGTAGAACGATAGGACATAAATTTTTAATTGACCCAATATTATGTACAACAATAGGACATAAACACCTAATTAGCCCCATTTTTTTTTTATATAAAACAGTATTTATTTTCACTGGATTGGGCAGCAGGCTACGCCTATATAAGCCCTATCCTGTAGAATAATAATGTATTAGATTAGTACCTGATATAATAATGAAAAAGGCAAATAAGTTGTAGGACCTAAAAGGTTAAAATTTGTTTTTATTTTCTCTTAGATGGTTTATTAATAATAGCAAGCTTTTAAACAAAAACATTATATGATAGATGGCCTTCAATACCTCAAGCAATTTGGTCGGAAATGGTTATTTATCAGAGAGAACATAGGACTGACATCTTGTAATCAAAACATCATTTTACATGATCCTTATATCCTTGTTATCGATTATTAGAGAAGTTTGGCACAACATTAACTGTGACTTTAGAAAATGGAATACAACACTCTTGCATATATTTAATCTTGCAACCAAGGCAATTGTTTGCCACATGTGACAATTATGTCCACTTAAAGCTCACATATAGCATATTAAGACAGTTCACACCAATTTACATTATCAGTCCTATCTTGAAAAAGAGTTAAAAGTAATTTTTAAAAATAGTTCAACGATTAAAGGAATTAACTGATTTACACTTTTGTTTTAAAAGTTGATAAGGTTTTAAACTTGTAAGAGGGAATAATTCAAAACTTAATCATTAAAATCAACACATCAAGATTGTTCAGATCATGTTTCTATTTACACTTAATTCAATCAGAGGCCTCTTCAGCCATCATATTGATTATTGATAGAGTATGTCATCATTCATCCACTGCTTAGACGTTTAAAAGGAAATATCTAAATTAATAATTATAATTGATAGCTGCTCTTGAAAGGATAGACGTGATGTGAATTCCAAAGATTTATAGATCATACTAGAAAGCACACAATGGAGGTACATGAAATATAAAACTGTTAAGATAATCAGTTGAAGTGAAATTTCAGAGATTTATTGATATATGGGAATCCCAAATAACAGCCGTTTTATTTCTTGAGTAGATTACAGGCTCTTATGATCTCAACAGCATATTTTCTATGACAACACTGTCTGTTATTTTTTATTAAAACATCTGACATGACTTTCAATAAGATCGGAAAATGATCCATGTTTATTGAAAGTTGTCTTAAAATCGGCATTTGTAACTTGTTCAAAAATATTAAATTACTGTTTGATCAGATTGTTTTGATATTGGTATGACAATAAGTTCAGAAAGTTTAAGTTCCAATTATGATGAATATTACCAAACATTCATGGCATTGAAGTACAGTTTACAGTTTGATACCAGTTGAATAGTACTTAATGTGTTTGACATAGAAAAAACATCGTTTAAAATGTCCGGTTGGGAAAAAAATAAATCAACAGCCCTGTTTAAAAGGAAAATTTGAATTAAGGTCAGAATGACTGGCAAAATAAAGCTATTAGAAATTTCTTCATACTTTCTGTGACCAGTGAATGATAAACCTTATACAGCCTTATAGAAGTTCACCATTTTGTTGTTATATCAAAGAATCATTGAATTATCATTCAACCAAACACTCTAATGTCTTTAATGTCAGTAGCCTATACTGTGCAATATAAAAGTGTAAAAATCAACTTAACACTTCAATTATTGGCAGTGTGCCAGAAAATTTTAACAAATTGCATAAAGTTTTTGTTTTTATCAATTATTTGTGCTGAAAGAATCAAGATTTGAATTCCTGAGAGATTCATCATTATATTTAACATTCTTCTTCATTCACTTTGGAATATTTTACCTCATAGTAAAGGTAAGGTAGTCAAGCTTTCTAGACCATTTGCAATTTGGAATGGGCTGTCAGATATCAATCTGTAGAGTATGATACAGTTGTTCTGTGAGTATGCACTCTACTGCAGTTTAATGACAACAGTATTAACTATAACTAGAGCTGAGAATAGCGCTGGGTATGGCCATCAACATTTTGCCCTATAGCTTTTAAGACCTTTTGTACTTAATACCTTTTGATCGTTCTCTCTGCCACTTTTAGGAAAAAGGCAAACTGTTTTTTTTAAAAAGCAGAGGTTAAAATTTGCCAACAAGTATTAGCTTACTAATGGATAGCAGAGGTCAAGGACATTCTATATTGAAAATTTCAAGGTCACAAGCAAAAGACTATAAATTTTTTAAAGCATTTTCAATTGTATTTGATAATGTTGTTACAAAGAAAATGTAAAAGCAAACCAGAGGTAAATCAGTCCATAAATAAGGTTACAGCTTCCGAACAAGTTTTGTGGACATTATAGGTCTCTTCTGACTTAACCAAAAATTTCATGTTAGATTCCAGCCCACTTCAAGATCTTTGTCAGCTTTATCAGAACAGATGTACTATATCATTTTAAGTTTGAGCTAGCGAGATTTCCCCCCCCCCCCAAAAAAAAATCGATTGCATAACACTAACAATGCTTGTCAAATCAATTTCTACCCAATGAGGTTTCACATGAAAGAAAGTTAATAGGATGAAAGACGTGAAGTGTTATATAACTCACAGACTGGCAGTATTTAGAATAATATAGAACAGTTTAGTGGAGGTTTACAGCATTATCATATTAAACGTTTCATTCCTAAAGAGATTATGTTGTTGTCTGCTGGCTGATAAAGATCATGTGGTAACAGTCTTCAGTTATTTCTTGAACTACAATCTGACTAATAGTGTTGGGCAATCGAAAAAAAAATATTAGGAGTAATAGGAATAAAAGGAGAGGAATAATGGAATATATTTAAATGATAATCGAAAAACAAGTCACAGTTAATCTGGCTTAACAAAAAGTAAAAGTAAGTTGATCCATAAACATAAATTGTTACATTATGATAGATTTGACAGTTTGGGACATGTCAAGGTAAAATTTTTTATTTATTTTTTAAAATACTGATAAATCATGAATGATTTAAAAAAAAATTATTTTGTATTCGAAAATGTAATTGATGACAGTCAAGAGAGTTTTGTTTCGCTGAATTTGAAATGAGATTGTTTATGAGGCAGTCTGGACTTTCACATAGCACTAGTGTGTTCATTCAAGATAGATATTTTAAAGAAAACTGGCTAAATGAATAAATGTACCGCTTTTTAAAAGAAAATTTAACTTTCAATCGATTTGTTGCATTGTTTGATATACAATGACCCGGGGATGTGATGTATGACAGTATTTTAAGAAAGTTTAAGTCCCAAGAAACTAAACATTCATGATATTGAAATACATTTTACTATTGGATACTAGTTGAATAGTACTTAGTGTAGCAGTTTGACATGTCGTTTAAAATGTCTGACTGGGAAAAAAATTAAATCAACAGCCCTGAATCCCCTGATGACCCCTAATTCATGATAATCAGAACATCCCTACGGACTGAAGCAGTTGGATATTTCAACTTATCATTTAAAACCGTGATGGGTTTATTATTATCACTGACTATGTTATCTGTATAGGAAAGAATAGGGTTCAAAGCCATCTTCATGTTAAACTGTGAATTCATGTAATCCAAGTCAACATGTGTGACAGGAAATCTGACACCAGTCATAGAAATAGTTAGAAAGAGAAAGGTAGAGCATGGAATTTCAATCAATAGTTATGTCAGTTGAAGAAGGTTAAATTGAATTAGCAATAAGTGTGACACTATGAGAAAATAAAACTATTCTAATATTGACACTATACTATACTAAGTCAGTAACACTATCCAGCTTTAGTATTAAATAATACAAGATTGTATACTTTTAACATCTTGAAATAAAAAAAATTAACTGTCTATTTATTACATACAGCATTTAAATAGAGATTAGGGTGGTTGAAAGTAACAAGTTACTGTTCAACAGAAGGCACTGGCACAGGGTTAAAGTTGAGTTCACTATTGTTAAGTAAATTGTTAGCATGTTAAATTACTTGTAATATAGACCTTAAAGTCAGAAAAATCATCAAATTATATCATATTATATGACATATACAAATACTAGTTTCTTTCAATTTGCCTCTTTCACTAAAAATGAAAATTAAATTATTAATTAAAAGCCATTAAGGTAAAACAAAATGCTGGCTGGACATTGGAAATATAAACATTTTTATAAAAAATTCTGGAAAAATAAACATTTAAAAATGATACTAAGTAATTGCACTGAAATAAAGGGTAATGATTATAGTCAATACGACAGTCAATAAAACCTAGTTAATTGGATCAAGTCTACCACGGACAAGGATATCACTAAGGTTTCTATTTTTTGAGTAGGCCACGACCAGTTTTTTATAAAAGATAGTTGGGAATCTGTTTTGTAACTCGGAATAGTAGTGTTTAACAACCCTAGAAGCTTGGCATGAAGTACTGTTGAACTGTGTTACAAATGGTATAATCTGTGAATCATATTGGATATTTAATCCAGATGGAGCAGCGGTTTGTAGTTGGTTGATCCAAAAGCTCTCCCTGTATAGTCTTGAAGATTTGGGATTGATTTCTTCCTCCAAGATCACTTGCTCGATTGGAGTCACCTTCATATCACTTAAATTGTGGTTGGTGGAGTTGAAATGATTACCAATGGGTTTATCAAGATGGTGAGTGATATCGAAACGGTGACCATTTATTCGTTCCCTTAAAGAATTCTTAGTCTCTCCTACATATTGCATGGGACATTTTTCGCACGATATTAGGTAAATTATGTTAGTACTAAGGCATGAAAGTTGACCGTTTATCGAAAATTGTTTGCCATTATTCTTATTGAAGAAACTACCGGTTGTTAAAATATGCTTGCAAGTTCTACATCTCGTAGAACCGCACGGCCTAGATTCAAAAGATTGATTAAGTATAGGAGCTTGATTAGATGTCCTTTCTTCAATTTCAAAAAGAGTTTTGCTTTTAATGCTGCGGAGGTATCGTTTAGAATACCCCCGCTCTCGCAATTTTTTGAAAACTGTTTGGCAGGCATTATGGAAATCAGTGGTTCTAGTACAGATTCTATGAAAGCGCAAAATTTGGGACTTAATTATACCGGAAAATGTATGTTTTGGATGAAACAAGCTTTTCAATAAAAGTTGGTGAGTATCTGTTGGTTTAAAATATACTTTGATATCAGCCTTACTAGTTTCATTGAAATCCGGTCCTTTAAATACTGTGGTGTCAAGAAAATTCATACTGTGTTCGCTAACATTGGCCGTTAATTTGATAGATGGGTGGTGATTATTCAGAATTTCAAAATATTGCCAGAATTCTTGAAGGGTATACTGCCAGATTAGGAAAATGTCATCAAGGAAACGCCCGTAGAATAATGGTTTAAAGGGAGAAATTAGGTCAATTTCGCGTTCGAATTCTGCCATAAAAATATTTGCGTAACTGGGAGCGAATCGTTTACCCATAGCTGTTCCGGATATCTGAAGGTAAGTTTTGCCGTTGAAAGAAAAATCATTGCGTTTTAAACAAATTTCTAATAAATTTAAGATTTCTGAGTCCGGTCTTTTCTGATCTGGATATCTTTCAAATGATTTTCTGACTGCATTTAATCCCGTTTCATTATCAATATTAGTGTACATACTGTTGACATCAAGTGATATAAAATAGGCATTTGGTGGAATTTTGAGATTTTTAATTTTTTGAATAAAGTCATTGGTATCCTTAAGATAAGATGGATGTTGGCAAGCTAAAGGCAATAAAAAATGGTCAATATACTCTGAAATCCGGTATGACTCACTGGAGCAGTCTGAAATAATTGGCCGGCCTTTAGGTATTTTGTTCGAAAGAAACCATTCCGTTTGTGGATTTTTATGAATTTTAGGGAGTGTATAAATATGCCGTTGACGCGCAGAAACATTGGCTGAAAGGTAATCAAATTGTTTATCCGAAATGAATTTTTTATCTATTAATGTTTTTAGAATATCATTGATCATTCTGCCGGTTTCCAAAAAAAATGGCTCATCTAAAATTTCGTAATGTTCGCATTTATTTAGTTGACTTTCGACTTCTTTGATATAATCTTCCCGGTTTAAAATAACGCATGAACTTCCCTTATCGCTTTTTCTTATAATGATATTTTGGTCGTTTTTTAATTTATTCAAAATAGTCCTTTCAGCGCGCGTCAAATTGTTTTTTTCTTTAACCAATGATAAAAGTGAAATTTCAAAATTCATGTTATCGCAAATTTCTAAAATATCAGTGTGTATTAATTCGTCTGATTGAGTCCAATCTGATTTATCAACAAATTTCTGCCGGGTACCTCTTCCGAGGGTTTTTCGGTAAAAATAGGCCAGTTTAAGTAAACGCTGAAATTTCCAAATTGAATCTGAAACTTGGTCAAGAGATGAAGGAGCTGCCGTGGGTATAAATTTGAGACCTTTATCAAGTAAACGAAGGTTTTTAAAGGCTGTAGGGAAAGCTCGTTTCAATGACAGAGATGTTGGTATGGGAGTGACATACAGGGAGGCTTTTGGAAATCTGGCTTTGGCAATGGTCAGTAATTCTAACATCTGGGTATATGAATATTCACCATCTTCCTGTTTGTCATTTAGACCAACATGTACCACCACCTTTTCTGGTATCTCACTTGGTTCAGCTTTGGTGAGGACTGACTTCAAATGGCATATTCTGGCACCAGGATAGCTTTCAATCTGGGTTTTAGATGTACCATTTGGTATACGGCCTAAATTTGACGAACCAATGATTAGGACTGGTTTGGATGGTTTGGGTAGGCTGAATTTCGACTTATCACTTTGGCGGTTATGAACATGAGGTTTGGTAGAAGAATTCGATGGAGATGTGTGACTATTGGTGGAGGAAGAAGTAGATGGTAATGACGATTGAGAAGATGAGGATGGAGCTAAAGGTCGATCAAAGGTTAAAGATTTTCGAGAGGTTGAGGACGTAGAAGGTTCAGTGGAATTAATGGAAATTGTAGGGCTATCGGTGGGTGAAGTTGGCAAAGATGATCTACGATTCTTTCTTTTGGAAGGAGTTTCAAAAGAGGATGGAAAGCTGGTTGGTGAATATGAACGATTTCTTTTTTGCTTTCCGGTAGACGAAGGTACAAAATTAAATCTGTTGGAGATGGTTGGATTGGTAGTTGGAGGGAGAGATGGTTCTACCAATTCTACAGTACCTACATCCATATCCTCAAGAACATCTGAAGCGGTATTCTTAATATTTGCCAAAAGTGATTTAAACTGTTCGACTACAGTATTTTGTAAACGAGATTTGTAAACTTTTCTAGCCCAATTTATAGCTTCAGATGAGTAAGAATCAATTTGTGCGTCCGTGAAAGATTGAGAATTAATCAAGTCTGTTTTAATTTTAACCATGGAATTGTAGTGATTTTTCAGAGCCGAAAGAATACTTGTTGCCCAAGTTTTGTTAATTGTTTCTATTGCCGAAGTTATGATGGTATTTTTAAGTGCAGGGTGAATGAATTCATTCAAGTGAGAAACCTTTTTCGAAAGGCCAAGACTAAGTGAACCATCTAATTGTTTAGAAACAGCATTGATATGATGACGGCACTGTAAAAGTTGATAGAACATCCTAATCGAAGCAGCAGATGTTTCTGACAATCCAGATGGGCGGTTATTAGGACGATTATGGTTCTGAGACTGATTCCTACGGGTATTGCGGTTATGCCAGTTTTGGCGATTAGGATTAAAAGATCTGTTGTTCTGTCTGTTGTAATGACGGTTTTCATATCCATAGTATTGACCTCTGTTGTGCTGTGATCTTTGACGAGGGACAGTTTCATGACAAGAATAAGGGTTGGGCCTATTTAAATGCTGGTTGAACCGAGGACGCGGACGCTGGGTTTGAGATTGCTGCCAATAGTGGGGGTGTGACCAATAGGAATTGCCATTGCCATAGCTACTCATGATTGCAGATAAAACGTAAAATATGGAGGGAAAACAAAAAAGGGGGGAAAAACAAACTAACGAAAACGTATAACGGATTAGTGGGGATGGTAAAGAGAATATAATGTGCCAAATAGAAACACAAATATTTATTTGTGTTAAAAAATTAAAAAATAAACTTACAATAACAAAGAAATAACAAAAAATGAAAACAAAAAATACTCCTCAAAAAACACAATTGCAATTTCGGTCATGCACTGACCTTCATCAGGTGTAATCTGGCATTTAAATAGAGCAATTATTTCCTTGTCAAAGTGTCTTTATAGCAACACTTTCTTAGAGGTGCCCAAATTCCAACTTTTTAGTTGAATTAAGTTCAAATGAGTAACATACATCAGCAGTCAGGGCCAGTGCATGCCTGGGTAGGATTGCAAATCAGGGGTATTCTTTATAAAAAAAAAACCAAGAATCACTATTATTTATAATGAAGTCCTGGTTCAAAAATGTTTATGGAATGGAATGTACACAAGAGAATAAAATTATTGGTTTATATTTCCTAGTAGGCTTTGTGATTTCTTGGTCTCAGGTTTGACCTGCAGAAAAATGAATTTTGAGAAAGATGTAAAGTCAGAAAACAGAAATGCAGATAAGATCAATATGTGACGAACTGATTGATTTAATTGAAGGAACTGATTGACTGATACCAATGTAATGATCAGTTACTAATGGTATACGTCAAATACGGTAACGAAAAATCTATACTTTTACAGCTTGAGGCAGAGATCTCAGAATATATTTAGAGTACAGACACAACTTGGTACAACAATCAGGTGGAATTACTGAAGTTTAATTAATAGCATGAGGTGATTTTCTCATCTTATTTTAACATTACTTCTATTTTCTCACAATTGTTTATGCTGATTTTTTCCCTATTACCTAGAAACTTCCATGTACTTAAACACCATAACCCTAGGTCAATACACCAGATCATAGCTTACTTTATAATAAGTTTTTTAAAATTTATTACTTTATAAATCTGACTAAAACAGTGATGATAAGTATATACATGTATGTTCATGGTTCAATATTCATAGCAACTATTTGAAGATTATAAGTGGATATTGAATAACATAACTGTGTACTGTGTAACTGAATTGTATAAACGTGGGTGACATGAGTCAACAGGTGTCAAAAATATATGTTGTGGAAATACAAAATAGATAGAAAGTTATTTGATTAGCATAAATTCAACTCTAGATGATAATTTTTAAGTTATATTTAAATTTGGATTAAAAATTGAAGCTGAATCAAGATTTGGCTGGTGTTTGTAATTGACATTAAAATAAATTTTCCACGGAACAACTTATTCCCACATCTAAACCACACAAGGCCTGATCCTGCGAACATCCATTCCAGGGTTCAGAATACTGTGAAATGTTAGGAAATAAGTGAGAGAAATCACGACACGTTTCATTGAAACATAAATCAACTCAAATACCTACATAAAAAACACCAAAACCTTCATACTAATAAATTTATATGAGTTGTTGATAGAGCGTAGTTCATAAAAACTCCCGTATCTCAGATTAACTCTCATTAAGGTGCAGGATCTGAGTTTCGAAGCAAAATTTTTAAAATTGAAATATACATTTCAATTTTTCATTGATTTATCAAACAATTCAATTTATATCTATTTCTTCTATTATAGCAACTGTAGAAAAAAATATGTTTATATGTTCTAAAATTCTATTTTTCCTCTTTCTATTTTTTCTATTATTAAAACTGTAGAAACATCCTTTTCTATTTTTTTTCTACAGTTTTTATTATTAGGTTATAAAGCTATTTTTCTAAAATTGCAATAGAGACCAAAGAAGAAATAGCAAGTTTTTGAAAAAAAAACTCAGATGCTGCACCTTACTCAGAAGTCTAGCCAAAGATTACAACCCTGCCCCTAAGAGTATGTATTTCCAAGTCTAAAGAGCCTTTCACAGAAATGTCGAACCCCAAAATCTACACGCGTAGTATAGAAACTGCCATAAATCTTTCAAAGCCAACCTACCGTGTGCAATGCCCTGACTGACTAACTAAAAGCTAAAGATTTTATACTTAATGATATCGAATACTGCAAGTATCAAATATTGAACAATAATTCATAACAACTAGGAATGCAAAACTCTGACACACCAAATATCATGCAGTATACATGAGAAAGTGCGACCAAATGTTTTAGAAGTAATCTCATTTTGGGTAAATACAACACCATAACCACACTAATGTTTAGAAATAGACAGAGAATCTCATGTTAGTATTGACATATATATATATTAAATATGTTACAATGAGTTGAGAATACACAAATGTTCCCTGCTGTAGGCGAAATGACCATTGTTAGGAATTATTGTAATAGACTTATGATAATATTGACACTCAATTTTCAATAATTATTTTTTGTAGAAACAAATTTTTCTTTCTAAGCATTCAAACCACTTGTATAAAGTAAAACTGCAGAACCAAAATCATTCTGACAAATCAGATTATTGATCCCACTTAGCTTAAATTATTTTTAAGGATTGTCTATATCTGAAGGCTATTTTATAACATAAAAACTTTATAATAAATTTAACATTTTGTAAGAGCCATTGATATGAATGATTATAAGTATAAATGGGTTTACAATGTTTGAATTGATTCAGTAAGTGTTACTGAGATAGGATTATATATACTGAGTATTACATTGATTATCAAGTCAGTCATGTGCAACTATTGTTCAAATATGACATGGTGAGATGTTAATAATACAGAGATAGGTTTTAGATTGTTAACAATTTCTCGCAAGGTATTTTGTGAACTCCCATATTGTGATATTTATTTCTAATAAATTACTGCAATAGTTACTGTGTTTAAATTCTTTCTCACAGAATCAACTAAATGTGTTATCATTGTAAGTTACAAAATTTACATATCCGTTACAATTTGTAACTGATATGTAAATTTTTATTCAATAAATATTGTTTAAATCAATATATTAATATTTAATTTTCTATAAAACTGAGCTTATATAACATAATAGTTTGATTAATGAGCTGAAAACTTGAAACCGAAATTATCAGTTAATTAGTTGAAATCAATAATAAACAATAATTCTCTAAATATCAAATAACAATTGCCACATTTATTTCTACTTCCCTCAATACAAGTTCCCTGTGCTTCTATCAAGGAAGATCCAGAGATTGGATTTTACTTTCTAACACTGTTATTATCAGCTGAAATAAATAGTGATCCGATAGAAGGTAAAGAAAATATTTCAGACAACAGTATCTATTCATAAATTATAATTATACTGTCATTAAAAAATACTGTCAAATTATCAGAGAATAACTTGATTATTTATTTGAAACTCAAATATTTTAAAGATACAATTCATTATGGTTTGAGTGGATCAAATAATCGATAGAAATTGTTGGTCATGTTGATATTGGTACACCTATATATCATGATATTTAATGTTAATATTAAATCAGCAATATTTATACATCTGTTTTATTATTCCAGATTTATGTGGTTGATAAATACAAATGGTAGCAGAATGAGAGTATGAGTTTTTGTCATGATTGCCCGTTCACATCGTAAATTAAAACAGGGTGAGTAACTGTCTATTTTTTAATTTCATCATCTTTTGATAAATTGTAATCTTACGAAGATAATAAACTTATAATACTTTTAATACTGTAATAATTTACATCAACATCCAGTCTCATATTCCTTCTAACTATAAATAAAATATAATAATCTTATCAATAAACCAGTATAGATGTATTATAAATGATACTATATAAAACTTTGCATTTAGAAACTCTATTTTAGTTATTGTCAAAACCTAATATATCCAAGTTCACAACAGATATAAATTCCTATATATATGGAAACTTAAAACCATGGACTTCCTTTATTATAGTCAAGTTAGTTTTTTAGTTTAAGAAAAATGAAAACATGATATTATTATTTATATAACAAGTCAGGTGTTTCATGACATTCATGACATTTGTAATGCTAACAAAAGGGCACATGTCAACCAAAACTAACTAACACTGCTTTGCCAAACAATCAGAAATGATCAGATTAAAGTAAATGTTATAAAAATAGTTTTTCTTAATTTAAAAAATAAAAAGACTTGAAACATTATTCTGATGAAAACAGTGGAATGTTCTTAATACAATGGCAAATACATTCATAATATGGTTTTTTAACTCCACATTCACTCTAATAAAACTAATAAAAACTAGAACCGTAGGAACGGTACTGAGCAGTGTGCATGCGAATATTAACATTGGTGAGAGGTTGCATTTTAAATCCAGAGTGAAAAACAAAATAACATTTGGTATTTTAATATGAATTAAATAAATACAAAGTCGCAATGATGATCAAAATAGCTATTGTTATACATCATTGGAAAGAGCAAATCAAGTTCATTTCATGAAAAAAGAAAATTTCTGTCGTTTATGTGTTTAAAAATCACAATTTTCAAATGGTCGAAAGTAAATGGCTCAAAGTAAATATAATCATAATCACATATTATTGAAACTTTTCATAAAAACGGCTTTATTTACATAACTATTGAGTATTTGATTACCTCCTTTCAACATATTATCTTATTGGCAAACTTATTGATATGTAAATATTCTATACAAGTGTGATGTGCTCTTATACAAAGGAGCATAAACTTTTAATGCATGTACCATCAAAATATCTTGGGAAAACAATTATTAATTACATAACTCAAATCTAATATTGATTAAAACCATTGTTAACAATTAAAAAAGACTGCAGTTAAATCATAAATTGAGGGTCATTGTTTCATGACCATACAATGACTCGCTTATTACGATGATAATTTCATTGATATATCAATTGGAATAATGAAACAACAAGTAGATATAGATAAATATTTTTTCAATTATTTATCAACATTTTTATCAACATTCAGAATTTCTCATATTTATTTTACAACAAATCATCTACATATTACAAGGATAACAACTTGGGTGACAAGGATCCTTTCTACCAGCTGGTCCTTGAATAGAATAATTATGACGGTTACACTCAAGCTACCACAAGAAAAATTTATATCCTAACATAATTATGTCAGTTTGACCTGAAGTATTGAAGGACACCAATAAAGATATTTTTACATTATTTGTCAATTAAGATCATACATTAGAACTTCCCCTACAATGAAATTACTAGAATCAGGAGTCTTACTTACTATACTAAATGGATAGCCTACAAGGTGACATTGACTTTCATACTGAAATTGCTTGCTGAAAGTTCTCTCTAACCCTAACTATACTATCTGGGTAGGTACACAGTGACATTGGATTTTATAATTGGAATTTCCAGCATAAAGTTCTGGGTACAAGGTGACATTGGATTTTATACTCAACAGCAAAGATTACATTATCTGACTTCTGTGTACTAAAAAAAAGACTAGCCTATATTTCTTTAGAATTCTAAGAATGTTCTGGAAAAGAATATCTTAGCAATAAGATTCTAGTAGTAAGAATGTGCCAGGAGGTTCCACTATTTTTTTAATGTTCTAAAATTCTTAAAAAGTTTCTAGAATGTTCTGGGATATTGGTAAAAGTCTAAATATTTGATACTTTTTCATAAGCATAAATTGTTGGATTCACAGCAATGACACTAGCTATATCTTCTGTGTAAAAGAAAACGATGCATTCAATACTGAAATTACAATATCAGCTATATCAGGCAAAGGTATTTCTATAAGAAAATACAGAAATTCTGTAACTGAAGAATTCTTTACATTTGATTGATCAGGACAAATGACTCATTCTTGTATGAAAGCACATATACAGGCATGAGGCTCAACTTCCAGTGGGACAGTAATGTTTGTGAATTCAGTTTGAATAATATGTGGAAATGAAAATCAGTATTCTTCAGAATCTGAGTAGATAAGAAGAATAATGGTTCCAACAGGAACATTAATATCTATAGACATTGTAAGAAATATTTTGTATCGCTAAAACTGAGCAATTAGAATGAAATGTATGTTTCTAATAGACTATTATGAATGTGCTTGAATGAACATTCTATGAATAAATTAATGTTTTTATATTATCATTTTATGGGTTTTAATTCTCGACCATTTTCTGCTAACATTTTTGTTGTTAAAAGAACCCTTTTAAAAAAAAAAAAATTTAAATCATTTCTATTTAGATAAATAATGAATGGGACATGCTCACTGTGTGTGTGATTTAATGATTATGATATTATAAAGGTGTGGTTTGCATTGATTCGGAACAGATGTTATGATCACAAATTAATGTTATGTAGTTGTTATCTATTGGGGAATCTGATCAAATTTGTCAGGCTTCAAATGGTTTAACAACATCCATGTGAGTCTAGCTCTTTCATTTTTATAAGAGATCCTTTGTTGTACTACACCATATCATCAGACATGTGGATGTTTATAAGTAACAAGACAAAAAACTCTCCAAACAAAGACCTCTCTGCAATCTTGACAGCTTGAAATGGTTTAAAAGGAAAACATTTCATTTTTTTTATTTATAAATTTTTTTTATCATTATAATAATATTTGTATACTAAAATACCCTGAATTAGTCATATTGACCCTTTTACTTATACCACACCAGCTGATAACTTGGCGAGTGTATAAAATTATGTTTAACCATCTGTCATGTTTAACTTGAAAAGAGTCAATTATTTCAAGTCTTTTTAAATTAAATTAGAAAAAAGAAATGTATTTTTATCATGTTTTAATACTTTAGCTTTTAAGCAATTGCATAACCAACTCATTTGAAAGGGTAATTGTGTTTTAATATATTCAAAAACGTTGTATGGTTGAAATTTTGACTGTGAAAACTTTTAAAAACACCTTCAGAATAATTGTTCAATCTCAACCACAAGATGCTTTAATAATTATGTTAAAAAAAATTAATGGCCCTTTGAGATTGTATATTTAGTCACAATCTCTTGTGACCAGTGAATGGTTTTAGTTGACTTTCCACTTGAGTGGCAGAAATTCACATTATTGGTTTATTGAGGGGTTGGTTTGAGTATTTATGTTCAACTGTCTTAAAAGGTGTAGTCTAAAATGCGAGTACAAATTAATGCGATCCGCGATAGGTGCCGCATTTTTTAATATCATAAAATTTCTACAAGTGTTTAAGGAATGAAGATATGAACAATGATCAAGATTTTCAATAGTCAAGTGTGAAAATCTTTTGTTTTTTTAACGTCATTGATTACCAATCAGCTTCAAATTTAGAGATGATTACCTAATAACTTAATCCCACCCGGTCTCAATTTAAATACTTGACCTATATATCACTACTGTCAGCCATATTTGAACTCAATAAAATTCAATTGGGAATATGTATTAAAAATGTGGATACAAATTAATGCGATTGCGGATAGGTCGCATTTAACGCATTAATTTCTATCTCGCAATAATTTGTAGCCTTACAGTAACCAATCAAAGTGTTTGATTGAAATTTGTGAATTTCAAATATCACATTTTAAAGAGCTATTTAAAAATTAGTCTAAGGACTCCTATATCCAAACAAACACTCCAATTACACCAGGATCAGATGAAACAATCCCCTGCATCCTGCTTATTCATATGACTGACAGTGAGTATAATGTAGCAGAAGCAACAAAATTTTAATATTTTGCGTAACCTAAAAATTAAGGTCATTTTGAATTTAATATCTTAGATTCACAGCCATAGCAATAGATAAAACTCTGCCAGACTTGTAAAAAACTAGAAGCATTACTACTATCATAACATTAATACAACTTTGACAGTTCTTTGAAAATCATTATTCAACATTAAAAATTTGAGTAAGGAAGTGTGGTTAGTGAATTACCCATCTGTTTGCCCCCTTTGATCTAGATATTTAAACCGTTTGATTGGTCCATTACAAATACTATCGGTAACTATTTTTTTCGAGTGGCTCTGGAACAGTCACCGAACACAACTGTAACTTTATGAAACTGAGCAGTACATACAACTCTTGTAGTTTCTCATTTATCAGACCTTAATTATCTCAGTGATCCATTCTCCAGTTTTAAACTCTCTAATTCTGTTGTCGACCATCCTCCTAGTAACATGAATCAGGAGTCCAGAATTTGTGATTTCTAAAGGAGTTTATGACAATAGGCTCAAACTCAATAAAATTTTTGACACAATTGCAAACCACATGACAAAACAATATACTAACAAATGTTCCCAACTATTGAACATCTTTAATGCAATTACCTAAACTCAAGTCTATGAGCAGACTAAACACCGTTTACACTACCAAATTTATCCGGTTCTAAGAACGGTACCGGTACTGATGAATTTTGTGTATGTAAATGGTCGAGTGATCTCAGAATGGTTTCATTTCTGGCCCACCTAAAAGAGCAAAATTTCCTTTGATATTTTTGTTGCATAAAATAAGATTATTTTGATGGGCAGGGCTTCAAAAGGATTCTTTAACATACTATAGATAAAGTTTTGCTAGAGGTGCAAAATGGCAATTTACCAATTCATGCCTCCGATGAAAATAGATAACATAATGCATGTAGGTTCCCAATGGGGAAGTGAATAACTACTTTACTATTTTATTAACAGGTGTCAGGAATTGAAATTTTATTTTATCGCTTGAGTAAATTTGTATGGATATCAGCTCCATTCAAATCAAAGGCCTCTGAATAAACACTGATAAAAGATCTCTGTTTAACAACTTATTATTGTGTTCTCTTGTATACATCTTTTCTAATTCAATTATACATTAACCACTTATTGTAATTATTATGGCTTATTGGTTACAACTGTTTTATCCTTCTGTGAAGACAAGCTTTTAATAGCCTGACATTGTGAACTTGTTGACAAATAAAAATGATTATATCATTCAAACTTCATTAGAATGAGTCATAAGTCTTCATTAGATATTCTCAAGAATTAATAATTTACCCCTTCATTACAGTAAAGTCAAACACATATGAATTACCACCCATAATGAGCGTGATTTATTACTTAACAGACAATAAAACTCCCCTATCCTTTTTTAAACAACTTCTTATTTGTTCCTTGGGGAAAATAAAAATCTTTTTAAAAATTCTATTTCCCATTAAATTTTTTAATTATTAAATGGTTATCCCTTAAAAGCCAAAATTTATCCTTTACAAACTTCTGTCTAAATACAACTAAACCAAATTAACCCTAAATAAACCATGCCCAAATATTTATCATTCAAACCCGAATCAGAATACACCAATAAAATCCATCATGAATACAACCAAAGTAAATTATCTTGCAAAAAAAATTTGAACTAAAAACCAAACCCCTAATATACAACCAAACATAATCGGAATTAACCAAAACCAAATGAGAATACTTACCAAACTAAATTGGTTAAACCCTAAACCAAAAAATCCCCTAATTTTTAAAAGCCAATCCCAAACCTCGGCATCTTAAACCACAATAATCCAAATGGGCCCAAAACTAAAACCAAATAAATGGGTTATGAAAAATGTGCTAACTACACCAACCCAAAATTTAAATAAACCTTACTTAACTAGAAAAAAACGGCCCTTACTACAACCAAATCAAATTGCCCAAAACTACAACCAAACAAATCGCCCTAACTACAACCAAACAAATTGCCCAAAACTACAACCAAACCAAATCAGCCCTAACTACAACCAAATCAAATTACCCTAACTACAACCAAACCAAATCATTTAATTGTGTAAAATAAATATTCTGTTATATTTTTTTATGAAATTCAGAAGTAGCATGTATTACATAAATAATTCAATTGATTGTTGATGTAACAAATTTTTTGTTTGTATATAATTATTATAAAAAGTAATGTCTACTAGTAATAGTCTGCTTTGTTAACATGCTATGGACTGTTTTTTTTTTCCAATTTATATATTTCAGGATGTTATCTGTGTTTTCTTCTGCTTTCTCTATATTATGTCTGGTTAACCTATGGTAAAAACAGAATAAGAGAGACAACTCAAACAAACCGAAGTCTCATTAAGATATTAGATCTTCACGCTTCCTCAATAGGACGCCGGAGACTTTATTTAGTGAAGGAATATCTTGCTCAGCTACCAACTTATTTTGATCTCTATGACCTCAGGTCAAAGGGCAGTGATTCAGGTTTTAACTGCACAGTCACCAAAACCAGTCCAAGGTTTCCTATATGTGTATATCGGCCAGAGGTGGACAAGTATATATCTGGTGCATTACTATCTAGTGGAATATGGGAACCATATTTGACAAGGGTATATCAGATAGCTTTGACCAGACATCCCAATGCTATAGTGATTGACATTGGAGCAAATATTGGTTATTACACTTTGCTTGGTGCTGCCATGGGGCATCATATCCTTGCTATTGAACCAGTTTGGGAAAATGTTCGTAGACTTCACAAAGGAGTGCAGATAGGTCAGTTTATAGAGAATATTCATGTTTTAAAGAATGCAGTGTCAAACCAACATAAAAATGTTACATTATCCTCTAATGATTCAAATCAAGGTGGAATCAAAGTAATCGAAGATACAAAGACAGGGGAAGTAACTCAAACTATAACTCTTGATGATCTACTGTTTGTAATGTCACCATCTGAAGTAATTATAAAGATTGATATAGGTAAGATACTAGAGTTTACCAATTGTAGGCTATCTTTGGGTTGAAATGAATTTGTAAGCATGTTGAAACAACTGAATCACTTATTTATTAATCATGGCACATACAATGATTTAAATTTAGATTTATTTCCATTACGTTTACTTTTTATACGTAATAATTACTGATATAGGCTTCTCTATGTTAATGAAATTATTTTGTTCCTGTTAATGGTTCTGGTTTAACTATAAATCATCATATCATTGTTATTAAAACTGACAACTGAATACTACCGTTTGTAGATACTATACAAATATATAGATAACAGAAGTTGATAAGATAAAATATTGAATAGGCTTTTAAATCTATTATAGATTCTTTACTTAATATACTTAAAGAGTGTTTTTTAATCTTATGGTGTCGACATAGTGTTATTTAGACAGATTGTATTTGACACTTTAACAACTATTGTTAACCTGTTAATGCTTTATTTATTTTCTATAAAAATATGGTATATATAAATATATGTATAATCTATTTACTTTAATTGAAATGATAGATAGTAGGGGCCTAATTACAAAAATAGGGAGATTAAAAGAGTTTAAATTTCAAATTTATATTCATAAATAATAATAGCAATTGACGCACTAAAGATGTAATTACCGTGATCACTAAGTACAAACTTTAACTTCTTTTATCTCATAATGGACTCAAATAGTTTACCGCCTCAATCTACACTTAAACCATTCATCAGGATTGAAAGTTGAAAGCTCTTTATTCAATTGTGATGACAAGTATATTTGGATGCTCTTAAAGTCAACAACCGTTCATTGAAAAAATGAATTAACTCAATCAACAAAAGCATACCATAAATGTACTACAGGTATTAATTTGATTTTGCCTAACAATACTTCACAATTCCTAACAATTCTATTGATGTTATCAAACAATATAAATATCAACATTATTGAGTATCTCTAACTTCTATTCAATTATATTTTTCTAATTCATTCAAGATAGCTTTCTTCATGTAAAAAATTATTTTTTTAGGGTTATTTTATGTCAAAATCAATTAACCAGATGCATATCATCTACTTAATTCAGTTCAATATCACAAAATAACTAAATAGATCAGATGTTTTCTCACTCTATAATTATACATGTACCAGTAATATACCGTAATAGTTTTCAGGACAGTTGGATTGGAATATTTCAAAATCCTCTGATAGAGAACCTAGAGCAAGAATGTTTCAACAGTAATACAATTTCATATATCTTCCTATTTGATTACTCTTTCTAATACTAATTTAATCAAATTTGGAATTTAGTTCTATATTTTATACATTACAGAAGGTTATGAATGTAAAGCCATGGAAATATCCAAATTATTCTTTACCAGTAATCATGTCTTGTATATATTTATGGAATGGCAGCAAATGTTTAAACAACGCCTAAAAAAATCAGCCTGCAATATCCCTGCTATATATAAACTCACTGATATGCTGACAGACAGAGGCTACATCCCACATGAGGTAGGTTTCAGAACAGGGAAAGAGACTATTCCATACAAGTTTAGTATGGAAGTGCTAAATCCCAAATTATAGTCTTTGATATCATCCAATAGTCTGTCTAGTATTAAAATGCTATAATCCAAATTATAGTTTATGATATCATCAGATAGTATTTGATATCAGCCAAAAGTCTGTGCTATGTTCCACATTATAGTTTAAAATATCATCAGATAGTATTTGATATCAGCCAAAAGTCTGTGCTATGTTCCACGTTATAGTTTAAAATATCATCAGATAGTATTTGATATCAGCCAAAAGTCTGTGCTATGTTCCACGTTATAGTTTAAAATATCATAAAGAAAAAGCCTTTGTATTGATCTTAATTCTGTGAGATTGGATATAAACAATGGTATTTAATGTGCTTCCAATCATGCTATTTCAAATCAATAAAGGTGATCTATGGCAAATGAATTCAAAGGTGATCATTGGCAGGTGAATTTAAATGAGATTTGCGGCAGATATGATGAAAGGAGATCTGTGATAATATGAAAATACAATTTGTGAACAATTGAAACTTTTATTATGCAAATTGAAAAAGGTCAGTTGTTGGGCAATTTTGCAATGCAAATCTTGGTTTGGTATGTAAAATTGCATTGCGAAATATCTAAAAAAAAACATACAATTTAAAAAAACTTAGTCTGAACGATCCAAATAAACTAAAACAAAAAAATAGTTTGGCTAAAGGTAGCTGGAAGTGACTTTTTCATAATAATATTCCCATTGATTTGTTTCCTATCACTAATAATCCATATCTTCTTGTATTTTCAGGTTCATACTGGTATGCAGTTAAACCCAGTAAGAAGTGGCATGATCTGGAGAGTTGGTGATATCTATTGGCGCCATAGATCTTTACCCTTATTAATACCATCATTATAAAATCACCAGTTCTATTGACTTTCTTCTATAACTGACAAGGGATGGGCTATATTGGGTCAAGGACAAATCATGATATTTCTTTGTTTGTGTAACATAAAATTTTAAAATAAAAAAAAACATCTCAGCCTTTAATATCATGATCAGTTTATCTTGACGAAAATTTGATGAAATATCATGATAAATACAATATATCACCATGTGGCAATGATATATCATGATAAATACAATATATCAATATGGCAATGATATATCATGTTAAATACAATATATCACCATATGGCAATGATATATCATGATAAATACAATATATCACCATATGGCAATATTTTCATACTTTGTTATCAAACGATATTACAAACCAAATTTATTCCTCACTGGTATTTATCAAAAAGAGGAAAATGAGTTATTGCCCCTGTTAATTTATAAGCCTGTAAACACTCAAGAAGGCATAAGTCTTGATTTAGACAAAATCTGGTTAAATTATTTATTATTACCCAAAACTGAACCCTATTTAGAAAGACATTTATTCTGGAATGTTTTAGACAAGGTAAAAATTTTTACTATGAAACTTGGTGAAATTAATTTTCTGATAGCCTTCTGAACTTCCCAGGCAACTAGGCTACCATTACCAGGACATAATATTACAATGGCCATCAGTATTTTGTTTGTTTAAACATGTACAGCCTAAAGCATATGGGGCCTCAGTTTCTTGCCATACATCTAGACACTTTTCCATATCAGCCCCTTCTACCTGCATCACTAAATGGTATTGTCTAAATTTATAAACCATTTACCTTCATAAATAAACAATAATAATAGTAAAAGTTGATATATTTGTAATACAAGCATTCAAATATTTTGATACGCACATTGAAATATGTTATATTTTATCTTGCTACTGTTTTAATTAATTATTTTAGAATAATACCCTGTCTATATTTCTAGTTGTGTTGTTTATATTTTTCTGAAAAAAAAAATATCTGCTGTATTTCTCATGATTTGTTAACTGATTAGTCATTACTTGGTTATTAACATTATTGCAAACTATAATGACCATATACCATAATTATGCTCAAAAGAAAACTTATTATTATAATATTTGTTAAAGAATTGTTAGGAGGTTTTCTAAATTTATCATTTACTGATACTGATAGCATCAATTAGCACTGTTCTACTTTTCAATCTGATGTCTGTGGTTCCACAAATATCTAAATATGCTTGTATCACATAGATCCCTTGCGATTATTGACAACATTGATCACTTAGATTTAGTAGAATGGCAGTAACCACAGACATCCTATTGATTATTGGAAAGGTGCAAAAAGATGCTATAAATTACATAAAAAATTTTGAAAAAACATTTCTTTTCATATACTGTAAGAAAACTGAATGTTAGATTATCATTCTACAGCAGACTTACTATATACATGTTTTTAAGACAAAGAACTAGGTTGGACATTATTTACATGTAAGATGTTTATTGCCAGTAATTTTTAATTCATGCCAAGAGTTTAAGAGCCATATTTGTCTTTATTATGAAATAAGTATGATTCACTCCTTATTAACTTAATTTATGTTCTTGTCAGCTAGTCTTTTGTCATTTGACAATCTGTGTTTTATTTTCATCAGTTGATATTTATAATTTTTTATTGATGAAGGCCTTTATGTAATAAATATAGTTCAATGTTTTTGTGTTCCGATTTCTACTTTACTTGTACATGTATTAGGAAGACCTGAAGGTAATTACATCCTTTTGCCCACCACTTGAAAAGTGAAATAGGAAACAGCTGAGGAAATCATCCACCTCAACTTTATTACAAGTAAAATGATAAAATAACAAAAGGATGCAGAATATTTAATATGTCCGGTCAGAAAGTCAGAAACAACAAATTTGAACTTTATATATATTTGAAATCATACCAAATTTCATCGGTTTAAAATGGAAACTTTTCTTCTAGAACATGTTCAATTAGTTTAAATGATTCATGAGTTTTTACTGAAGTTAGGGAAATCCTTTAAAATTGTTAAAAAGCCACTACAGTTAGGTCTAACACTGCCCTTCAATACAAACTGTTTGAACGACCTTTGACCTAACTCAGATTTAACCAATCAGGTGGCTTCCATTCCCTGCAAATGGGTAATGTGACGCGAACAATTGGTGCATTCTGAGATGTATTAGAATAGCTTATCAAGTCCGCTCAAATAGAAAGTAGAACAATATTACTGTTTCGTCAACGGCTGATAAACTATTTCTTTATCATGGATTCAATATAGACACCGAAGAATGTTTATACTAAAAGAAATAAGTGTTTGATATGTGGAATGGCCATTGTACCAGGTTTTTCATTGGCTGTTCTGTATCAGTTCAAATGAAGTGGATCGGTTAAAACACAGGTCATTAGGTTAAAACTGAGTTAGGTCAAAGGTCGTTCGAACAGTCTGTATTGAAGGACAGTGTTAGACCTAACCATAGTAGTTATGTAAAAAGCCTATAGTTAATAAAAGCATTCAAAACGAAACTAATAAGATACGAACGAAAGTTAGGTCTATATTTTAATTAGACTGATCACAACCTAGTATGTCAAGATTTTCAGGGAATTATATCAATAGGTATCCTACCTTACTGCCCAGTTCAAGGGCCATAACTTTAGTTATAGAATCAACTGCTCCTTTGGAAGCACAATAAACTGTGTGATTTTCTAACCCTCTAAAAGAAGCAACACTGGATAAATTGACAATAGCTCCACCCTTATCAGATTTCATCATTCCTTTAGCCACAACCTACAAAAAATAATAAATTAATAGCCATTTATAAGTTATTCTATATGCCATGGAAAAATTCCTCTTGGACTTTGTTGCTTAAAGTTTTATTTCTTCAAGTTACAATTCACTCCATAAAAGTGAGTCTTATAATTTTATTACATGGGTAGGTAGAGAGCTAAATGTAGGGATGTTGACTGTTGTAATAAGTCAAACTTGAGATGAAAGTTCATAGCATAATTGTGATTGTTAAACTACCTTCTTTCATCAATAAATGGGAGATAACTACATGGAGACTATTTTTCAGACTACAATTGAAAAATATTCTGTAATTAGTCCATTTCTACTGACTATGACCCAAATTTGTAGTGTTGTTTTTGCTCATTTGGTTAACAATATTTCAAAGGCTAATTTCAAATTCACAATTTGCTTTATTGCTTCTTTGTATAGTTTGTGCTTATAAATATCAAAAAGGTTTCTATAAAAATCAACTTCTGTCAAATTTCAGAAGCATTTTGGTGTGATAATTTTGACTGTGGAATTTTCCTATGTTGAATCGCTGGCTGATTAAATTCCCTCCTTATGCCTTAACATTGGGACCCCCTCACCTTTCATAAAAATTCCTACTCAGCCAATACACAGATATGCTTGAATCATCTGTTGGTAATAAAAAATATTTTATACACATGGCTAAGAGGTTCCTAACACGTCCTTTGAGTGTGTTTGTGGTTCCACCTTGTTCTAGGAGAAATATTATTTTATTTGAATTTTCAGATAATGGCAGAATGTAGTGTCCAAGTTAAACATTTACCTGTGATACATTGATTAATGCTTTCACATTCACATTCATTACACTATCAAAATCTTCAGATTTAACTTCTAAAAACTTGTCAAGTTTAGAAATACCAGCACTATTTACTAGCAGATCAAATTGTCCCAAACTCTCTATTGCTGCCCTTGATTCATCCCAATTTGAAAGATCAACTATTTTAGTAGTGATATTCTCGCACTGAAAGGGAGAAACCAATACTTTATTATGAAAAGTCAATGGTAAATTGTAAAAGATAAGTGGTGAACAGTAAATATTAATGCAGTGAAACCCCTCTAAACCTGGAGGTTGTCGGACCAGTGATAAATGCCAGTGTGCAGGGGTTTGACAATTTACCAGTAGCAGTGGGAATACATAAAAGCGTAATTAATTGGATCAGTGATTAATTAGCATGTGTCGTATTCATCTTTCATGCAGTCAACGGATTAACATTAATTAATACGAATTAAGATGCCAGTTTACTACTACTTTAGGACTTTATTTAAATGCCTCATTGTGGTTTACCGGTGTTTATCTCCTATGTATTTAATAGTGATTCGGTCAGGACTTTTCGAAAAAGATGGTTTATAGAGGATGTGGTATGGAGGGGTTTCACTGTGGTAAATTAAGAAAGATCATGGGGTACAACTAGGTGAATAGTGACAGATTGATGGTATCAGTAAGTTATGTAAAAACAATGGGGTAAAACTAGGTAAATAGTGAAAGATAGAAGGTACCAGTAAGTTGTGTAAAAACAATGGGGTACAACTAGGTAAATAGTGAAAGATAGAAGGTACCAGTTAGTTATGTAAAAACAATGGGGTACAACTAGGTAAATAGTGAAAGATAGAAGGTACCAGTAAGTTATGTAAAAACAATGGGGTACAACTAGGTAAATATTGAAAGATTGATGGTACCAGTAAGTTGTGTAAAAACAATGGGGTACAACTAGGTAAATAGTGAAAGATTGATGGTACCAGTAAGTTGTGTAAAAACAATGGGGTACAACTAGGTAAATATTGAAAGATTGATGGTACCAGTAAGTTGTGTAAAAACAATGGGGTACAACTAGGTAAATAGTGAAAGATTGATGGTACCAGTAAGTTGTGTAAAAACAATGGGGTACAACTAGGTAAATAGTGAAAGATAGAAGGTACCAGTAAGTTGTGTAAAAACAATGGGGTACAACTAGGTAAATAGTGAAAGATAGAAGGTACCAGTAAGTTGTGTAAAAACAATGGGGTACAACTAGGTAAATATTGAAAGATTGATGGTACCAGTAAGTTGTGTAAAAACAATGGGGTACAACTAGGTAAATAGTGAAAGATTGATGGTACCAGTAAGTTGTGTAAAAACAATGGGGTACAACTAGGTAAATAGTGAAAGATAGAAGGTACCAGTTAGTTATGTAAAAACAATGGGGTACAACTAGGTAAATAGTGAAAGATAGAAGGTACCAGTAAGTTGTGTAAAAACAATGGGGTACAACTAGGTAAATATTGAAAGATTGATGGTACCAGTAAGTTGTGTAAAAACAATGGGGTACAACTAGGTAAATAGTGAAAGATTGATGGTACCAGTAAGTTGTGTAAAAACAATGGGGTACAACTAGGTAAATAGTGAAAGATAGAAGGTACCAATAATTTATGTAAAAACAATGGGATACAACTAGATAAATAGTGAAAGATTGATGGTACAAGTAAGTTGTGTAAAAACAATGGGGTACAACTAGGTAAATAGTGAAAGATAGAAGGTACCAATAAGTTATGTAAAATAAAAACAATGGGATACAACTAGATAAATAGTGAAAGATTGATGGTACCAGTAAGTTGTGTAAAAACAATGGGGTACAACTAGGTAAATAGTGAAAGATAGAAGGTACCAGTTAGTTATGTAAAAACAATGGGGTACAACTAGGTAAATAGTGAAAGATAGAAGGTACCAGTTAGTTATGTAAAAACAATGGGGTACAACTAGGTAAATAGTGAAAGATAGAAGGTACCAGTAAGTTATGTAAAAACAATGGGGTACAACTAGGTAAATATTGAAAGATTGATGGTACCAGTAAGTTGTGTAAAAACAATGGGGTACAACTAGGTAAATAGTGAAAGATTGATGGTACCAGTAAGTTGTGTAAAAACAATGGGGTACAACTAGGTAAATAGTGAAAGATAGAAGGTACCAATAAGTTATGTAAAAACAATGGGGTACAACTAGGCAAATAGTGAAAGATTGATGGTACCAGTAAGTTGTGTACAAACAATGGGGTACAACTAGGTAAATAGTGAAAGATTGATGGTACCAGTAAGTTGTGTACAAACAATGGGGTACAACTAGGAAAATAGTGAAAGATTGATGGTACCAGTAAGTTGTGTACAAACAATGGGGTACAACTAGGTAAATATTGAAAGATTGATGGTACCAGTAAGTTGTGTACAAACAATGGGGTACAACTAGGAAAATAGTGAAAGATTGATGGTACCAGTAAGTTGTGTAAAAACAATGGGGTACAACTAGGTAAATAGTGAAAGATTGATGGTACCAGTAAGTTGTGTACAAACAATGGGGTACAACTAGGTAAATAGTGAAAGATTGATGGTACCAGTAAGTTGTGTAAAAACAATGGGGTACAACTAGGTAAATAGTGAAAGATTGATGGTACCAGTAAGTTGTGTAAAAACAATGGGGTACAACTAGGTAAATAGTGAAAGATAGAAGGTACCAGTAAGTTGTGTAAAAACAATGGGGTACAACTAGGTAAAAAGTGAAAGATAGAAGGTACCAGTAAGTTATGTAAAAACAATGGGGTACAACTAGGTAAATAGTGAAGGATTGAAGGTACCAGTAAGCTGTATAAAAACAATGAGCAATGAAATTTCCATTGTTCTGAGTATTCTATACTGACAAGAAATGTTAACACAAAATGAAATAAAATGTAGTCATTTGAATTCAAAATCAAAATTAAATCAGCAATTTGTCTCTTCTGGATCTCTCCTTTCATAAAGGTGTAACCTTTAATCTGTTAAGTAGACACTGTCTATATTTTAAATCGACAAAAGTAGTTAAGTAATATTATTTACTTCTGATTTTAAGGAATCCAAATGAGATTGTGATGTTCCTATAGCAACCGTTTCAGCACCACAATTAGCCAAAGCTATTGCTATTCCGCGCCCAATTCCTGAAAAAATAGATTCACTTTAAAATTTAGACTTATAAATCTCACCAACACCATCTACCAGTAGGCCATTACCAAGTAAAAGCAGGCAATAATTTTTACAATACAATTTTGATCCTGAAGTATACCATTGGGTAGTCAATTTTCATTACATTTTTTCTGAAGGTCAAAGATAACTGCATTACATCTTCAATGAAGCTAAGTGAATCACAAGCATGCCAATATCACAATATGAATTATTCATAAATTCATGAATAAAAAATAATCTTAAGTAAACATATACATGGTCTGTATACGACATCATTTATTTTTTTTATTTTTAATTTAAAAAATGGAATATAATATAAAAACTTGTATTTTCACCCAGGTAATTCTAGAAATTTTGAATTTAATTTATGTGTTAATAAAGCAAACCAAAAGGAAATTGCATCAATTTTTGAAGCTTCGTGCTGGGATATTTGAACAACTGACCTCCCCTTCACCCAGGTGATAATTCTAAAATTTTTCATTAAAAATATTAATTTTCACCCAGGTGATAATTCTAGAAATTTTGAATTTAATTTTGTATTTCAAATGAAATGTGGTTAGCATGTGAGTGACTAGTATTAATAATTTTTTAATTCCAAATTCTACTATCACCTAGGTGAAAATTTAAAGTTTTTAATTAAATATTATTGAATTATCACCAAGGTGAAAATTAATTTCACCCAGGTGAAAATACAAGTTTTAAAATTATATTCCATTTTTTTAATTATATTCGAGTCTTTTAATCTAAAATTTAAAAAAATAACTGATATCGTATACGGACCACCGTAAACATATCTTTATGACCCACTTACTTTAGTAAACGGAAATACCATCTTGAAAGATAAAAAAAAAAACACGTACCGGTATATTTATGCCAAATTATGCATATGATCAAATTATTTAACTGATTATTCTCAGATTTCTCTGTAAATTGATTGATTGCTCACCTTGTTTTCATTGTTAATTACATATAAATGGTTGTTATCACTTCGTTAATTAAAGATTGGTCACTTACAGAACCGAAACAATGTAAATATTCTTTGAATGATAATAAATTGAAGCCACCACAATTTTATTTATTATATATAAATCATAACAAAGTTTAAAGAAGATCTTTATTTCAATCATTTTTTTCTATATATATAATGTACCTGTAGTTTAGTCGTTTATTGATATTCAGACGAGTTAATGAAGGTAGCTAACGGTTTAACTATTGACGAGTTGATCTGTATATGCTCTGACAAAAACACCCCCATATTAAAGGCTAGGATAGGCATACTCAGTCTGAGTTGGGCTCACATCTCTAATTTCTTTCAAAACAGACATTTCGAACACGTTACATATGCTCTTACCTCTACTTCCACCCGTTACCAAAGCTCTCTTGCTCTTAAAAGAGATTTCCATGTTGAATATAAGCCACAATTGAATATGTGAGCCTACGTAATTTGAGTAATCGTTATCAATAATCCGAGTTCAAGGTAAAAGGTGAAAGAGTTGTCTTCCTTTAGGTGCTCTCTTATTAAAGGTAAAAAAGAAGGAAAACTATGCAAACTAGATTCTCGAAAAAATACTAAAATAGTTTTGATAGGTTTGGCTGATGTGTTTCATTGGTTTTCTATTATTTGACTTAAAGTTTTATTAATCTTAGTGTTTCAAAAATACTTTGTTGATGCAGAAATCTAAGCTTTCTCAAATGTATTCTTTACATAAGTTTCTGATGAAATATTTTCAACGTAAGAACTGTGTAGATCTACTGGTAGTTAACCAGGACGAGAATTCCAGAAAAGGAAAACACTAGAATTCAGAAGCCTTAATTACTTAGTCTGCACTTGTCAATATCAAACCTTTGTTTATTGACTGTATAATATCATTTCGTAGGTAATTTTCTATAAGACTTTAACCATTAAGGCTTTTTTTTTCAACAGGAAAACGAACATTCAGTTCAATAGTAGATATTTATTATTAAAATAATTGCCTTTATCGCCATCATCGGTTTTGCCTGAAGCAGTGGAAGGAGCATTTCATGTCTAATTTGTTCTTATGTGGGTACTTCCTGTTTCCTTATGCTCTCTTAAATTGTAAATTTGTCAAAAAGAGAAAACAAACTGTCAAGTGGTGTGGACATTCATCATTGTTTTGTATGAAATTTGGTCAGAATTTGCTGACTTTTTTTCCAGCATCTGCTGATAGATGTTTGAACATATAATATGTCTAGAGGGGAAATTCAGAAATACTAATGCACAAAACTGTTCATTTTCTGCACCTTCACTGGTGCGCGGGTTTGAAATGTATGTGAATACTTAGAAACGACTAAACCTTGATATATTTGAAAAGATGGATGATTTTGTAGTTCAATCATAGGCCTACCATCATTATCCCCCTACATTATTCATGTCAAGTTTTTTTCAAGACTTTCAATTGATCAGTCACCATCTCAAATCAAGTGCGATCTCAAATCACGTTATACACACATTTGATAGAATAAGAAAATCAATAGGGACTAGCGAAAGATTATTGGATTAACTCTACTCAGAATGTTTGGATATTTCGTTTTGTTGGTCATATTAGTGAATGATTTATTTTTATACACCCACATGACTATGTGGATGTATATATTGTCGTCACCCCTGTCCGTCGCTCTATCGGTCCGCCCTCTATCGGTCTATCGCTCCGTCAACATGTGTTGTAGACAAAATAGAAGCTTTGATTTGTATAAAACTTAGTGTAAGAATTAGAATTGATAAGACGGCGGTCAAGTTTGATTTTGATGATTTTTCGATGAACTTTTTTTTGGTTATTGCCCCTACCTCAAAATTTATTGTTGATGCAATAGAAGCTACAATTTTCAATGGATTTGAATGAAACTTGGTATGAGCATTAGAATTGATAAGACGACAGTCAAGTTCGATTTTTGACGATTTTTTGATAAACAGTTTTGAGGTATTGCCCCTGTCTCTATATTTGTTGTAGACACAATAGAAGCAAAAATTTTCAGTAGGTTTTAATGAAACTTGGTGTGGGCATTGGAATCGATGACTTTTTTTAACCAATGATTTTTAGTTATTGCCCTTGACTTAGTAAAATTGCGTCAGAAATTGTTGTGAGTGAAAAAGAAGCTACAATTTTTAAATACATTTGATGAAACTCTGTATGAGATAAGATGGTGGTCAAGTTTGAATTTGACGATTTTCCATGAATAGTTTTTGAGTTTTTGCCCTCGACTTCAATATTCAGTGAATTTTTTTTAGTTATTGCTCAATTTATTATTTAAATTCAATGCTGCCAGTGGGTGTATATTACCTTGCCTGGCAAGCTAACTTTATAATTGATAGGTGCATATTTTTCTGAAAAAAAGGGGTGGTGTTTATTAGGGCAGGGGCGTTATTGGAATGAATGTGCTAATTGATGTGGAAATAAGAAATGACTAGAAATTATCTTGATAAGAGAGTGCTCTACATAACCTTCAAGCAAATTTTGTGGTGGCTCAAATATTGAAAACTTTTAACAAAAAAGTTTCCTTGATACAAATTTTTAACTAAAAAAAAAGAACTGTTAAGTTTTCAATGCCAAAACTATTTTATAAGGTGTAAGAAAACTACTGTAATATATTTGACATTGTAGAGAAATATATCTCCTTAGGTTCCAACTAATAATATTTAGTCATTATTAGGCCAAATAGAAAACCTAGGTCTAACTGTTTAATTTACAATTAGTAATCAGTTACAGTTTTAATCAATCCTATTGAAACAAATTCAGTCTGATCAAGTACCGGTATATATATTATGAATGTATGAACATTAATTTTGTAAGTGATAACTAGGAAAAGCAGTTAACTTACATAAGATACATTTAAATGATAATACTATTGTATTTTTTTATTTTCAGATCTATAAGATAACAAGATATTTTAATGACCTGTTTGAAGAGTCCATCATTTTTCTATCACTTTTATCAAAGAAATGAAAGAACTTCATGTTTCTGAGATGGTTTGTGAAATTTATGTAACTTGAATATAAACACAACTCCCTGTTTATGAGTCTCAGAGTAAAGTAGTTGAAATAGTTTTCTGTGAATATTTTCTGAAGACAAACAAACCTAATGTCGGATAACAAACTGACCCCAATCTTACTTTTCTTCTTCGAATTTGCTTGGAGGACTCGTCTGTGTCTTCCTAGTCTTTTAACTGTAACTTTTCTAGTTCTTGACATTAGAGTGAGAATGGAAATAGAGATCTGAACATTATATATGAAGTAAACTTCAGGCGCTCAGTATACTCTATACAATATACCATTGTCATTCATTTACTTGCTTACAAAAATGTGATTGTGTGCCATATTTAATATAATTCACCATGAGTCGAAGTGTTCGTGATTTACGTGACCTTATTTGTGTCTCACGGCTAACATACCGTGAAAGTGACGAGGAAGATGTAGATAGTGACCAAGAGGAGGTAACTGCAGATTTAGACGGTTTATCATTGACAAGTAGTGGCTCTGATACACCTACACCTTCTGTAAAGGATCCATCTAGAGCAGTCACACCTGACTCTGGATTTCTAACTAATGGGTCACCAACAGAATCCAAACCAGCTGCAGGTTCTAAGCCTGGTTCTAAAAAGAAGCGACGGAAGAAATTACATACATTACCTACTAAACATGACTTACCAAAATCTTCTCCACTTCCTCCATTGTCTTCAAAACAATTTAATCAATCAGCATCTGTGCCTGGGAAATCATCCCATGATAAGGGTAATTTTGATCAGATGATGTGTTTTATGGATGCCACTGTAGTATCTGGTTGGTTAACTCGTGCAACTGAATCGGTAGATGATCTGTCTAAATTCTGTAACGCACATGACAATTTTGTTCAGTTTGCTCATTTTTGGTTATCTGATTTTCCTGATGTACAAAAACAAGAAATATATGAACTTGAATTTAATATTCTTATTGAAGAAATAGGTTTGGCATTTGCTGCTGGTAGAGACAATCGGCAGATAGTGCATCGAGATGTTTTAAATTTAGTATCTGCATTGTTTAGAGAATATCCAGGGAAATTAGTTAGTTCCAAAGGATCGCATTTATTTTTGAACTATTTAGATATCATGTCATCAACGAATGAAAAAGACAAGTATCGAAAGCTATTATCTGATGTTCGATGCTCAACACGGAATAGACAATATGCTCAGTGGTTACTGGCTATTCGATCCTTTGCTCTGGTTAATGTTTGGACTGCAATTACAAACTTTTTTCGTAATTTACGTGGAGAACCTCTTAACACTACATATCCTACATCAAGTGCACCTCCTAATGTTCACCAATACAGATTTTCACAGGCAATAAGGTAATTCATGATACTCTATTATTGAGGTTAGCCTTTTAACCTTACAAGGGTGTCAACAGCAAGTTTAAAATTATAAGGATAAGTTGATAACTCCTAACATTTTTCAATTATATTTTCAGCTTATACTTAATTAACAATTAAAACTTAATTATGACATATAAACATCTGTACTCTTCATACTGAAGAATAGATTCGAATTTTCATTCAGTTTTAATTTACATTATTTATAATGAGCTCTGTAAAAGAAGTTCTGAACTTCTGAATTGAAATACCTTCAACCAATATATTTCTGTTTTCCAGGCATGGCTATATTGATGTTATTCACTATTTGATAGTAAGTGGCCGTGTTAATCCAAAACACACAGATAATCATGACAGAACCTGTATATTTACTGCTGTGATGCATAATAAACCAAAAGTAGTACAGTATCTTCTTCACAGGGTGAGTTAAATATTATTTTAGAAACAATTTCTCAATTTGAACTAGGAGAAGGAATTTTGTTAGTAAGCTTTTTTCTCTCTTTCATGAAGTATCAAAAAATCATCAGCTTTATTTACACAGATTTCTGGAAACTGTTTTATGCAATGTGTGGATGGGATTGATTGATGGTGTGAGGTACTGAAACCCAAGTTATTATCCCTGTTAAGTATTTTCTAAGGGACATTACTCTTCCATTATTACATAGACAATTTCAGCCCTATAGGATTATTGTCCAAAAATCATGTTTAAAACCACCCTTTTTATTACATGGAAGCATAAATTTTTCATGTTCTCTTTGTCATCTGGTGGTATATATAATGTGATTTCTATTTCAGGTGAAGCCAGCTATAGATATCAATTTACCATCAGACACTGGGAATACTGCTCTACATGCTGCAGCCAATACTGGTCATCATGCAGTAGTTAGTGAATTAATATCATGCCCAGACATTGATATTAACTGTAAAAACAAACAATGTGAGCAGGCCACTCCTTTACATTATGCTGTTATGCATGGTAAGTTAGATTTAGTCTATTCATTAAGTACATCACATCACGTCAAATGATTCCTCTTCATCTCTCTCGCTATAACAAACCTTTAAAAAGTTTGTTTGTAAACCTATTCTTTCTCTGTGCCGAGCTATAAAATTAACATAAGAGGCAGTGGTTTAGTCTGAACAGGTTTCGAAGGATCTATTTATATTCTATAAAAAGTGATGTATATAGATATAAAATATATCTTTATACCATAATGATAAATAATGAGACATTTTGAAAACCTTTCTCTGTTCTAGGTCATGTGAAAGTGGTTGAGCTATTACTGAAATCAGGTGCAGATAAAAACTTGAAAATGGGTGGTTTATCAAATTCAATGGATATTGCTAGAGATTTTGGTCATATAGACATATTAAAGATGTTACTTCAATAAGTAGCATAATGTGATAAGGAGTTTTAAATTTTGACAATCTCTAAATAAGACATTGCCAATATATATATATACGTTTATTACTTTGTGTTCAGTGAGTGCAATCTACAGCAGTAACCAGAGATTTGTCCGAATTTGTTCCTTTACTGTACATTTAGAATCATTATCTCTATTCTAAGAAACTAAGCATAGACTTACACGTTTACCTATTGGTTTTTATAAATCAATTATATTTCAGCGCTTTACCTCAGATTATAATAGTGTTTTATTGTATGTTAAATACAAGTATTGCCCTAACCCTGGCCTGACTAATTAGTTTCCTATCAGTATGCAGTTAAAATGTATTTATTAACAAATTTGATGTCTGATAGTCATCATAGTAGACCTGGTGTTAGAATGATGTGTATTTTTGTTAAAGGCTATGGTTCATCATATTTGAGGTTATTCAGTCTCAGGAAAAGGGCTTTTTCATCTAGGCTAATCAGTGGTCGTATTCATAGCTTACTTCTAAATTTAAGTGTATTGAGCCAAGTGTATTCTTATTTATCCATATTACATTGATTACTTGCCTTTTTCAATGTTCTGCTAGAATCAGAAATTATAATCAGAAATCATCTGTATGCCTATTTCCTATTGAAGACCTAATCAGCATTTAGTGATATCCATATTTTTCGATAGAGGATAAACTAAAAACTAAAAAAAGTGAAATTCCTAGTTCGAGAAATTTTTGTACAGCAGAAATCAACCCCCTGAAATGATAAAAATGATGAACAATTGCGGTTTATTTCTCTACAGATATATTTAAGCTACATTGATTTTGTGTATTCTTGGATTGTTCAGATAACCTTTTTTTCTCCATTTCATATAAACCTAATAAATCAATACTTGAACAGATTTATTATGCCACTCAATTAACTATACATATAATCTTTTTAAGATGGGTGTGGGTCTACTTGTCCCCTATCTCAGTTAACAGGATTATAAGAGATAATTTTGCAATTTGTAGGAGGCACTGACACTAGTAGTGTAGCATGACATTAAGCTAAGGGGAAGAACTTGAGAGAAAATCGCAAAATAGTAAGGGTTATAGGTGGGGGGGGGGGGAGGGGGAGTTAATGCCTTCAAGAATCTTGAAAAGGGTATTGATATGATAGGATATAGGCTGCTTTATTAAAGTACATTCTACAACGGAAATGTCTCGGCCAAGCAGACGGCAGCTGTAGAGACACAGACTAATAAAATGTAAAATTGTTTTTTTTTTTTGTATCCTTAACAGGTTTCGGTAATGTCCGACCAAAGCCGGACTTGATTTTGTAATACTTTGTTTTGTTTATTATTGTACTGTGGTAGTTTTATGCGATTGTGATTTTGATACAAATTTAAAAACCGTTATTTTTTCAATGGTTAAACTGGACAAT
The DNA here is from genome assembly GCA_030562195.1 of Nipponacmea schrenckii. NCBI lineage: Eukaryota > Metazoa > Mollusca > Gastropoda > Lottiidae > Nipponacmea > Nipponacmea schrenckii. The sequence continues at coordinate 6,393,877 of JAUJPP010000001.1, forward strand.
AGGTTTTGATTCGAATGTAAAACTTCGTGGCTGCATTCTGAGGTCGTTATACGGTATAATGGAACCCCGAATATCAAAGAGATTTGCTGACAAAAGGTTTATAACGTGTGTTCGCAGCTTTAGACTCGATATTACCTTTAAAGATTTTTTCAGAAAATGGATGTTGCCATTTATGGGTAGAGCGTCTGGGTCAGATTGTAATGGATTTATCCTTGTGATTAAAGGTGTGTCTCCACTGAGAGAAGATGCCTTTACTCGGACTACAAATCTACTTATCGTTTTTTTAAAGATAGACTCTATAAGAGACGCCTGTGGACTGATTTTTCAGAGGAGGAAAATGTTACACATAAGAAAGTTCCAATAACATTTGTGAGGAGTAAATCTAGTATGGAAACTAGAATAGTTTGCGCTCGGAATTTATTTAGAGATGAAAGAATAACTTGCCGGGTATATGAACCCCAACTTACTTGTAGCTGAGCGATTACAACATTTAAGATAGCTTGCCAGGCAAGGTAATATACGCCCACTGGCAGCATTTATTTCAAATAAAAACTTTTCAGTAAGGTTACAAAAGTGGAATGAAATATTCAACCTTCCACCATATATTTTTTTCTAGGGTCTCTAGTTTCATTAAAAACTGTCAAGAATTGTACCTAACTCAACTCATTAGATATTTTTCGGTATTTTTATTATGATTTGCAATAGGGTTCACCCTTAATAACATTTTGATATTTTTAATTCTTAATAAGGCTCATTCTTGGTTGATATTAAACAATTTCAGCGAGTTTTGTCAAAAATGAATGTTTAGAGTGTTCACAAGCCAAAAGTTGAAAGCGATTTTGAAAACAGGCCCAATAACTGACACTAAATATTTTTTGATTTATCTGATTTTCAATAGGGTTTATCCTTGTGAGAAAACAAATACTAAAGCCAAGCTTCATCAAAATCCATTCAAAATTGTTCTTTCTAGAGTGTTTACGAGTTAAATTGAACGCGTTTTCAAAAACAAGGGCAATAACTTGTACTAAATATTTTTCGATTTTCAATAGAGTTCATCCTTGGGAGACAACAAATACTCCAGCCAAGTTACATCAAAATCCATTAAAAATTGTTCTTTCTAGAGTGTTTACAAGCTAAAATTGAACGCGTTTTCAAGAACAAGGGCTATAACTGACACTAAATATATTTCTATTTATTTGATTTATAATATGGTTCATCCTTGGGTAAAAAAAAATACTCAAGCCAAAGTTAATCAAAATCCATTAAGAATAGTTCTTTCTAGAGTGTTTACAAGCTAAAATTGAATGCGTTTTCAAGAACAAGGGCAGTAACTCATACTAAAAAAATTTCGATTTCGCTTTTCAAAAGGGTTCATCCTTGAGTTACAACACACTCTCACACCAAGTTTCATCGAAATCCATCAAGAATTGTGCCATGTAGAGTGTTTACGAGACAAAAATGGAACAAGGGCAATAATTCATATTAGATATATTTTGATAATTTTAATTTTCAATTAGGCTCATCCCTTGCGATATCCAACAATTTTGTCAACATTGGTCATGAATTGTACCTTCTAGAGTGTTTATTAGCCAAAAAGTTAAACCCGTTTTCAAACACAAGGGCAATAACTGACACTAAATATATTTTGATTTATTTGATTTTCAATAAGGTTCATCCTTGGGTAAAAACAAATACTCAAGCCAAGTTTTATCAAAATCCATTAAGAATTGTTCTTTCTAGAGTGCTTACAAGCTAAAATTGAACGCGTTTTCAAACACAAGGGCAATAACTGATACTAAATATTTTTCGATTTAACTGAATTTCAATAGGGTTCATCCTTAGGTGATTACAAATACTCATGCCAAGTTATGTCAAAATCGCTCAAGAATTGTGACTTGTAGAGTGTTTACAAGGCAAAAATCCAACACATTTTATAGAACAAAGGCAATAATTCCTATTAAATATATTTCGATATGTGCTATTTTCAAAAGGGTTCATTCTTGGGTGATATTAAACAATTTCAACAAGCTAAAAATTGAACGCGTTTAAAAAACAAGGGCAATAACTGATATTAAATTTTTTTTTTCGATTTGACTGGTTTTCAATAGGCTTCATCCTTGGGTGATAACAAATACTCAGGCCAAGTTTCATTAAAATCCATTAAAAATTGTTCTCTCAAGAATGTTTACAAGCTAAAATTGAACGCGTTTTCAAGAACAAGGGCAATAACTCATACTAAATGTTTTTCGATTTCGCTGATTTTCGATAGGGTTTATCCTTGAGTTATAACATACTCTCACACCAAGTTTCATCAAAATCGGTCAAGAATTGCACGTTGTAGAGTGTTTACGAGCCATTCTAGAACAAGGGCACGAACTCATACTAATTTTTTTCCGATTTCGCTGATTTTCAATAGGGTTCATCCTTGCGTGATCATAAACACTCATATTAAGTTTCATCTAAATCCGTCAAGAATTACACCGTGTAGAGTGTTTACGAGCAATTGTGGACGGACGGACGGACCGACGGACGGACGGACGGACGGACGGACGGACGGACGGACGGATGTGGGTGACGACAATATACGCCCCCCATTTCATGTGGGCGTATAAAAAGAGCAGGAAATGTTTCGAAAAATTTCGCGGAATATGACAATCTGCAGGTCATTATCACGATGCAGACGCTACACAGTAGTGAACGACCTGTTCACGTTTTCGGGGATTACGGGTTACTCGTGGACAAAGACGTGGTTTCAAACGTGAGGCTTGAAAAGTTTCTTCCATTCCTATTAATATAATTATGTAATTTAAAGTCCGGCACATGAACGAGACATCAGCCTAGGAAGGAATTCATTCATACACTTTTCCCTAAGGCGATAGCTTCCGTTTGCGAATAAATTTGTATAAGACTCTGGTCATTCGTGGCGAAAAGTTTTGATATATATTTTTTCAAGAATGAAAGAATGAACAAATATATTGTTTAAGCGTGTACCGAAAGAACCAAATACCAGCACGGAAACTCTCTTTCAAAGGAATATCAAAATGGTTATATGAAGCTCTTTATTACTTAATAATATATTAACATGTATGAATCATATACAGACGTTTTGAAAGGCAACTCAATATTCACGGATGATGATTACATACATAATAATATATTATAATACAACCCCCAAACAAAGAGCATCATCATTTTAATATCCCCTTAAAAGGGTGGTTCCCCCATTTCATGTGGGCGTATAAAAATGAATGTTTACAGGGTAAAACCGACTTCAACAGACTATTCTAAAACAATGAGCACTATAATAGATTGATGATTGATTAAAATTTGAAAAGTCAATAGAGGGGGTGGTCTTATCTGATTTAACTTGAGACAACAACACGTGCATTAGTGGTTATTTTCAGAACATAATATCTTGATTTAATCGATGTTAATTATCTTTAAAATAACATCAATGTTTTATTCTTTCAAATCGCAAAGGACAAATACAGATTGTGAATATCCATAAGAAGCGTAATACGATAAGACTTACGTAAAAAGTTCATTATATGCTAAATTGCAACAGTGATGTAACTGGTAAGATTCTAGTCCGAAACTTGCTGACTTGGACAGATATGGCTTGGGGAGAGTCAGAAAAACTAGACACCAAAAACTTGGGATTTTTCGACACCTCCGCGGGTGCGGGTTTTTTAAACGTATTGACAAACCTCGAATCCACCCAACCCTTGATTTATTTGGAAAGATGGATATTTTCGTAGTTCAATCATACCATCATTATTCCCCTACACCACTCATGACATGCCTATGTCTGCGTCAAAGCTTTTTTTCAAGAATTTCAATCGCTCAGTCGCCATTTCAAATTGCGTGACGTTACTGGGTCATAAAATGAGAGTACAAGATGATGGTTCGTTTTTTCTATCATGCGACCCGTCTATCACGACGCAATTTGAGATGGCGACCGAATGATTGAAACTCTTGAAAAAAAAACTCTGACGTAACCACGGGAGTAACATGAATAGTGAAAGGGGATAATGATGGTAAGTTTTTAGTGCCCCCCCCCCTAGCTATATCTGTCCAAATAGCTATCAGCAAGTTTCGGACTAGTAAGATTCCAGTGATTATGATATAAACCTATAAGTCTCGTAATCCCTTAGTTTTTGTATGATATATCTCATATAAATCAGGTGTAATTAACAGAACAATTGTAGATATGGCCCTGGAAAAAAATAATGACCTTATAAGAACTTTTTGTACTTTATGTTTCTAAAACATGCCTTTGAACACTTGAAGAAAACACTTGACCATATTACAGTAGAATAATGAGCCGATGCATGACTATTTCAATATCTTGTAGACTAACACCATTCTTTTTACTGGTAGACCAAAATACTATCAACATTCTATCATAGTAATTGATAGTATAGCTCTGATTCTGACAAAGATGACGACCATTTTGGCGGGAAAGATTGCATCATTAATTCATCGTCTGATAGACGACCATGACCAACGTAAGAAATTAGTTCTAGTATGTATGAGTCATCCCCTCGATAAAGATCAGATAGACCAATATGTACAAATATTCCACAAGTTAGATATTTTTATGGCCATTTAGTCTTGTCCATTAGACAGATATTTACTCCATAGCTGCTTAGATTTCCCATAAATCCTTGTATTACTACTGGTCAGTTGTACATAAAAACAGGACGGGTGGTGTCAATCTAAATCTGAAAAAAAAAAAAACAGAAAAAACTTGAATATAAGTATCTGACTCTCCAATAGATGCTTGTTTATCTAAATGATTAAAATACCATTGAGATAAATAATCCATCTATCTGAAGTTTGATGGATATGGATTGAATTTGTTATTACACTTCTCATTATATTTGGATTGACCACATGGACTCAGATGAAGAAAATGGACAGAAATTTATATATTCAGCGCTGTCTCGTTTTGCCGACATTTTATTTTTTTTTTTTTAAATTGTCTTTGAGAAAGTAGGCTATAATTCATGGATTATAATTTTTCATAAATAAAAATATGTTTAGTCTTATATAGAAGAAATGTGTATCGAACATGCTTGGTTTATACCGAACCGTCTGAAATATATTTCTCAGGTCACGAAAGGTCCGACATAACATCACCCCAGTCGACATAATGTTGTAAGTCGAGACAAATCGGTCAGATTGAAACTGATATTGTCAGAATTTAACTGCTCCTGTAATTTCTTGTTATTATGATTTTTGTAGGATAATAAAATATGACAATTGCTTTCAGGCCAATCATATTAAATGTTATTCAACAATTTACAACCGAAGAGCACGTTACGACAGGTATCTATTTAAATAAACATATAAAATTATAAATAATGAATTTAGTGTAATGTACAAAGTCAAATGTTTTGAGAACCGTTCCATTTCTGGCAGACCTCGAGAATGTTTCGGACAAAATGTATTTTGGATGTAAAGACAGTACACTAGGTTATTCACAAGCTCTGCTCTTGACGCATATTTCACGTGCCTATATTGTAAGTTTAAATTTCCTGTTACAATCACTGCTTTATTCGATAATTGCTATAAAAAAAGATGATTCTGATACACAATTTGCATCTTGTATGTCTCATTCGAGAGATAAAGCTCAATAGTGGAAATTAACATTGTAAACTCTATGTGAATATCACAACATTATTTCACGCAATATAATTAAAAGCTTTTTTTTTTCGACAATATTTTTTTGTTAAAGGGAGATTTTTTGACGAAAGATTCAGAGATTGCCCAACAATGTATCAAGTGATGTGTTACTTTTATTGTATTATTGATTGGCAACAGGTAGGTTTGAGGTAGGTCCAGACAGCCGATCTCTCAAAGGTTCATACAAACCCGTCATCAAACTAAAAACAAAGCTGAAAATTCAGAGCAAATCGACAGTTGAATGATAGTATTCATGAAAAGAAAAAGCGTTTGTTCTCAATGCAACATATTTTACCTCCATATTGCATAACAAGGCATTTAAATCAGTTAAATGGCAATTCAAAGAATTTGCTTGTATGTGTCCCGCCAGTGTATAATAAAACATTGTTCAAAGAAATATAACATATATATACACTGAGCACGATCAGAATGTTTATGTAAGAACGAAAAGGTTAATAGAACTAAATATTATGCGTGGAAAACAAGAATCTAAAAACAAGTATCTAAAAATACATATTAATATTAGCCTATTATTCAATGAAACCTTCCCACTGTTTTATGATTATTTTCAGGCAAAGTAGGCTTAAAAGGCTTTTATCATCCTTTTGGATAAATAGTGAATTTTGTTCTAGGCCTTCCCTTTAGTTCTCTTACATCCACACACTGTTCTGTAAACGTTTACATCTACACCACGCTCGACCTCTACCATCTACGGTTGAAATGCAGCACCCACTCTCGTCAGAGAGGAGTTAGCCCTTCACTACTAATACCACCTATGATGCATTGGTGGTAATAAGGACAAAGCACTGGGCCCGCGTATGGACGACGGGAGGTGAGTCGTCATGAGGCGCAGGATTTACCGATCCTGTTTTGGTGTTGTGACTCGGCGAACGACAACTGCTTGGATAGCTATTTCCGCTGTTGATGATTTTGTTACGAAGCCAAAGTCTTTCAAGCTTCTTACACTACAGTTAAAACATTTGCAATGACTTGAGTACCTTATCCGGAATTTGTATTCGCATTGTTCACTGTCTTCACAATGGCCAAGAGCAAAAATGATAATGATTTTCCTGTGCAATGTAACTGATATCTCTTGATGCGTTGATGGGAATAAGAAAACTCGACATTTGCGCTTTTTGTTGCTTTTTTTCAAATTTGATTATTATCTTTTGTTAGGTCGATAGAATGGTAAATTAACATTTTCGCTGCCATTTGGAATCAGTTATCTCATGGGACTCTCAGAACTGTAAATTACTTAATTTTATATAAGATTATTATTTCAACAAACCTTTCAAAGTTTTTACGAAAGGAAGACGGAAAAATTATTCATTTCCTTTTGGCCAGTGTTTGTTTTCAATGTAAATTAACGGGAAATTGACTTTTATACAAGATTCCCTGCCACGATGTCCACAATATCTTCCATAAAACCTCTCACTATTTCTATTTTTTTTTGTTTAAACAAAGACCTATATAAAATGACAACGTGATGATAGTTAACACAGTCTTAAAAGTGCATTTAATCAGCCTTATAAAAAAGTTGACAAGAAATAACATGACAAAAACAAGGAATAGTAAAATAATTTGAAAGCCATAACAGTTCATTGGTATTTCGATATTTTAAAACATTTACTTAAAGTAAGTCGGTTTAATTACAGCTAATGTCATCACCCTTTGCAAATTTTCAGATAGTTCTGCTAAGTCGCATATGATTCTTTAAAGTCTTTAAACGATTGGATTTCATTGAGAATGGTACAAGGTAGAAATTCGCAGAATTGACTATCTTGACTATATTGACGATGAACTTAAAATCTGCCTTTCAGATGAAAAGGTTCTAGTTACAACAGGAAATAAAAAAAAAACGCATAAACCGCCCACACTAATCCAAGAAATACAACAGAAATTAATGAAGAAATATGATTTAGAAACGCTTTATGTCACGATTACGAATTCTGGATATCGTGTTACAAACCATAGTAATGCTTATCACGAAACCATATCCACAATTCTAACAGAACCAAAATGTAACAGACATCGCCAGTAGAGGAGAAGTTTAATCCTAGATTTCAGTTAAAAGTATATATTGAGAGAGAGGAATAGATTGTGCAGAGATTATCAGTTGGTTCAGACAGTTATCAAGTCGAAGGGTTGCCCCCCCCCCTACGATTCTGCATGGCCTTGATGTCGATATTTTCAGCAGTCACTAAAGAGGGACATACATAACACACTGGTTAGTTAATTTCAGACTACGCCCGAATTTCATCAACTACACTTTATCCAAATAACAATAACAAAGGACCAAGAGAGATTTATAATGATGAAATAAACAGCGTTCATTGTCCTTGATTTACAATGAGATGAATAGTAATGACGATATTTCATTCTTCGCAATACACATAAGAGGAGTCAAGGAGTCAACATAGAAATTACACATATTGAAAAAGAGTCCATTCTATTACTGTTCAGTAATTATCAGGTTACAGGTCATCCGTAGCGAGTGTGACCACCATAGGTTTGTTATACCGAGGAAATTTGAATGCTCAGCTGAGACTTGTTGTAAAGTCCTTTCGTCAACATCAACCAAAGATCAAATTTTGCAGCAAGACAACACAAGGCTTTACACCGCCTGAATTGGTCAAGAATATCTCAACATTAACGTCAACATATTGCCCTGGCCACCCTGATCTCCATGTAACATAATATATGGAATAATCCTGATCGCCAGTTGAGACAACATGCCAAAAACCAAGAACTAGAATAGACTCAAATGTTATTGCGTGCATGGATGCCCAGGGTAGTCACCCTCGATGTTGATAACTCTGTACTGGTCTCGACTCATTTTCACTTTATGTAATTTATTATTTGTACTTTTTGACTATTTGTGCCGTCTTCATTAGCCCATAAGGTGCAGAAAATTAGGACGTAAAACTCCATTCATTTCATTTCATTTAACTCGTTGTTTATTGAGAAGAATGAAATATCAGCATTAAGTTGCATTTTCATTGTAAATCAAGCTCGACCTTCTTGGTTCATCCAAGACACAGTGTGCTCATAGAGAAATTTCTTTGGTTATGTCATTTATCTAATGGAACAATATTCAAAGACCCACGTACTTTTCTGCCAACCAATCATAATCATAATTCGTATATAGTAAAAGAGCACAGAAATTACATTAACCACATATTACATTTATATAAATATCAATTAAGCATTTATGGAATATTCTTACAGGATCACTACTTTTCATAACTAAAATAAATTGATGACGGAGAAGCGTCTGATTGTCAAATCGACCCGTTATGTTTAAAAATTCATCACTCAAATAAAGTTCATACTTTCGTTTTGATTCGCCAAACCTGAGATACTGAATAATTTATGTCTAGCCTTAGATATTGGTCAAGTCTATTGGCTATCGTTTCCGGCCAAAGAGAGCTGTCTCGAATTTGAAGCGAAAGAAAAAGAATTTGCTGCAAGGAAGAGGTTTGAAGTGAAGTTAAGGTAAGCTACGAAACATTTCTTATATGATAGGTAGTGACTCTACTAGATTGTGGATTCAACTGTGTTGGAGTCCCGTTGACTTATGTGGGTTGCTCACCCTCCACCGAGACGCCCCTGCATGTCAATTTTATGCGTGTTAATGTAAAATTTAGAGCTTTTTAGCCTGTAAAGTTTGTTTATCTAATTCACTCATTTATAGTATATATTGCTGATTGGTTTGTTTAATTAACACTGTATATATTGGGAAAATCAAATCCGATTAGCAGTTTAGGACATCAAGCATCGTAGAAATTAAGCATTAGGCCTATTTTTATTAATTCAACACCGATTCATATCAGAGGGTTGAACCAACTTATTCCAAGTAGTCAAATACTTCAAGAATATTCTGTTTACTTAATTACGCCTTTGATATTTCGTACAAACAGTATACAAGCAGTATGCATCATTATGAAATGGTTATACTTTCGTTCTAAAAGTTTATCGGGTGTTGGACAATATTTTCATGGTGGCCAACTAGAGTTCTTGGATCTTATTACAAATTAAATATCATTAAAAGTCTAAACTGCGTGTAAGGCTAGAGTTTACATCCTTCATTCATGAAATTAAAAAATAAACCGTCTGGATAATATTTAGATTTAAAGCGATTGCCGATATACAAAGAATTACGTGCAAACTAAATCCAACGATGTTAGTAATTCTTAAAAATGATTTCTTTATTGGGCCAAACATTATAACCCAGGTTCTCAACTTTGTTTTGCGAATCACCACTAAGCGAATTTCTAATCAAGCCATTCACCCCTCGAGACTTGAGTACATAATATATTATACGTGACGTAATATAATATTATATGAGAAGAGACAATTTATCTTTACACATAATAAATTCTCAACAAATTTACTTATTTTAGTCGCACTGGAATTTCAGTGCGAAATGTGCTCCCTGTGAAGTTATGAAGAATTAAGTGCTGGGGAAAACCACAACTCCGGAAATGCAAATGCTGGAATTCTGCACTCTGCACAGTGAGGTCACTTGAGAAAGTAAAGATAACCGATTAAATGCGACCTGAAATTTGCCATCTTTATCCCGAACATACTACCTCTCTATAGAGAAGTCACTGTTCAAAGCACTATCATTTTTGAAACCTTAACTCGAGCGTGTCCATTCCCTTGGACCCGGGTTATTCCTGGTGAAATCACCCCCATTCGAGAACCGTGGCATAATAATAAATTGTTAACAGGAACAAACGAAGCTTTTTGACAGAAATAAAAGCACGAAATAAGTACAGACAAGTACACTGTTTCTAATTATTGTTTGTGATACGTAATATTCTGGGGTGTGCGGTTAAATTTCAATTGTTATGATCCTATTGAACTACATACAGCTGAATATGAATTTTTGTAATTATCACAAACAGCCATACAGACTTTGGGGTCATCATGGGCATAAATTATAAACTGACCACACACATATTTTGAAATAATCTAGTATGGCTTCTTTAAGTTCATCGTGATCTTGGTTATTTATTTTAATGGAAACAAAACTTCAAAACAGTTTTTTGTCTGAATAATGAGAAACAAATTGGCCTTTAAAACATTTTCTAACACACAAGTTGGCATTAGGTTTCGGAAACTTTGTAGAATGTATACCACACCATCTTTTAGAGATTGAAAACAGCGAATGAACTAACTTGGCAACTTCGCATGATCAGAACAAATCCAAATGGTCAAAAAAAATAGACCTGTAACATGCCAAATATGCCAGTCTTCCTGTCTGGTGGAGTGATGTAACATGAACGAAGAATGTCCAAGTCACCACAATTTAAATCTGTGTTACAAATGTCTTATTAAAGTGTGCCAAAGTGTTGCGCTTTAAAACGGGTTGCTTGTGGTTTGTGGAACTGAACCGACGAAATTTTCTGGTGTTTGAATAGAGATTAAAACCATACTTGAATCTGGATTTGAATATGAATTAGCACTGTAACTATCACAACATTTCTCGTCTAGTTGAAAAATAAAATACACAATTGAGTAACATCAGGTGCGTATAAATTCAGTAAACATTGTATACCTCATAGGGTTAGCACATTGGAATTTATAACATTTATTTCCAGTTTTAAGGAGAAACAGAGTTAAGCAGTTATAATGTTGAAAATGGAGCATATAGTATTGATGGTATTATTAAGTTTGTGTTGCTGTGTTGTGGTGACTGGAAACGAGGATGAACCCCAACGTAGATCAAGAAACAGAAATCGAGGAGGATCTAACGGGGTAAGTTGTTCAGAACTAAATTCTAAGCTCAAAGCTTTAAACCTCAAAGAGGGGGGGGGGCAATCTGGTGATTATATTACTTACTCAAAAACATGTTCGATCAATCAACATTGGCTACGGGCCTGTTTTCAATGGACACAGATCTTACTCGGAAATTTGGTATCTTTTTTAACTTAAAAATGATTAAAATGTCTGTTTGCATTTGCAAAGCATCGGTCTATGCTATGTTTGGCTTTGATGTTTAATTATTGAACCATTCTCGACATATTTCATTAAAACCAGTTTCAAAATATGTATCCTGGTGTAATATCAACTAGAAGATAGAGAAACAAGAGAAACGCTTTCAGTTTTTCTTCTCATATTTTTTTATTTACGATTTCATTACCTTCAATCTTGCAATGAAACACTCTTTTTTTAAAAGGAAAATTGGAGTCACACTTTAGCTTTTTTTAGTTGGCTTCTATGGGTTTCGATACTTCTGATTTGAACTGCCTTATATGTAACTCAAACGATTGCTAGTTTTTAATGCTTTCAGTGTATCCTAAGCTACAACCTACGCATTAACCTATGCACTAACCTGTGCAATAACCTATGTTGCTTTGTATGTTTTTAGGCTGCTTTTGATAATATTGATGTAGGACATCTTCCCATTGTACGTATCACCTTATCACACGTCATTTGTTATTAGCCACATTGTAATCATGGTGTTGTATTAGACTAGACTAGGCTGATGTAGTATCAAGTTCTCCACAAAAGGGTATAATAGAATTAATAACTTCTTCCCCAAAAAAACATCTTTTTAATCTATGTAACGACAAAACTTTTGTATTTTTTGTATATTATATAACAAACATTTAAAAAATAGCTACGATCTATATTTCGGGATATAATTTTGACACAGTGGTTTTTGGGAACTTGGTATTCTGTCTACAGTTTTTTTTAGAAAGAAGCTTTATGTTTTCTTCTCGGGCTAAGTTGTGTTCATTCAATATCTATCGAGCTATGCAAAGATATATTTTTTATGCTTTTTATTTTTGTTTTATATAATGCAAAGTGTAAATATGTTTCTATAACCTTACAAACATATTTTCCCACATATGAATGTTCCATTCTGCTTGTACTGAGTAAGCAGTGTTTCCTATCTCCAGACAAAGGATGCTAAATACGTGGATCAGTGGTCCAATGGAGCATCAACACAATGGAAATGAAAATTTTGCGAATCTGATCTTCATTCGCATATCTAACTTTTAACATTGCAAATTGTCTGATATGTCCCGGGATCAATCCCGTCAAAGATTCGGATTAACTTTCGTATGTTTCAGGCCGGTTTTCCCCTGTCTGTGATGCAGGTCGGAGGGACTGACATGGAAAAAGCATCTAGTCTTTCGGATGGAACAATGAACCCAGGCCCCGTTTGATCCTTCGACAGATGGAAATCGAAAAAGAGCAGGCTAATGTCCTGGCAAAATTTTCCTCATAGCACTCTGCATGGCGTCTTCATTAGCCCATAAGGTGCAGAAAAGTAGGACGTAAACTCCATTCATTTCATTTTCATTTGCTGTTACTTTTAATTTGTGTATTGTTAAATGTTGTATTAAAACTATTCGCTGAAAACAGAATGTTTTCATACTATAGCTGTACATCATTCGCAAAATATTGTCATATTCATCTAACTGCTCATTTGAAATATTAAACAAGTTTATGAAAGATTTCCGAATTGTACCAATGACATGCATTCGGACTTTTTAGATGTCCTACTCGATTACTCTTACAGGGCTTGCAGAGAGGGTTACAAGGTATGGTGATGAACAGTGAGAACCTGGCTTCCTATACGCCGGCACCTGTCAGTGCTGAAGATGCTGAATGTCAAGTCGGAGTGAAAAAGGTAAGATGTCTCTCTAGCGGTTAAAGTTTGGGTGCACGCCTGTGAAGAAAGTCAGGTTGGGATACTCGAGGTAGACTAGTTAATTTTTCCAGAAACCAGTAAGGATAGCGAAGTGTCAAATTAAGATTAAGAGTAAAATTGTACTGAATGGTAATGTTATGCGTCGTTATCATTTACATTACATTACATTGTAACAGTGAAAATATACAAGAGGCCCTTCACTAGATTGTAAGAAGAATTTTAACGTTGAATATTTGACCACATTTGTTACTAGAACTACTTAATTACAAATGATGCACTGCGGTTTCCACGATCTGTCACGTAATGGAAACTCAGTTTAAAAAAAAAAAAAAAAAAAAAAAAAAAAATAAATAGCGAGGGCGTTCTCGCAAGGCGTCGGCCATCTTGTAGACAGGTTGTCTGTACACGATAGACACGCTACTGCGGACACGCTGGAACTGTAGGCCATTAATGCATTATATTCAATGCAGTAATGTTATAATTTTCTGCACCAAAAGTTAGTACATTTCTTCTGACCACAGAAATGTGTTGTTTCTATTCCTACCAAACATAAATCAAAATGTGGATACGAACATAAAATCTTAAAATTTGAGAACAAAACAGTCTGCATCAGAATAGTAGGACGCAGATGTTGGAGTATTGGTAAGTGGTTATAGAAGGGTGAGGGGGTTTGCTTGTTGTTGACTTTGATTTCCGTTGTACAGACCTGAAACCGGTAAATGTGTATGACATGGTTTAATGGCGATTATTTTCTAATGAACCAATATTCTCTTATTTATAACAGAATTGTGATTACTTGGGCCCTTTTTATTTCTTCTAGACCACATACCATAATGGTAGATGCATACGTCTTGGGAATGCTCAAAGACCGGCTTGCCAGGCTGGACGGCATCTTGATATTTATAATGGTGAATGTATTCGACAAGCGAGTTCATCAACCGGAAGTGGTGGAAGACGCAGTGGGCGTGGACGCGGCAGCCAACGGAGACGTGGGCGTGATAGAAATTAACCTGTGCTTGTTTAAATATATTTGTGTATTTTAAGAACAATAATTATTTGTATTGTGGATAGGGCCCTCCTTCTAGTGTGACTAATTTATTGTGGTCTGAAACTATTTGATGAAAAATGACAAACTAAATAAAACATTTAGAAAGCAAACAACAACAAAATCGAAATGTCGTAAAATGGCATAATTGATGTGCTGGTTTTGTATCTAACGATGTAATGCCCAGTACATAAAAACTTTAGATATGAATGTTGAAGTGTCAACTTTGGACAGATCGTTCTTTGACAATTCCTGACGTAATTTCTTCTGGAATTGTTATACTTTATATCAAGCTTTATTTATTAGCATGCGTGTGGTAAATATTATTCTATTGTAGGTTTTTGATGTAGTTTTTATGTACTGCCTAGTTAAAATAACACCGGAACTCAATAACGTTGGGGTCATAAATACGATGCCCTATCCCGACATGTTACACAGGAAAGGAAGGGTTGAATGATATTTTGACACTTAAATTGGTCGATTTCAGCAAGTCACCAAATATGAACTAGGTGTCCATATTATCACATTGTGCCCTCGTCTGAAGAATATGGACTTAACATTAGACAGAATAGATGCGTACATACATGTCCACTTTCTACATGTTACTTGTATTATCATTCTTATCATGAGTATATCGCTTAGTCAGGTTGGTGTTGGTTTCCAGAAGTAACCGACTGAGCTTTCTTTCTCTTCAAGCATATAGCTCTTTGTCAGCGAAGAACATCTTGTTTCATGTTTACACGCCATATATATCATTGTGAATGTTAGAAATGCGTATAGATATTATGTATGTTGTCTATTTAATTCCAATAAAACATATAACCATGTAGATTAATTCGCAAACATGTCAAACACCATCGGTTTCGTAATAAAAATATAAACGGTACTAATATTCTATGGTCCAAATAAGCACCTGTGAATGTCAATGTCCATTTATTTAACTGAGAAGCAAACGTAATTCTGCATGAGTGAGGCCATCGAACATAACATGATCTTTTAGCCAGAGCTATAACCACCTATTTTTGAATGCTTCATGAAAATGGATGTAAGTTAATCTTACAAAAAAAGCACAAAACAAACGACGATGGAAACATTTATCTGGGTCACAAAATAAAGTGCACATTATACCGTCGTTTCAGTTAAGACCATAACCTTGTGCTGGTCTAAAAGCCGATTACGCTTACTTACATCAGTAGACACAGAGTAGAAGAAAGAGATATGTATGAATAGAGTTATATCCCATATAAACAACTATTTTGTATCAATTACTTGAAACCAGACCATTTCCATTATTTATTAATATCGTTTTGCTTACTTTACGTTTAAGGATAAGTAATTTTTGAGTATACTGCTTATGGTTCCGGTTTGGTGATCTGTAGCCTTTAACTAACCCGGTATGTGATTTAAAAGTACTACCCTCTCATAAGAAAATAAACAAGTTACAGTTTACAGTAACCTGAAAGTATATGATGAAGATATGAATAATGAACACAGTTTTTATGGTATACTACTCCTCAATTTAATACAATAATACACAACGTTTAAAAATTACACTGTCGTGTGTATTATTGTATTAAATTGAGGAGTAGTATACATGTACTATAAAACTACCCCTAAATGTCGCTTAAGGATTATTATGACGAAGATAGTAATAGTTTTAATGGTCAGTATTGCATAATTTGAATTAAAACTAGAACCGTAGGAACGGTACTGAGCAGTGTGCATGCGAATATTTACATTGGTGAGAGGTTGCATTTTGAATCCAGAGTGAAAAACAAAATAACATTCGGTATGTAAATGTGAATTAAATTAATACAAAGTCGCAATGCTGATCAAAATAGCTATTGTTATACATCATTGGAAAGAGAAAACAAAGTCCATTTCGTGCAAAAAGGCTATTTCTGTAATTTTTGACAGAGCTGTTTAAAAATCACAATTTTCAAATGGTTAAAAAAGGAGATAAGCATCGGATTGAATAACCTTTAAAACTAGTCTTTTGTTAATATTTACAATATTCTTGTATATTATTTCGGACGTTGTTCTTCATTGTGCCTCAAATATTTGATTTACCTTTGAACAGCCTACTTTATCCTATAGCTGCAGGAGAGTTAACCCACTGCACTACAATCATTAGTGATTTAGACCACAACTACCAAACATGTATATTGTGATGAAAAGGTAACATTACATTGTCAAACATGAGGTCTAATATTTTCACGATTTTAATTTCGTTACAGTTGGCAATTATTCACAGAAGTGACTATCATTACGACAAATTAGAAGGATAAACAAACAGATACATGTATATTCAGTTTGCCATAACTGTCGAAAATCTATTCTATGTAACGGGGCCCTAACAAGTTAACTTATAAAGGGATAGGGGTGACCATATCTTAAATTTTCAAGAAAGTAAAAATAGAATAATTTGTCTTTATTATGACGTTATAATTAAAATACATACTACAACCGTGTGACGTCATAAGAGACATATTTTCATTGCTGAAAAGACCATTTCCATTATTTATTAATATCGTTTTGCTTACTTTACGTTTAAGGATAAGTAATTTTTGAGTATACTGCTTATGGTTCCGGTTTGGTGATCTGTAGCCTTTAACTAACCCGGTATGTGATTTAAAAGTACTACCCTCTCATAAGAAAATAAACAAGTTACAGTTTACAGCAACCTGAAAGTATATGATGAAGATATGAATAATGAACACAGTTTTTATGGTATACTACTCCCCAATTTAATACAATAATACACAACGTTTAAAAATTACACTGTCGTGTGTATTATTGTATTAAATTGAGGAGTAGTATACATGTACTATAAAACTACCCCTAAATGTCGCTTAAGGATTATTATGACGAAGATAGTAATAGTTTTAATGGTCAGTATTGCATAATTTGAATAAAAACTAGAACCGTAGGAACGGTACTGAGCAGTGTGCATGCGAATATTTACATTGGTGAGAGGTTGCATTTTGAATCCAGAGTGAAAAAAAAAAATAACATTCGGTATGTAAATGTAAATTTAAAATTTAAATACAAAGTCGCAATGCTGATCAAAATAGCTATTGTTATTTTGGAAAGAAAAAACCCAAAGTCCATTTCGTGAAAAAAGGCTATTTCTGTAATTTTTGACAGAGCTGTTTAAAAATCACAATTTTCAAAGGGTTTAAAAAAGGAGATAAGCATCGGATTAAAAATTTAAAACCTTTTTAAAAAAAAAACTTTAAAGTTCTTTTTGGTTAAAAAAATAAATTTAAAAACCCAATTTTTTCTTTTTATATTATTTTCGGACGTTGTTCTTCATTGTGCCTCAAATATTTGATTTACCTTTGAACAGCCTACTTTATCCTATAGCTGCAGGAGAGTTAACCCATTTCACTACAATCATTAGTGTTTAGACCACAACTACCAAACATGTAAAATTGTGATGAAAAGGAAACCATTACATTGTCAAACATGAGGTCTAATATTTTCACGATTTTAATTTCGTTACAGTTGGCAATTTTTCACAGAAGGACTATCATTACGACAAATTAGAAGGATAAACAAACAGATACATGTATATTAAATTTGCCATAACTGTGAAAATCTTTTCTATGTAACGGGCCCTAAAAAGTTAACTTATAAAGGGATAGGGGTGCCCTTTTAAATTTTCAAGAAAGTAAAAATAGAATAATTTGTCCTTTATTATGCGTTATAATTTTTAAAATAAATTTCAACCTGTGTTTTTAAATTGGACTTTTTAAAATTGGGGAAAAGGGAAAAATTTTTAAATTTTTTAAATTTTCGGTTTTTGAAATTTAAGGTTTAAGGTAAGGGTAAATTTTTGTTTTAAAAATTTTTAAAAATTTCCCGGGGTTTTGACGAAAATTAAATTTTTAAAGAAATTTGATTTAAAAAGGGTAACAAAACCCTCTAAAAATTAGAAAATAAACGTTAAATTTTAAAACGGGGAACCCTGAAAGGAAAAAAAAGGAATTGAAAGGAATATAAAAATTTTGAAAATTTTTAAATTGGTTCTATTTTCAATTTAAATTTTCAATAATCCAACTTTAAGCCCGGTGAAATTATTGTAAAATTGAAAAGTAGTTTCGGGGGGCTAAAAAACCCAAAAAATTTTTGTCGCTTAACATTTTTAGACAAGTGGGGTAAAATTTTAATTCAAATTAATTTTTGAATTTAAAGGCCCCGGGGAATATAGAGTTTTAAATTTTTAAAATTTGAAGGGTTTTTAAAAAATTCCAAATTGAAAAAAAAAATTTTTAACATTTTAGTAAATTAATTTTAAATAAAAAAAAACCCAAATGGTCAAAATTTGGCATTGAAATTTTTAAAAAAAAAAAGCCATTTTTAAAAAAAGGCTTTTTCGCATTTTCAATTTAAAAATTTTTCAAATTAAAAAGGGTTTAAAATCTTTTAATAATTTTAAAATTATATTTTTTTTTTAAATTTCTTGAATAATTTTTAAAATGAAATTGGGAGATAAAAAATTTGGATTAGCTTTACTTGCATACCTTTGATAATAAAATTTCAAGAAATCCGAGACGTATTTATTCCTCCGCATATTTTACTGAACATTTATCAGAATTATCCGACTTTTCTTAGGCCCAAATATTTGAAATTTATTTGCATATTTATCCTAAGCCAGGGGTTTAAACCCCAAAATGTCTAAATCATTTGTTTAGCCAAAACTCCAAAATAAAAAAAAGGTAAAACAAAAATAGTCTAATATTTTCACGTTTTAATTCGAGCTACCAAAAAGCTTCCCAAAAAAGGATAAACAAAAATAAATATTATTTGCCAACGCAAAAAAAAAAAATTAACAAAACAAAGGGGGTGAAAAATTTTTTAAAATTTTCCAAAAAAAAATAAATAATTTATCTTTATTATGACGTTATAATTAAAATACATACTAAAACCGTGTGACGTCATAAGAGACTTATTTTCATTGCTGAAAAGACGCAATTTCAATTTTCTCTGCGATTTTTGAGGATTTTTCTGAATTTCAAGGTGAGATTTGTTTACAAACTGAACTATTGTACTTAGAAACACGGCTGTAAGTCGTCGGTCTATATTGTACAAGATAACTCATAACTATTAGAGTTTGCGAGGTTAATTTGAAGTAATTTGAAATTGGGAATTTGCAAATTTAATTTTAAGAAAATTTCCTACAATTTGTTCTACATTTTGATTAAAGTCACCTAAAGTCACAGTAACTTTTAAATATAAATTTTAGACTTTTGAGTTGACACCTTTCAGTCTTTGCCTTGATCGTAAAACGGTCATAAATTTTTTATAAACGAAGCAAAATAAAAACCTAATATTTATCCATATCCATAGAAATATTTCGACAAAGATTATATTATATCATCCATAGAAAAGTTTTCTAATCCGGGCAGTAATCACATCAAGGCAAATAAGACCTAATAATATATCGTAACGAAAAAAGTATATTTGATGATAATCTTTTGATGTCTCGAGTATTATACATTTCAAGAAGTTCAAATTTACAATACAATATAAAGATTTTTATTATCTTTTCCAGAATGTCCAAGAAATACAAGCCCCACCCGCCATTTGTTGGTTTTGGTGAGATTCCTAAATATGTCAATCCGCTCATGACAAAGGAGGAATACAAGTATTACGAAAGAGAGTTCTTTGGATTCCTGGAAGATACAATAGAAGAAACACCTTGCCTCTTTCAAAGATTCAAACGGTTTACTGGAATTTCCAAAATCACCAAAAAAGAAGGTAGGGCACGATTGTAGCTTGTTGGTTATTTCACTTGACAATGACGGTAACGCCAAAAATACACATCGAGGCATAATATTATGTGTTTCCATAAGAAACTTTTTTGTATAGTGAAAATCTTGAAGTACCAGTTTAACATCTATCACTTGTTCCTACCCTGAATAGTCTATCTATTCTATTGTAGATAAAGAACCGACCATCAAGTACGATATCCAGTCTGCTAACAATAGTAAATTTAAAGGAGCAACTGTTTGATATTTTTGGCTTAAATTTAATTTATTTATTATTTCAGTTCAAACGGTTAAACCGCAAAGACAAGTTTTAAAGTCTTTCAGGCGATTCTTGCGATCCTGCAAGTGCTTTAAAACAGAAGAGTAACTTGTAAAACTACTCTGGAAAGATCTGTAGAATGGACGTTTACTCGTCAACTAAACCACTCGTCAACTAAACATTCATCGTTTGGAATGGAATGAATGGATATGGATGTGTGCTTTGGATCTTTAATGGAGACAGAACGACATTAACATAGTGTTAATGAGAGATGTAATATATGTGACAGTTGAAATCAAAAGTATGTAAGGGTGTTTATTTGAGAATGTGTGTATTGGGTGGTGTATGTGTGGCGGTGGGGGTATAGGATTATAGGGTAGAGTGTATATGTGTGTGAGATGCCGGGGGTAATAGCAGATAGGGTAGTTGTTTGTATGTGTGAGAGGATGTGCTAAGAGGGGATGGGGAGTTAAACGGGTTTATGGGGTGGGGATTATATTGTTTTGGAATATATTTTCTGTTTGTAGAAATATAAATAAACTGTGAGGGAGTTTTGTTTGAGATTTGGTTCTATTGATTAAGAACATAAATAGTTAAACCTAAACACATATTGTTATAAATTTACAATTGTTATACGTATCTTATTATATTTGATATTTTCATATTAAAGATTTTTATATTTGGAGTACTTTTCGTTTTTTTTATCTAATGATGGTTCGAAATGATTCAAGGTTCGAGAAGAGAAGACTTAATTGCCAAAATCCCAAACTATGAGTTTTTGAGATTTAGTAATCAGTTAGATTGAATTCATCCAAGGCCAATCTGTCCAAAATCATTTAATTGTGTCACCGGAAAATCGTGCGTAGATTTTTTGGGGTAATTGCGGTAATTGCTGTGATTTGGTACCAATAAACTGGTGAAATTGTAAGGAAAAAAACATGGAATGTGGTGAAATGAGATAATCAGTGCTTGATTGGAAATCTAGTAAGATTGAACTTGAAATTAGATCTTCTTTATGACTGTATTGTTATTGTTGATATAAATTATACGATAAATAGGTCAATTTGAAAATCACCAAAACACGATGTTTTTCGATAGAATACAAAGGTTAAAGTAGTAGTAAGAAAGCTAACCAGTGGCTCTGTAAGTAAAGCTAACTAGTTCCTCATTTGGTAAAACGAACTAGTTGCTCATTGGGTAAAGCTAACTAGTTGTTCAGTGAGTAAAGCTAACCAGTTGTTCAGTGAGTAAAGCTAACTAGTTGCTCAGTAAGTAAAGCTGACTAGTTGTTCATTGAGTAAAGTTAAATAGTTACTCATTGGGTAACGATAACTAGTTGCTTAGTAAGTAAAGCCAACTATTTGTTTACTGAGTAAAGATTTACTAGTTGCTCATTTAGTAAAGCTAACTAGTTTCTCATTGAGTTTAGCTAATAGTTGTTCATTGAGTAAAGCTAATTAGTTGCTCAGTAAAACTATTTTCTCAGTGAGTAAAACTAACTAGTTGCTCATTTGGTAAAGCTTACTAGTTGATCAGTGAGTAAAGCTAACTAGAAGCTCATAAAATAAAGCTAACTAGTTGCTCAGTGAGTAAAACTAACTAGTTGCTCAGTGAGTTAAACCAACTAATTGATCAGTGAGTAAAGTTAACTAGTTGCTCAGTGAGTAAAGCTAACTAGTTGCTCAGTGAGTAAAGCTAACTAGTTGCTCAGTGAGTAAAGCTAACTAGTTGCTCAGTGAGTAAAGCTATCTCGTTGCTCAGTGAGTAAAACTAACTAGTAGCTCAATGAGTAAAACAAAACTAGTAACTCATTGGGTAAAGCTAACTAGTTGCTCAGTTAGTAAAACTAAACTAGTAACTCATTGGGTAAAGCTAACTAGTTGCTCAGTTAGTAAAACTAAACTAGTAACTCAGTGAGTAGAGCTAACTAGTCGCTCAGTGAGTAAAACTAACCAGTAGCTCAGTGAGTAGAGCTAACTAGTTGCTCAGTGAGTAAAACTAACCAGTAGCTCAGTGAGAAGAGCTAACTAGTTGCTCATTACGTAAAGATAGCTAGTTGATCCGTGAGTAAAGCTAACTAGTTGCTCAGTGAATAAAACTAACTAGTTGCTCATTTGTTAAATATTACTAGTTGCTCGGTGAGTAAAGCTAACTAGTTGCTCAGTGAGTAAAACTAACTAGTTGCTCAGTGAGTAAAGCTTACTAGCTGTTCATTGAGTAAAGCTAACTAGTTGCTTATTGAGTAAAGCTTACTTGTTGTTCATTGAGTAAAGCTTACTAGTTTTTCAATGAGTAAAACTAACTAGTTGCTCAGTGAGTAAAACTAACTAGTCGTTCATTGAGTAAAGCTAACTAGTTGCTCGGTGAGTAAAGCTAACAAATTGGTCAGTGAGTAAACATAACCCTAACCAGCAAGTCAATTCCAGATGTGCCCTTGTCTTATGTGCCCAAAATGGTATAAAAATGAAAAAAGTTTCGAACCCAACCCCCGTCCCTAATAGCCCTCTACAAAAATACTAAAAATCCAAGACCCTTACCCCACGGGAAGGGCCTTGACCTTTCATTCAAGTATAGTACAAGTCAGATGTGCCTTAGGTTCAGTACATCATTGTACTACATACGATGACCTAAGGTCATGGGGTCAAGTTTTACCTGACCCCCTAAGTGACCCCACCGATCTAACGCCATGACCTTGACCTTTTGACCTTAAGATCTAACCCTATATTACTATAACTACAATAATGTCAGTCAGGGTTGATCTTGATCTGAGGTTCAAGGTCATGACATTAGATTGTTGAACTCACTTTGGGGGTCATATAACACTTGACCCAATGACCCTAGGTCAATCAGAGGCCAGAGGATTAGACTTTCATTCAAGTGTATTTAATGTTAGATGTGCCGAAAAATAGTTTTTTTTTTCTCTTTTTTGGGGGAGTCATTGTCGCTTACCTAATAAAGGTACATATATATCGTATTTTTTGGTATCAAATGAAAGTGTAGACATTGGTCTATAGACCAGTGAGGTTAATTGCCCTATGTATAGCGCCAAAGTAGGGCAAAAAGACGTTTTTTTCGCATTTTTCAAAGTTCTGTTTTGACCTCTAAAAATGAACGTATGACCTTGAACTTTTATATCCTGTAACTTTATAATGACCTTTATCGATCTACATCATGACCTTTGAAATTTTAATCGACCTTGACCTTGAACCCGAAATCACTTAATAAGAGCTCTGGAAAGCTTGACCTTGAACTTAAAAGTCAAGGTCAACTGTGTGGGTGATTCATAAATTGAACAAAGATATACTATATATAAAAGTAAATTCTTTATAAACCTTGACCTTTTGATCTTTGTGGGCTATTTTCTACAAATGTCAGTCAGGGTTGACCTTGATCTGAGGTTCAAGGTCATGACGTTAGATTGTTGAACTCAATTAGGATGTGAGATGATAGCAATAACACAGACTTCCATGCCAAATTTCAAGTGAATTTGATGAAAATTGTGGAAATGAGACTGAAAAGACTCTGTATTTGAAACAAAAGACAAAAGCCTGCTGTGAACTTGTGAAGCCAAAGTGAAGAGTGAAGAGTGAAGGTAGAAAGCTGAAATTTAGCATGTGGGATGATAGCAATACGACAGACTTGCATGCCAAATATGTGGAAAGAGGCTGAAAAAGACTGTCTACTGCCTACACCCAATGCAGAAATTGTAAAAACGTGTTTAATTTGACCAATCTTTTTGGCCCTTATTTTAAATGTAATTGTCTGATGGACTTGCCCTTTGACATGTGAGATGAGAGCAATAAGACAGACTTGCATGCCAAATTTCAAGTGAATTGGATGAAAATTGTGGAAATGAAGCTGAAAAAATGTCCACTGCCTACAAGAAATGCGGAAATGGAAAAAAATGCGTTTCATTTGACCAATCTTTTTGGCTCTTATTTTTAATGTAATTGTCTGATGGACTTGCCCTTTGACATGTGAGATGAGAGCAATAAGACAGACTTATATGCCAAATTTCAAGTGAAATGGACGAAAATTGTGGAAATGAGGCTGAAAAAAAATGTCCACTGCCTACACAAAGTGCGGAAATTAAAAAACGCGTTAATGTAACCAATCTTTTTGGCTCTTATTTTTACGCTAATTGTCTGATGAACTTGAAACTTGGCATGTAGTTGCGCAGTATCATTATGATATATTACGTAAGAGGGCGTTGCCATGGTCTCAACCGGCTTCCTGAAAGTGTCAAAGAACAAGTTCTTAATGGAAATTTAAGGGTATTTTTCCTAAATGGGCCCAAAATTAGGGAAATTTGCTCTTTTAAGGTTACAGAACCATATGGCATTTAATGTTCCTAACTTTATCTTTATTTTTCATATCATAACATCATAACATGCAATTCTAAGTCTAGGATATTGTTCTGTTTTAAAATATTTGGAATTGAAAAACAAAAATAAGGGCAAAATTTTCCAAGTTTGCCCTATAAAAGGGCCAACGAATTAAGTATGCCTAGATAGGTCTGTTCAAGAGCTTTCTGAAATGGTCTTTGTTTTTTCTGTAACTAAAACAGCAAGCGACAAACAAAGCTTGATTTCGTTTTACAAGTTGTTTTTGTAGCAAGTTGAGCTCTGCGGCAAAACAAACCCACCACTTCACTCGAAATTTGTTTACGTCGTGTCAAGATTTTCTCGGTCACGTTCGTTTAGGCTAAGTACACGATTAATGTAGCAAGAATTAAAATGAAATTTCTATAATAAACGCGATAATGTAATGTATTTCTGTTCAATAAATTTCACCTTATTCGGTTGATTAGTTTTCGAAAAGTTGATCGTGTTTCTTAAATTAGGTCGTCAATGTCATTGATAACTAACCCTAGAGCAAAGGGGACAGTATATTTTCTAGGCCATATTTTAAAACGTCGACTAATTAAATAATTAAACAACTTGACAAATTAAAATTCTTGTGACAAATGTGTTTTTGAATTCTTCTTCCATTGGTGTATTTTCATCAAGAATAGGACAATTAGTTAATGAGAAATGATCATTTGAAATTGGGGGTCACCGATGTTTGGGTTGATATACGCCCACCCTAGTTCGTTTTTCAACTAGAGACAGTCCATTTTCTCGACTCAGCAAAAATTCTTTTTTTAATGAAAATGACTATCAATAGTTTCCTTTGAAGGGAAAATGCATACAAATAGAACAGAAATTTTGAGTCAATGAAAAAACTGAATAGTTTGGTGTCTGTCATCGAAAGAAGTTTCAACATTGGCAAAACATCCCCTTTTTAGTCAACATGGAATGACCGAAGCATATAAATAGCCAAAATTTTCAAGGATTTCTTCGACTCAGAACCCCATTTCGAACTTCTGAGTCTACAGTTAATTAGATTCTACTTAATCAACTCAAACCTTCCCCCCAACCCTAGCCTTAACCTACTGTCTCTAAACTACTAGGTATGGCAAAAACCACTGTTACCTGGCAGAAATCAAGTTTCGAAACTGGCAAGACACCTCCAGGAAGTACACAAATACACAAAACTTAGGGCCCGGTGCGTTAGTATCTCACACAGCAAGAGCATCAAGTCCAAATTTAGGTGTACATTTGATGATTGTGAGGCGAGAGTTTGTAGGTTAGAAACAAATTCATAAACAATTTTACAGAGCAACAAACTTTTAACGACGGTTCGACAAAAGACATTAGAAATGCACAGGCTCATGGCCGTCAAGTTTCTTCAGTATGATTTGCCATGGCTAAGGGTAGCCCCGTCTCTATTCAGATTTTCCATAGCCCTTAGCCATTGGTATAAACTAATAGTTAAAGAATTAGGCATATATCTTGAATATCCAAGAAATACAAGCCCCACCTAAAACCAATAGAAGAAGAAACAATCGAAATATAAGAAGATGAAACACCTAGCCTCTATCAAAGATTTAAGCGATTTACAGGAAATTCCAAAGTCACTAAAAATGAAGGTAAGGCACGCTTGTCCATCTTTAGCTATAAATATTAGTTTGTTAGTTATTCCACTGGACAATCATGGTAAGGTCTAACTGATATTAACTTGAAAGTACCTGGGAACAGAATATATATGTTGTGTTTCAATACGAAACTTTGTTGTAAAGTGAAAATCATGTAGTACTAATTAAACATCACTTGTTCCTATCCTGAATAGTCTTCCCATTCTATTGTAGATAAAGTACCGACCATCAAGTACGATATCCAGTCTGTAAACATTAGTAAATTTGAAGGAGCAAACGGTGATAAAGTGAGTTGTTTGCTCAATTCTGTTAAAACAACTTTTGATAAAAGATGCAGCTACACAGACTGAAGGTGTTGTTACTTGTGATCAGGAAAGTAAGATATCAGGATATTTGAAAACTTATTTCTAAGGCTTTGTGGAACTTTATAACAGGGAATTGTGACTACTGCACCTAAAGTTGTGACTGTGACCAATATACCTGATATTTAGAGTCTGTATAATACTCACTTGTAATATTAAATCAATAGAGAATAGAGTCAATTGTGTTTATTTGGCTACCCAATATTTCTGGCTTTAAATTTCATTTATTTATTATTTCAGTTCAAACAGCAAAGAGGAATTCAAAAGTTTTCCAGGCGATTCTTCCGATGCTGCAAGTGCTTAAAAACAGAAAAGTAACTTACATATCTTGGAAGATCTATAGAATGAACGTTCACTCGTCAACTAAACCACCTTTCAGTGGGATGGGAGGAATGGATATAGATGTGTGATGGGAGGGATACAGAAAAAAACATTAAAATTGTGTGACTGTGTATGAGAGATGTAAGTTTTGTGAAAGATTATGTGAGGGTTAGTGTTTGAGGGTGTGTGAGATAGTGTGTTTCTCGTAGAAGGGGTAGGAGTATTTGGGGTTGTGGGAAGGGGATGATTAAAGAATGAGTTTGTGCATTGGAGGTTGTTAGAGAGGTCTGTTAAAATAAGTGCAATCTAAACACATATTGTTATAAATTTACAATTGTCATACGTATCTTATTATATTTGATATTTTCATATTAAAGATTTTGATATTTGGAGTCTTTTTTCGTTTTTTTGTAATACTGACAGGGTCGCTCACATAAGTTGACCAGTTAGTTAATCTGACTAGTTCTTCACTGAGTAAAGTTGGCTAGTTTTTCACTGAGTAAATCTAACTAGCTGCTCAATGAGTAAATCTAACTAGCTGCTGAGCTTTCCAGTTGCTATCTGAGTAAAGCTGGCTTGTTTCCCGTTGGGTAAAGCTGACTAGTTGCTCATTGAGTAAAGCTGACTAGTTGCTCAGTGAGAAAAGCTGGACTATTTCTCATTACTTGCCCAAGAGTAGTACAGCATAGAAGGACATTCCCATTTTATGCTCTGTTTAACTCTAGAAGACCTATTATCGCATGGTAATTCTTTATTTTTGTTAGAAAACTATTGTTTCTGGATATCGAATCTGGTGTCCAGGAGAGTAAGCACAACATTGTTTATAAGATTTTAATATCAAAGACACGTTGTTGATTTAACGTGCGGTAGTACTATATAACCCGTCTCATGCGCATTAATATTCACAAAGCTGTTTCGACTATTCGGTATTAAGGGCGGTAACTCGTAATCATTCTTCAGTTTTAGAATTTGACCATTCATTCTAACGCTCCTGTCATTATATCAATTTCAGTTTTTCAGATAGACAGTAATAATCTGGCAACACCA
Source organism: Nipponacmea schrenckii (assembly GCA_030562195.1). Taxonomy (NCBI): domain Eukaryota; kingdom Metazoa; phylum Mollusca; class Gastropoda; family Lottiidae; genus Nipponacmea; species Nipponacmea schrenckii. Next base: position 6,422,019 of record JAUJPP010000001.1, read on the forward strand.
TCAGCATCCTCCGCCCTCCATCCCTAACTCTTTTACGGGGCCTTGGAACGTCTTAATTTGAAGTGAAGGTGCTACTGGTCGGGTGCCAGCGATATACGGAAGGTTTCTGTATTCTCCTGGACTAAAGATATAAACATCGACTGGGTTGTCAGAAGGAAAGTCTAATGGTATGGTGTCATTTCCTAGGTTCATAAAATACATAGTTATACTGCCTTTTTCATATTGACTGGACCTACAATATATTGATGATAATTTGAATGAAATACGACTCTAGATACTTTTTTATTCTTAAGTGAAATATTTAACGGTATAGAATCCATCATGTTTTTGATTAAAAGGCATCGATTATCTACAGACATGCTATCTCCAACGTTTGCCAATTATTAAATAATACTTTTGATACCCGTCATAGATATACCAATATAGACAATATAGGCATATTCTGTGCACCCTTAAACGCCCCGTACCCACCTGTTAGTATTGGTACAGTGAGCGTACAGTCTTAAATGACTGAACACCTGTAGTACCCGTAGAACAGGACTACCAACTACATGTAATCTTTTATACAGATAGGTCAACCAATAGCCCTAAAATGAATAAGGACATTCAGGCAATTTTTCAGAATTTTGACAATAGCCGACTGCTTACCGTGTACAAAGCACAGACACGACCCTTCTATTAAAGACATACGGAAATCTAGTTGGCTGTTTCAAATTCTATATGAGCGAAAACCCAGTTCGGAATTTCCTTATGTCTGCTTACCGGACAGGAATACATGAACACTTATGTCATTCTACTGGTTGGGAATCACTAACCGATTTGAAGATATTACCGGACCAGTATCTACGATCCTTAAAGCTAGGTTAACATTTAACATGAGAACATTTAAACCTCCGTGCCATTTGGTTATTCTGATCATTATGTTACCTTAATAGGTCAGGATCTATGGACCATCATGTTACCTTATTAAATCAGGATCTATGGACCGTTATGTTACCTTATTAAATCAGGATCTATGGACCATTATGTTACCTTACCAGATCAGGATCTATGGACCATTATGATACCTTACCAGATCAGTATCTATGGACCATTATGTTACCTTACTAGATCAGGATCTATGGAGCATTATGTTACCTTATTAGATCAGGATCTATGGACCATTATTTTACCTTACTAGATCAGAATCTATGGACAATTATGTTGCTTTACTAGATCAGGATCTATGGACCATTTTGTTACCTTGCTAGATCAAGATCTATGGACCATTATGTTACCTTACTAGATCAGTATCTATGGACCATTATGTTACCTTACCAGATCAGTATCTTTGGACCATTATGTTACATCTATACTGTACAAGTTACAAGGCAACCAGATAACGAAGTGTAGATTTGTCAAGGTCTTGGTCTAGTCCCAATGATAAGAACAGAAACTAAAAATAAAATACAAAATCAATATTCCAAATAAAAGTCACAATGGACTTACAATTATTTATCTCAAACTTGGTCAATACGAGATGTTCATCAGTTGAATTTACAATTTAATCAATGTATCAATTACTCGATAACTATAATAACCAAAAGGTTAATTTACAAGATATTCGTCTTAAAAACAGTTTGTTTTGATTACCACTAAATGATAAGCCATTGAGAACAGTTTTATAATGATATATAGTTATACTTCTACAGGATATTTCAAATGTTATGGAACTGTACTGTTAAGTTTTTAAGGCGCTATAAATGTTGAACCATTATTCATTGCTCGTTATTTGTGGACCAATTACCCGATTATTCTTCGTCTATAAACTGAAATGTCTTACAACGTAATTTGGTAGGATAATTTAATAATTAACAGTTTTTTTTTAGTACATTTCCAAGGGCGTATCTGGAAAATGCTTAAAGAGGTTGTTTATCGCTGGTTTTGGGAGATGAGTATACGTCGGCTTTTGCTGTGATTGCGTTATTGTCTTTATTTTTTCTGTGTGTGCGAGGGTTGAAGAGGGGAGTGATGTATCCATGGTGGTTTTTATTTGTTTGATGTACATTTATATATTTGTATATATATAATTCAAATACTTCAAATATCTTTCAAATGTTTCATTTGCGGTCATGTTCTTGTTCGCAGCTACATAAATCTGTCCATCTAATTCAAGTGTACTTGAAATACACAAATTGTATATTGAATGTAGCTCAAATACCAGCAACGTTTCCCTTAAACAGATAAATTAATGATAAACAAAAAGGAACAGACGGAAGGGAGGGGACAGAAGTTAAAAAATAGAACAATTTGTCTTTATTATGACGTTATAATTATTAAAATACATACTAAAATCGTATGACGTCACAAGCTACATATTTTCATTACTGAAAAGACGTACTTACAATTTTCTCTGCGGTTTTTTGAGGATTTTTCTGAATATTAAGGTGAGATATTTTTACAAACTGTACAATATTACCTGGCAACATCGCTATCATTCGCTAGAATGTATTGTTGAAGCTAAATTTGAGTTTGCAATGTCAATTCAAGTCACTTCGGAATTTGCAACTTTCCAGTTTTTCTATTTTCTATATGCATAGATATCGTTAACAATTGATTTAGAATATGAATCAACTTTCATGGATCACAGTAACTTATATTTAACGTTACGGAGTTGATACTATTTCAATCTCTGTTTTTATTAAAAACAGTAGTATCTAGGATAAGCTACGGCTCATTTTAAATTGAAATAGTGGTAAGAAGAATAAGCTACAGCTTTCAGAAGTTCTTAAATTTAAATTCAATTTAAAATATAAAAATAATCATTCTTTTTTCTAGAATGTCCAAGAAATACAAGCCCCATCTAAAACCAATAGAAGAAGAAACAATCGAAATACAAGAAGATGAAACACCTAGCCTCTATCAAAGATTTAAGCGGTTTACAGGAAATTCCAAAATCAACAAAAATGAAGGTAAGGCACACTTGTCCATCTTTAGCTATAAATATTAGCTCGTTAGTTGTTCCACTGGACAATCATGGTAAGGACAAACTGATATTAACCTGAAAGTACCTGGGAACGAAGTATATATGGTGTATTTCAATACGAAACTTTGTTGTAAAGAGATGATCTTGTAGTACCAGTTTAACATCTATCATTTGTTCCTATCCTGAATAGTCAGTCTATCTATTCTATTGTAGATAAAGTACCGACCATCAAGTACGATGTCCAGTCTGTAAACATTAGTAAATTTGAAGGAGCAAACGGTGATAAAGTGGGTTGTTTGCTCAATTCTGTGAAAACAACTTTTGTCAAGACAAAAGATGCAGCTACACAGACTGAAGGTGTTGCTACTTGTGATCAGGAAGGTAAGATATCAGGGTGTTTAAAAAAAATTTCCAAAGCTTTGTGGAACTTTACATTAGGGAATTGTGACTACTGCACCTAAAGTTGTGACTGTGACCAATACACCTGATTTTAGAATAATACTCACTTGTAATATTAAATCCATAGAGTCAATTGTGTTTATTTGGCTTCCTAATATTTCTGGCTTTAAATTTCATTTATTTATTATTTCAGTTCAAACCATTAAACCACAAAGAGGAATTCTAAAGTTTTTCAGGCGATTCTTCCGATGCTGTTTAAAAACAGAAGAGTAACTGATATCTTATCTGGGAAGATCTATAGAATAAAAGTTTACTCGTCAACTAAACCACTCGTCAATTGGAATGGAATGAATGGATTTGGATGTGCGCTTTGGATCTGTAATGGATACAGAAAGACATTAAAATTGTGTGACAGTGTATGAGAGATGTAATATATGTGACAGTTGAAATCAAAAGAACGCAAGGGTGTGTATTAGAGAATGTGTGAATCGGGTGTTGTATGTGTGGGGTGGGGGTATGGTATAATAGGGTAGTGTGTGTGAGGTGTCGGGGGTAATAGCCGATAGGGTAGTTGTGTGTATGTGTGCGAGGGTGTGCTTAGAGGGGATGGGGGGTTTAATGGGTTTATAGGGTGGGGATTATATTATTTTAGAATATATTTTCTCTTTGTAGAAATATAATCAAACTGTGAGGGAGTTTTGTTTGGGATTTGATGCTATTGATTGAAAACATAAATACTAGTAGTTCAATCTAAACACATATTGTTATAAATTTACAATTGTTATACGTATCATACGTTATCGTATTTGATATTTTCATATTAAAGATTTTTATATTTGGAGTCTTTTTCGTTATTTATCAAATGATGGTTCGTTATGATTCAAGGTTCTAGAAGAGAAGACTTCTTTGCCAAAATCCCAAACTATGAATTATCGAGATATAGTAACCAGTTAGATTGAATTCATCCAAGGCCAATCGGTCCAAAATCATTTTATTGTGTCACCGGAAAATCGTGCGTAGAATTTTTGGGGTAATTGCGGTAATTGCTGTGATTTGGTACCAATAAACTGGTGAAATTGTAAGGAAAAAAACATGGAATGTGGTGAAATGAATAATCAGTGCTTTTTTAGAATCTAGTAATATTGAACTTGAAATTAGATCTTCTACATGACTGAAGTGTTATTTTTGATAAAAATCATACGATAAATAGGTCAATTTGAAAATCACCAAAACACGATGTTGTTCGATAGAATACAAAGTAGAAGTAAGAAAGCTCACCAGTTACTCAGGGAGAAAAACTAACTAGTTGCTCATTCTTTACAGCTAACTAGTTGCTCATTTGGTAAAAGTAATTAGTAGCTCAGTGGGTAAAGCCTACCAGTTGCTCATTGAGTAAAACTAACTAGTTGCTCAGTGAGTAAAGCTAACTAGTTGCCCATTGAGTAAACGTAATTAGTAGCTCAGTGAGTAAAACTAACTAGTTGCCCATTGAGTAAAAGTAATTAGTAGCTCAGTGAGTAAAGCTAACTTGTTACTCATTTGGTAAAGCTAACTAGTTGCTCATTGAGTAAAACTAACTAGTTCCTCATTGAGTAAAACTAACTAGTTGCTCATTGAGTAAAACTAACTAGTTGTTCATTTGGTAAAGCTAACTAGTTGCTCATTGAGTAAAGCTAACTTGCTGTTCAGTGAGTAAAGCTAGCTAGTTGCTCATTTGGTAAAACTAACTAGTTGCACAGTGAGTAAAACTAAGTAGTAGCGCAGTGAGTAAAGCTTAGATAGTTGCTCAGCAAGTAGAGCTAGATAGTTGCCCAGTAAATAAAGCTTACTAGTTGCTCATTGAGTAAAGCTAACTAGTTGCTCAGTGAGAAAAGCTAATTAGTTGCTAAGTAAGTAAAGCTAAATAGTTACTCAGTGAGTAAAGCGAACTATGCCCAGTGAGTAAAACGAACTAGTTGCTCTGTGATTAAAACTAACTAGTTGCTAAGTGAATAAAGCTAAATAGTTGTTCAGTGAGTAAAGCTAACTAGTTTCTCAGTGAGTAAAGCTAACTAGTTTCTCAGTGAGAAAGGTAACTAGTTGCTCAGTGAGTAAAGCTAACTAGTTTCTCAGTGAGAAAGGTAACTAGTTGCTCAGTGAGTAAAGTAAACTAGTTGCTTAGTGAGTAAAGTTAACTATTTGCTTAGTGAATAAAGCTAACTAGTTGCTCAGTGAGTAAAGTTTACTAGTTGCTCAGTGAATGAGTAAAACTAACTAGTTGCTCAGTGAGTAAAGTTAACTAATCATTTTACTGTAATGCCTCGAAAATTGGGTGGAGCCTAACATTGAGTTTAAACTGTTGATTGGTTATTGTTTATTGACAAGAAGAACAGAAAGTGATTGATCGAAGTATAGAATTCTAAAATGTCTATTGTAAATGGGTTGCTTTTATGGTGTTGTTGTAAACTATGGTTATCTGGATTACTGATGATTGATTGGATATTTTTATTTGGATGATAGTTTATTCTGTAATATGAAATTTGAAATAAAACATCAATATAAAACAATTAATACACGTGATACATTGAAATAAAATAAACTGAAAATATACAAATACATAAGTAATAGAATCTTAAAAACGTAAATCTAAAATAGCAGTACGAATAACATGGGGGGGGGGGGTGGCGGTGTAGTGTACTCGCTTGTAATGATACTGATGAGGCATAATTTTTGATGGAATTGGCAGATTCCTAACCACATCGTGCCTTCAGACCTTCAGAAAATTCCGATAAAATGGTATTTTCATGTCAAACTCAGTGACTGGCCAGTCAGTGATGAAGACTCTTCATGGCCAATTTTTGAAAATGGCCAATTTTTTATCTGTCCAGGCTGATGGTGGTGGGGCATATTTTTGATGGAATTGGCAGATCCCCAACCAAATAGTGCCTTCAGACCTGTGAACATCCCAATACTTCCCATATAATGGTATTTTCATGCCAAACTTGTGACTGGCCAGTCTGTGATGAAGACTCTTCAAGGCCAATGTTTGAAAAATGGCAAATTTTTTATCTGTCCACGCTGATGGTGGTGGGGCATAATTTTTGATGGATATGGCAGATTCCTAACCACATGGTGCCTTCAGACCTAGGAATATCCCAAAAATTTCGATATAATGGTATTTTCATGTCAAACTGGCCAGTCAGTGAAGAAGACTCTTCATGACCAATTTTTGAAAAATGGCCAATTTTGTATCTGTCCACGCTGATGATGGTGGGTCATATTTCTTGATGGAATTGGCAGATTCCTAACAACATGGTGCCTTCAGACCTGGGAATATCACAAAAATTCCGATATAATGGTATTTTCATGTCAAACTCAGTGACTGGCCAGTCATTGATGAAGACTCTTCATGGCCAATTTGTGAAAAGGCCCATTTTTTAACAGTTTGCGCTGATGGCGGTGGGGCATTATGTTTGATGATATTGGCAGATTCCTAACCACATGGTGCCTTACATGATTGGTGCTGTTTACAGCTCGAGTTTTAATTTTTTTTCCTGACCATTTGCAAATTTATGTTTTTGAACGGCTATATTTTGATTGATATATTCGTCCTGATTGGACGCGATAACACCTTGTAGAATAATGTGATAACTGTACTGTTTTGAATGCTCGAGAGCTTAGGGATTATGTACATTCAAACGTTTATAAAATCAAGCTTTAAATATGATCTACAATCCTAATAAACATCTAAATAGAGGCTATATAATCTTAACTGTAACTTACTGCAATTTCGGCGTTAACAAATGATGCCCAAAGATACTGAAATCGATAGTAACTCCGACAAATTTTTCACCAATTTGAAATCCTGAATCTTTCAATTCCTGTACATCTACATCATAACAGCTTCCGACACTGATCAAACACACAATCAGCAAGGTGAGCCATCTGAGCGCAGACCTTCCGGGGGGAAACATCTGTACTGTACAAGCAACAACATAAGAAATAAAAGTGTAGAGTTGTCAAGGCCTTGGCCTCAGTGATAAGAATAGAAATGTGAAAGATAAACAATTTTTGTGTACATCTCCAGGTGCGTATCTAGATAATGTCTAAAGAGGGGAGGGGGAGAAGAGGTGTCCTCCAATTTGAGAGTGGGAGACTGGAGGCTTGTAGATTTTTCCCAGAAGCCAGTGGATTTTAGACAGGATGAACATTACCTCCGACGTTGATCAAACATGTCATCAGTAAGGTGAACAAATTTGACAGTAGACATTCCGGAGGAAAACATCTATGCTGTACAAGTTACAAGGCAACCAGATAATGAAGTGTAGATTTGTCAAGGTCTTGGTCTAGTCCCAATGATAAGAACAGAAACTAAAAATAAAATACAAAATCAATATTCCAAATAAAAGTCACAATGGACTTACAATTATTTATCTCAAACTTGGTCAATACGAGATATTCATCAGTTGAATTTACAATTTAATCAATGTATCAATTACTCGATAACTATAATAACCAAAAAGGTTAATTTACAAGATATTCGTCTTAGGAACAGTTTGTTCTTGTTCGCAGCTACATAAATCTGTCCATCTAATTCAAGTGTACTTGAAATACACAAATTGTATATTGAATGTAGCTCAAATACCAGCAACGTTTCCCTTAAACAGATAAATTAATGATAAACAAAAAGGAACAGGCGGAAGGGAGGGGACAGAAGTTAAAAATAGAACAATTTGTCTTTATTATGACGTTATAATTTTTAAAATACATACTACAATCGTATGACGTCACAAGCTACATATTTTCATTGCTGAAAAGACGTACTTACAATTTTTTCTGCGGTTTTTGAGGATTTTTCTGAATATTAAGGTGAGATATTTTTACAAACTATACAATATTACCTGGCAACATCGCTTTCATTCGCTAGAATGTATTGTTGAAGCTTAATTTGAGTTTGCAATGTCAATTCAAGTCACTTCGGAATTTGCAACTTTCCAGTTTTTCTATTTTCTATATGCATAGATATCGTTAACAATTGTTTTAGAATATGAATCAACTTTCATGGATCACAGTAACTTTCATATATATATATATATATTTAACGTTTCGGAGTTGATACTATTTCAATCTTTGTTTTTATTAAAAACAGTAGTATCTAGGATAAGCTACGGCTCATTTTAAATTGAAATAGTGGTAACAAGAATAAGCTACAGCTTTCAGAAGTTCTTAAATTTAAATTCAATTTAAAATATAAAAATAATCATTCTTTTTCTAGATGTCCAAGAAATACAAGCCCCACCTAAAACCAATAGAAGAAGAAACAATCGAAATACAAGAAGATGAAACACCTAGCCTTTTTCAAAGATTTAAGCGGTTTACAGGAAATTCCAAAATCAACAAAAATGAAGGTAAGGCACACTTGTCCATCTTTAGCTATAAATATTAGCTCGTTAGTTGTTCCACTGGACAATCATGGTAAGGACAAACTGATATTAACCTGAAAGTACCTGGGAACGAAGTATATATGGTGTATTTCAATACGAAACTTTGTTGTAAAGAGATGATCTTGTAGTACCAGTTTAACATCTATCATTTGTTCCTATCTGAATAGTCAGTCTATCTATTCTATTGTAGATAAAGTACCGACCATCAAGTACGGTGTCCAGTCTGTAAACATTAGTAAATTTGAAGGAGCAAACGGTGATAAAGTGGGTTGTTTGCTCAATTCTGTGAAAACAACTTTTGTCAAGACAAAAGATGCAGCTACACAGACTGAAGGTGTTGCTACTTGTGATCAGGAAGGTAAGATATCAGGGTGTTTAAAAAAAATTTCCAAAGCTTTGTGGAACTTTACATTAGGGAATTGTGACTACTGCACCTAAAGTTGTGACTGTGACCAATACACCTGATTTTAGAATAATACTCACTTGTAATATTAAATCCATAGAGTCAATTGTGTTTATTTGGCTACCTAATATTTCTGGCTTTAAATTTCATTTATTTATTATTTCAGTTCAAACCATTAAACCACAAAGAGGAATTCTAAAGTTTTTCAGGCGATTCTTCCGATGCTGTTTAAAAACAGAAGAGTAACTGATATTATCTTATCTGGGAAGATCTATAGAATAAAAGTTTACTCGTCAACTAAACCACTCGTCAATTGGAATGGAATGAATGGATTTGGATGTGCGCTTTGGATCTGTAATGGATACAGAAAGACATTAAAATTGTGTGACAGTGTATGAGAGATGTAATATATGTGACAGTTGAAATCAATAGAACGCAAGGGTGTGTATTAGAGAATGTGTGAATCGGGTGTTGTATGTGTGGGGTGGGGGTATGGTATAATAGGGTAGTGTGTGTGAGGTGTCGGGGGTAATAGCCGATAGGGTAGTTGTGTGTATGTGTGCGAGGGTGTGCTTAGAGGGGATGGGGGATGGGGGGTGGGGGTCGGTATTATATTATTTTGGAATATATTTTCTCTTTGTAGAAATATAATCAAACTGTGAGGGAGTTTTGTTAGAGATTTGATGCTATTGATTGAAAACATAAATTTAACATTTAACTAGTAGTGAAATATATACACATATTGTTATAAATTTACAATTGCCATACGTATCTAATCATATTTGATATTTTCATATTAAAGATTTTTATATTTGGAGTCTTTTTCGTTATTTATCAAATGATGGTTCGTTATGATTCAAGGTTCGAGAAGAGAAGACTTCTTTGCCAAAATCCCAAACTATGAATTATCGAGATATAGTAATCAGTTAGATTGAATTCATCCAAGGCCAATCGGTCCAAAATCATTTTATTGTTTCACCGGAAAATCGTGCGTAGAATTTTTGGGGTAATTGCGGTAATTGCTGTGATTTGGTACCAATAAACTGGTGAAATTGTAAGGAAAAAAACATGGAATGTGGTGAAATGAGATAATCAGTGCTTTTTTAGAAATCTAGTAATATTGAACTTGAAATTAGATCTTCTACATGACTGAAGTGTTATTTTTGATAAAAATCATACGATAAATAGGTCAATTTAAAATCACCAAAACACGATGTTGTTCGATAGAATACAAAGGTTAAAGTAGTAGTAAGAAAGCTCACCAGTTACTCAGTGAGAAAAACTAAATTGTTACTCATTTTGTAAAGCTAACTAGTTGCTCATTTGGTAAAGCTAACTAGTTGCTCATTTTGTAAAGCTAACTAGTTGCTCTTTTTGTAAAGCTAACTAGTTGCTCATTGAGTAAAAGTAATTAGTTGCTCAGTGAGTAAAAATAATTAGTTGCACAGTGAGTTAAGCTAGTTGCTCATTTGGAAAAACTAATTTGTTGCTCATTGATAAAGCTAACAGTTGTTCAGTGATAAGCTAGCTAGTTGCTCAGGGAGTAAATAATAGTTGCACAGTGAAAAAAACTAAGTAGTAGCGCAGTGAGTAAAGCTTAGATACTTGCTCAGTAAGTAAAGCTTACAAGTTTGCTCATTGAGTAAAGCTCACTAGTTGCTCATTGGGTAAAGCTAACAAATTGCTCCGTGAGAAAAGCTAATTAGGCTAAGTAAATAAAGCTAACTAGTTACTCAGTGAGTAAAGCGAACTTTGCTCAGTGAGTAAAACTAACTACAAGCTCAGTGAGTAAAACTAACTAGTTGCTCAGTAAGTAAAGCTAACAAGTTAGCTTCTTGAGTAAAACTAACTAGTTGCTCATTGGGTAAAGCTAACTATTTGCTCCGTAAGTAAAACTTACTAGTTGCTTATTCGGTAAAGTTAACTACTTTCTCACTGAGTAAAGCTTACTAGTTGCAAAGGGAGTAAAGCTAACATGTTGCTCAGTGAATAAAGCTAACTAGTTGCTCAGCGAGTAAAGCTAACTAGTTGCTCAGTGAGTAAAGTAAACTTGTTGTTTAGTGAGTAAATTTAACTTTTGCTTAGTAAAAAGTAAATTTTTAAATTTTCGGCTTAGTGAGTGAGAAAAACTAACTAGTTGCTCAGTTAGTAAAGTTAACTAATCGTTTTACTGTAATGCCTCGACAACGGGGTGGAGCCTAACATTGAGTTTAAACTGTTGATTGGTTATTGTTTATTGACAAGAAGAACAGAAAGTGATTCGTCGATTTATTCTTGTATCCTAACCTAACCGTAAAATTCTAAAACTACAAAATGAAAAAGGATGTGCAGAACAGAAAATGAAATGATAAATTGATATAATAAAGTAGTAAAGCCCTTGAGAATGTAGATGATTTAAGAGAAATTTTGTAATGATAAACTTAACATAGCAGAAATGGGCTTCCTTACAAATAATATCTTAAAGCTGATTTTAGTAAAGATTGACATTCTAGACATTGATAAGAATTGAAATTATAATAACAGATCTAAAAATCTTACAATATGGTGTCAAATAATCATTGTACCACAAATAACAAAAATTCTGAGTTCTGATTGGTCCAATACATGGGGTTTAATAGCAATTTGACATCATGTCTTTGCAATTTGGCGTATTAATTTCAAAGAACTAGTAACAAATCTTGTTAATGTTAATGATAAAAAGGATGTCTTTTTTTTCATTCGATAGCGCACGTGCAGTTGGTTGTTATGTGCGTCTAAATCTAAAACAGAAAGTGTTTATCTTCTAATTAAAGGATTTGTGACATATAACTTTAAAGTTGATTTTTTTACAGCTTTAAACATATTTAATGAATAAAAATACGTTTTATCTGAAAAAAATTGAGCAAATATGTCTTTTGAACGATTTTAAAACACAACAATGTACTTTTTCGTGAACACGATAAATCTTCGGCTATTTCCGCCAATTTCCGGCGATGACGTATAACCCAGAACGTTTTACAACTGGAAGTCAGAATTAAGATGGACGTCAGCGTATTCATAACTTATTGGGAACTTCAGAACATCATAAATTTATAAATTGAGTAAGCCTAGTCGGTGTGTTTATTACAAGTGCAGTACTAGTGACCGTTCATTGTTCTGGTGGCCTCAAGATCCGTCTCGAGGAAGAAAATAGACTGCTTTTGTCAGCCGAAAGCGAGCTCAGTGGAAACCGGCAGGAACAAGTGTTTTGTGTTAGAGGCACTTTACCGATGATTCCTTTTCGAAATGAACCAGTGAATTTACAACTGGAAGTCAGAATTAACATGGACGTCAGCGTATTCATAATTTATTGGGAAATTCAGAACATCATAATTTTATAAATTGAGTAAGCCTAGTCGGTGTGTTTATTACAAGTGCAGTACTATTGACCGTTCATTGTTCTGGTGGCCTCGAGATCCGTCTCGAGGAAGAAAATGGACTGCTTTTGTCAGCCGAAAGCGAGCTCAGTGGAAACCGGCAGGAACAAGTGTTTTGTGTAAGAGGCACTTTACCGATGATTCCTTTTCGAAATGCACCAGTGAATTGACCGCTACTTCAAGCCAAGGCATTGAAATTTGCAAGTGAGTTGGGTGTTGAATCTTTTAAATCTTCTAGTGGCTGGTAGCGATCTTTTTTACAACGACATAATATTGTTTTTGGAACCATGAGTGGAGAACGTGCCGATGTTAACATGGACGTAGTGGAAGATTTTAAATGAAAAGAGCCGAATCTTTGCCAAGGTTATTCCACTGTCGATATTTTTAATATGGACGAAACGGGATTGTTTTTTAAAGATGGTAGTCGCAAAACTTACCATCTGAAAGGTGACGACTGTGCTGGGGGAAAACGTTCGAAAGAACGTCTTTCAATTGCTTTGTGTGCAAGTGTGACTGGTGAAAAGCTGACTTGGTAAATCCCGCAAGCCCCGTTGTTTTTCACGCATGAATGATGTGTCAAATTTACCAGTCGTTAACAGAAACAATAAGAAGGCCTGGATGACGTCAGCTATTTTTGAAGATTGGCAGAGTTTAATCAACAAACAGATGAAGAGACAGAACAGACACATTTTATTGTTCCTTGACAATGCTCCGTCCCACCCCCACCTAAATCTTTCTAATGTGAAGCTGTGCTTTTTTCCCGCCACACCACATCCAGATGCAAGCCAATGGACCAGGGGATAATTGAAACTTTCAAGAAGTTATACAGAAAGAAGCAAATGGAACATGTGTTGATTGAAATGGAAAAGGATAAAAGTGTTACTAACAGTGAAGTGTTAAAACAATTGGATATTTTAACTGCGATTTATTGGATTAATTCAGCTTGGAAAGCCATTGAAAAATCTACAATATCCAAGTGCTTTGGACGATGCGGATTTAAACTGAATGAAGTTAGTGATATCAGTGATGATGATGATGATGATGATGAATTCAATGTGCCTCTTGCTGTTTTGAAAGCATCGCGTGAAATATTGGATTCATCTTTTTCTAAGGTACACATGCTTGACGAACAGTTGGCTACATGTGATAATGTTTTGGGCCCCATAGATTGGAATAAATCTGCACAAGAACTTATATAAGTGAAGAAATTACTTCAAGGGGGAATAAGTCAAGTGATGATGATGCTGATGATAATGAGGATGTTCAGTGTGCAGACTCCAAAATGACTGACTATTTGACAGCCGACAGATATTGCCAAGATATTAAATTATTGGCTGAGCATTCTTCCAATTTTGAATTGTTAGATGCCATTACGCGAGTAAAAGACATTACTACAAAGATAACTTGCCAGGCAAGGTAACATACGCCCACTTCAGCAAACAGAATATTCCATGTTTTTTCATTTAATCAAGGGCAATAACTCATAAACCGACATCTAGAATCACACCATTTTTTAACATGTCCGAGATGTTATTAAGATGAATACACATACCAAGTTTCATTCCAATCGGATAAAAACTACAGCTTCTATTACGTACACAAGTAAATTTTAACGTTTATTCATTTAATCAAGGGCCATAACTCATAAACAGACATCTGGCGAGATATTATCAAATGAATACACATACCAAGTTTCATTCATATCGGATGAAAACTATAGCTTCTATTGCATACACAAGTACATTTTAACGTTTTTTCATTTAATCAAGGGCCATAACTCATAAACTGACAGCTGGAATCGTGCCATTTTCGAACTTGTCCGAGATATTATCAAGGTGAATACATAACCAAGTTTCATTCAAATCGGATGAAAACTACAGCTTCTATTGCGTACACAAGTAAATTTCAACGTTTTTTCATTTAATCAAGGGCAATAACTCATAAACCGACATCTGGAATCGTGCCATTTTCGAACTTGTCCGAGATATTATCAAGGTGAATACACATACCAAGTTTCATTCAAATCGGATGAAAACTACAGCTTCTATTGCGTACACAAGTAAATTTCAACGTTTTTTCGTTTAATCAAGGGCCATAATTCATAAACCGACATCTGGAATCGTGCCATTTTCGAACTTGTCCGAGATATTATCAAGATGAATACACATATTAAGTTTCATTCAAATCGGATGAAAACTACAGCTTCTATTGCGTACACAAGTAAATTTTAACGTTTTTCCATCTAATCAAGGGCCATAACTCATAAACCGACACCTGGAATCGTGCCATTTTCGTACTTGTCCGAGATATTATCAAGATGAATACACATACCAAGTTTCATTCAAATTGGATAAAAACTACAGTTTCTATTGCGTAAACAAGTAAATTTTAACGTTTTTTCATTTAATCAAGGGCCATAACTCATAAACCGACATCTGGAATCGTGCCATTTTCGAACTTGTCCGAGATATTATCAAGATGAATACACATACCAAGTTTCATTCAAATTGGATAAAAACTACAGCTTCTATTGCGTACACAAGTAAATTTGAACGTTTTTTCATTCAATCAAGTGCAATAACTCATAAACCGATATATGGAATAGTGCCATTTTCGAACTTGTCCGAGATATTATCAAGATGATACACATACCAAGTTTCATTCAAATCGGATAAGAACTCTGGCCTGTATCGCGTACACAAGTAATTGTTGACGGACGGACGGACGGACGGACCGACCAACCGACCGACCGACCGACCGACGGACAGGGGTGATGGCAATATACGTCCACATTTTCATGTGGGCGTATAAAAATGCACATTACAATGCATGAAAAATAATCAAAAATTAGTGATTATTTCGTGAAACAGATATAGTGCTATTTATAATTGTTTGTTGTTATTGTTGTTATTAAACCATTATGAATGTATGATGTACCTTCTTTTCTAATGACCCTTGATCCTATTAAGAGACCACCCCTTGTAAGATACCACTTTGCAAATTTCCCCTGCGTGGTCTCTTAAAAGGACTTTTAATGTATTCAAAAATGTATGAATGAATAGGCCTAGCTCAATCCACACTACAGTACTACTAGAATACTAGTCTTACGTTTAAATAATTTTCTTCACAATTAAAATAATTTTCCAAATCTTTCCGTTTTATGACAAATGCGGGTAAACAGAAATGATTATTGACAAGATGTTGATATCTGATTGGCTAAATGTATAGTATCAGCCAATCAATGATCGTTTAATGTTGTTACTAAAAATAACAAATTATAATGTAATGGAGATATTCACGGCTCGATCGGTAATTTTATAATAGGCCTACACAGTACAGTAGATACAACAGAATCAAGTTAATTAATAAATTTAATAAATAATAAATTTGTAAGAAATATCCGAAATCATTTGTGTCGAAATTCATGACAATCTTTTATTTTGATTGAGAAAACCGTAATTTAAAGTGGTTTCACACTAGGTCATAATAATATTACGCCTATGGTAGTTCAGTGTTTTGATTTTGAATTTCTGAATACTGACTCAATTTAAAAATAAATTTGTCTCACTGGCGAATTGATTAATTTATAGATTGATTGAAACCGTGGCAACCATCCCAAATAGGCTAACGGTGAATCTTACCAGTTATCGAGTCGATCTAACTTAGTCTAAACATTCTGATTCTGATTTTTCAAAAATTGGCCATGAAGAGTCTTCATCACTGACTTGCCAGTCACATGTTTGGCATGAAAATACCATTTTATGGGATTTTTTGAGATATTCCCAGGTCTGAAGGCACCATGTGGTTAGGAATCTACCAATTCCATCAAAAATTATGCCCCACCACCATCAACGTGGACTGTTTAAAAATTGGCCATTTTTCAAAAATTGCCCATGAATAGTCGTCATCAGTGACTGGCCAGTTACAAGTTTGGCACGAAAATAACATTATATTGGAATTTTTGGGATATCCCAGGTCTGAAGGCACCAGGTGGTTAGGAATCTGCCAATTCCATCAAAAATTATGCCCCACCACCATCAGCCTTGACAGATAAAAAATTGGCCATTTTTCAAAAATTGGCCACGAAGAGTCTTCATTACTGACTGGCCAGTCACAAGTTTGGCATGAAAATACCATTATATGGGAATTTTTGGGATATTCCTAGATCTGAAGGCACTATTTGGTTAGGAATCTGCCAATTCCATCAAAAAATATGCCCCACCACCATCAGCCTGGACAGATAAAAAATTGGCCATTTTTCAAAAATTGGCCATAAAGAGTCGTCATCACTGACTGGCCAGTCACAAGTTTGGCATGAAAATACCATTATATGGGAATTTTTGGGATATTCACAGATCTGAAGGCACTATTTGGTTGGGAATCTGCCAATTCCATCAAAAATATGCTCCACCACCATCAGCGTGGACAGATAAAAAAATTTGGCCATTATTCAAAAATTGGCCATGAAGAGTCTTCATCACTGACTGGCCAGTCACAATTTTGGTATGAAAATACAATTATATGGGAATTTTTGGGATATTCACAGGTCTGAAGGCACTATTTAGTTGGGAATCTGCCAATTCCTTAAAAAAATATGCCCCACCACCATCAGCGTGGACAGATAAAAATTGGCCGTTTTTCAAAAATTGGCCATGAAGAGTCTTCATCACTGACTGGCCAGTCACAAGGATGGCATCACTGTGGACTGTGCAAAAATTGGCAATTTTTCCATACATTTCCTGGTTTAGGCACCATATTATTTATGTCAAAATCTCACATTCCACTGAATAAAGAGTGGATCTACCAATAGTTTTATTAAAACCTTCGCTTTTTATCATAAAATTGTCATAATAAGATTCTTTACTTTGTACACAGCCACTGGCCGGCCATAAAAATTGGTCATTGGCCACAAAAATTGGCCTAAAAAATAGGGACGAAGCCCTAACTCGATTTATACGCAGTGTATTGATCATATTCACTATAGTTCCAATCGAATTAATTCAATAACAGTTTATTGTAAAAGTGTGGTTAAAGATGTTTTAAAATACATATGAAATACATTTATTGAATCTAACATTTATAAATAAGCAGTATATTGTATATTGTTAACAATATTCTTAAGTTATTAGAATAATTTTCAGTTGGCTTGATTGACTCTTTGAACTTATTTATAGGTTTCCTTTAGACAACAAAAGTTGATTGAATAGGTGGATGGCAAACATTAGACGTCTATATACAACCTAAAAGTAAAATATAAATATAAGTAAGGCCTTCATCAGAGGCGTCGTGCCTAGCCTGTAGAATAGGCGCCCCCCCCCCAACCCCCCAAATTTTTTTTTGGAGAAATTAAGCAAGTTAGAGACATCCAGTTCTCATGCCCTCAGACGCCAGAAATTTGTCTTTTGAGGACCATAATTTTCTAAGCCCCTCCACCCCCCCTAGGTAGCTGGCAAACATTAGACGAAAAGATTTTTACCCTAGTAAATACCATGTCGTCTGTAGTGTCCACTTTACTCAAGAGGATTACCTTAGGGGTTGGTTATTTCGATAAATTTTCATTTTCGTCCTGCAGAAAAACCTCATTAATATTTTATTATTTAGGCTATATTATGAACAGATGTTGATAATTATGTCAGACTGGTATGATTTTATGTGATTCCACTGTCTGAATCGATTTTTACATGAAAATGTGCATAAAAAGTAAAGCAACAACAGTCAATTTGAAATTTTGGGAAATCTTTCGAATTGAGTTTGTTGTGTTTTTTTAATTTTGAAAAGGGAAAAAGTTCAAGTTTCAAGAAAGAGCATATTACTTAAATTAATCAATTTATTTTGAAATTTTTACCCCAAAGTTGACCTTTTCATGGAATTGCCCTAGAGCGCCAGACAGGTATATCCTATGAATCACGTGTTTCTCAAAAATTTATTAAAACTGTACAAAATGAAGTACTAAAAGCTGTTCGAGGAAAAATCTTTCTTAAATTTAACGACCACTTTTATGATTGTGATGTTAATGATGAGGATCACTTCACTCAGATAGTGTCGAAAATCACAGAACTATTCTGCAGAACAATTTTACATCACCATGGACAAATATACACTCAACGCTATATTCTGGACAATAAAGAATCAGATGAATAAGACTATTTTATTTTAGGTCAATAAGGTAGGTTGAATTAATCTTTCTGATCCACTTCATATTATTGTTATATTTCTATTTTATTTTTATGTTATTTTTTTTTTTTTTTTTTTTTGTAAAACCAGTCTTCCCTTGTCCAAATTGATTACGTTCTGATATTATGTCGTACTACTTAACCGGTAACATTCGGGTATTTACGGGGAAATCTTCCCGGAATGGTAATGGCTGACGTCATTTCAATTCGTCACAAAACCTTGACGTTATGGCAATGGGAGTCACGTGATTAGTGCGGCGTCTAGTTTCTATATATAACTCTATGAACAAAAATGATCATACCATTGGATAGATTTGATCAAGAGGTATATCTTGCATTCAGGCCTCGTTGTCTTCAATGGTCAAGGTCACAAGGTATGAGCCTTGAAACTTTTAACAATTACTGAAAAAATTCACTCGGAAATAGCAAAAATGCAAAATTGTAATTCAAAAATTCCTTCGCATACTTTTTTGCACAGTCGACTGTAGTTACCAGAAATACAAATATCACACAACTCAGATTTAACCCTAAGGTCCCATTTTGATTTTTACAAAAGTGGGTCATATCAATATGGCGGCCAAACTAACAACAATCCCTTCCCTAAAAGTGTCCTTCATTCTTTAAGTCATATAGATAGAAACCTATCAATATAAGTTTTGGTGTCTTTCAGACAATACTTAATGAGTGAGCTAACCGGAAGTTTGTACCTTTATTTTGTGGAAACCGGGAGTGATGCAAAATTTTTGTTTCAGCAGAATGAGTTTCCTTTGTGGTCTGTTTTAGCACAGTAAATTTCAAATCAATCGGACAAATACACGAGAAAATAGAAACATTGGCAAAATTCGGGTCAAAAATGCGTGCTATGAATTTTCAAAATTCGATTTTTTATAATGCTATCATATTAGATATTCGAGCAAGATTCTAAATTGAAAATCCGAGCAAAATTGAAGCAAAAACGCGCCTTAAAAGACCAATTTCCTGTTTTTTGAACAGTTTTTGCACTTCCGATTTAGCAAAAACTTGCCAATTTATATTCATTCAGTAATAGACCAAAAATGAATATCTAGGGCATCGAAAATGTTGTTGTAACTATTATAGTTGCTGAAGACTACTCGTTACAAAATCATAATTTTTAAAAATGACGAAAACAAAGCAGTGTTTTCGATAGAACACACTGCAATAATATGCATGTTTACAGATCATTTCTTATATTATCAACCTTAACTAAAAGCTCGATTAACAAAAGAAGAATAACATGTTAGTCAGATTCTATGCACTATTGGTATATCATATTATCATAAATTATGTGAATTACACTAAACTGGTTTATACATAGTCTGTCTCTTTAATCTTCGGCTAGTTATTCAACGGTTTAAGGTGTGCTCGCTACATAAAAATACAGTTGTCGGCGCATTCAAAAAAGGTCATCAAATTGAAGCGAGTGTAAGAACTGACAAGAGTGTTTTTATTTGCACTGACTTTTTTTTATCCACTCACTCAGTCAATGAAATTTGTCGCTGGGTTAACTGAAAGTGGAGTGCAAAAAAAAAGTGCAAAGGATAAAGAGGATTTAATTCGATATATTCCTTCAAAGCGTTTCGCAACATTTCGAAAATAATGCTTTGTACTTTGGTGGAGAAAAACATTTGATAAATCAGAGCATCAGCATTTCAGAAAGTAACCGAAGTTTAAGAAATCGTAATATATTTTGAAAGCTCGGGCACAGAATGAGATGAAAGACATGTTCCATTCTGGAAAGTTTCGGATATCTCTGATATTCTATGGAATTATTTTTAGTTTTATTTCATTAATCGGTAAGTTGATATTTATATGTTTTTTGAAGAAGATTCAGAATTAATAATGATCATGACGTCCATGAAACGAAAAGTTCCTATTTTTCCTATAGAAAATGTTTATCTGCTGTTAGATCACAACCCCAAAGTCTTAATTCTGATCTAATATTTTGCTATAATATACCTGAAACAAGTGGACGAACTTTCGCATGCTGTGGGCTGGTTATATGAATGAACTAGATCTTCAAGACAATGCTGAATAACTAGAAAGTTATCCAAACATCACCGTAGTGACCTAACTTGCAAATATAAACAGTTTAAATAAACTCTACGATGACATTTACCATCTAAGAGGTTACATGCAAAGTTAGTAAAGTTGAATGGATTTCAGTATAATGATTGTATCATTGTACGTTCTATTGTGGTGGTGTATAGATCTGGGATCGAGTAGAAAGTGGGATGTCCATTGGTTATTAGCTAGGACATGACTATTTAGTGCACAAATGTGCTTAGTATGCTAAAATTCAATTAAAAGAAAGCTGGTCTGAAATGTCGAAATAAATTTCTTGGCTTAAAAAAATGGTGATACAAAAACACTGCATTGTCCGCTTTTGGCCACAGCTTTCGAAATTTGAGTGCTCGGGTGTTAATACATGTACATTGAATTGTAAAAAATGAAAAAATCCATGTCTGTGACTTAAAAACACCAAACCTATATTTTACATTATTGAAGAGTTTTGTTTCGATTTCATACTGAAGTATAATATTTTAAATTGTATGAACTGGTAAGGATAATCTTCATCAAGCAAAATTCGTTCATACACTGTTTTCCTATTTAGTATGGACACGTCAAAAGTCTATGGACTTTATTATAGCAAGGTGTCTCTTTAATACCCTAATTTAACCTATTCAAATTCCGTTTTCAGTTTTTCACGATCTTGTACCATTGTAGGTGTGACAAAAACCTTTTGTTAAATGATTCTATAAATCAGTAATAGACTACTGCCTTATATTTCATTGTTAGTGTGTGATTTTTATTATGCATTCGTTAGGCCTGTAATGGCCCTGACACCTGATAAAAAACATAAATAGATTTATATTATCTGTCAGGTTACAGCTAACAAGGCACAATATTCAACTAGACTGCCCACGTTTTTAAGTTCCGATCACCTCTCAAAGTGGCTTAACCAAAGTCAAATTATCAAATTCGTTCCTTTTGTCCATCTGAATTTGCAAGTGACACGTGAAAATACCCAAAGAATACATTTTGTGAAGAAAATTAAAATATTGAAACTTTTATTTCCTATAAGCTACAAATTTAACGCGAGTTATTTCCTTTATTCAGGTGTTAGATGTTGAATACATGTATAGCATCGTAACTGTCACACTTTGTGATTTGAAACAGGAAATACAAGCTTATTCGTCTGATGATATTTAGACATCGTGGAAGTTGTTCTTATCCCTGATTTTAATATCTCCCACCTGGAAATATACATACAGGAAATACCTGGTAAACCTTTCATGCATACTACTGCAATATATTTATTAATCAGACAGGATTTGCCAAACCTAGTTCTGTATTTAACAAATGAACCATTTTTGAAGGTGGGGACCATTTGGAATTTCCGAATAATGGAAACACTTTTACCAAATCTACATATACGTAGACATGAATTATGTAGGAGGAATAAACAGTTTCACCAACAGTTAAAGTATAAATAAATTTTGATGGATTACCACAAGTCTTTGTCTCCATCAGCAAAGTTAAAAAAATAGGCACAAAACTCCATTTCACATTTAAATGACATAGTCATAGTAGGTGTTACAGTACGACTGAATACTATTGAATGGCAACTGGTTTTACTACCTGGGCAAGGAAATTGAAATTTAATTTTAAATTTTCACACTAAGATGGATCAAACAAAACTTAAGCTCATTGATAAGTGACCACCCGATACGATCTCTTAAGCCCCCTTTCAAAGGGACATTAAAGTGATCCAGATTGCAATTTTGATGATATTTATATATTATAATACCCAGAATGTTGTCCTTTCTCATATCAATATGGATTTATAGTAATTGGTTGATGCTCTTGTAATTCCATTTCAGTGGCACAAGAACTACCAGGTTATCACCCTCGAAACTCCTCAAGACGACCAAGTATAGAATCAAGATTTGATTCTGAAACGGGACGACATGAGGTTAAGCTTACCGAAAATTCAAATGTAGCGTTACCAGAATGGCTTAAACGACAAGGGCAAAGTTTCGAGAACACAGAGGCAGGTCGAGTTAGTAGGGTAGAAAGTTCTGGAAGTACGAGGCAACACTCTAGAACAAATATTCGACAACCAGGAATAGAGTCCTCATATGACCCAGAAACCGGCCGACATGAAGTTAAGTTAACTGATACTCAACCAGAATGGATCCAAAGACAGGGACAGGAAAACAATGAAGAGGGTTCTGAATCTTTAATTTTGTCCGAAGATGATGCTCTTGCCAGAACTCGTGAAACTGAACGTATATTAGCTGAACGACAGCGGCAACGTGAACTTATTGAAAGTATCCGTGATAATACAGAATATTCAGAAAGCGAACGAAATGAGGAATTACTTGCTCGACAACGTGAACGGGAACGTCTTGAAAGGGGCCGCGAAGACGCACGTCTGTCTGATTCAGATCGTAATGAAGAATTACTTGCTCGACAACGTGAACGGGAACGTCTTGAAAGGGCCCGCGAAGACGCACGTCTGTCTGATTCAGATCGTAATGAGGAATTACTTGCTCGACAACGTGAACGCGAACGTGTTGAAAGGGGACGCGAAGACGCACGTCTGTCTGATTCAGATCGTAATGAGGAATTTCTTGCTAGGCAGCGTGAACGAGAACGTCTTGAAAGGATTCGCGACGGCTTACGAAATGAAGCTGGTGAATCACTTAGCGCCCGACAGCGTGAACGAGAACGTCTCGAGCGACTATCCCAAAATGAATACCCAAATAATGAGGAATTGGCGGAACGTCAACGCGAACGTGATCGTCTTTTGAACGCAAGGCGACTTGAAAGGGAACGTATTGAGGCATCAAGGCTCCGGGAGAGGGAGCGAATTCTGGCCGAGAGACAAAGAGCGAGAGACAAAGCAACTAGGGAAAGAGAAGAAAGAGAAAGAGAGGAAAGGGAAAGAGAAAACGTATCATATCCAGACACATTCCCACCACGACCTCGAGAGGCGGGACGGCAACCTACAAGTGACACCGCACGACAATCTTATGGAAGCCAACCAGAGGTAACCTTTTTTTAAAAAATCAATTATAGTCAATATTTCATTTTTTGGGGAGACTTGCAAATCAACAGCTGCGAATAAATCATTAAAAAAGACCAGATCTCGATCAAGAAATTGCTTTAATTACAGTGCTTGTATAAGTTATCATGCCTTTGTTAAGAATTTATATTAACCATCTACATCTTTGTAGGTCTCTAAAGTATACAATTGCAATGCAATATATATAATATCGCCTTGCTTCGAGTCTTATTATTGTCTTTTATTTGCAAACAAAGAGCAATATGAAATCAACGTGGGTGATGTACGTGCGGTGCAGAACGACATATTAAAAGAAGTTGTGCATATTAGGTGACACATAATAATAACGTTATAGAGATGTTATCTATCGTTATCCCTTTTTATTACGAGAGCAAGATATTCTTAAGGAAAGTGATATGTTAAATATAGATAAACATTATTATATAGTGTTAAAGGACCTCAGATCTAGTTTTCAGCTTTCGATGAGTGCAGACTAAATTTGTTTCTCGTACAACTTCTTAGTAAAAAATAACGACTTTCAAATAAAAAAAAAATCATCAAAGACGAGAGGTATCAAAAATGTCATTAGGTCAACAACAAAACCCACCGTATTGAATAGATCAGGAATGTTGTCGATCACACGTGTCTATTATTGAAGGTATTAATCGTTTGTTGTGGATAAATACTTATATATACAAACTTGTGGCTTGAATGATATGATATTGTAATTGCTTATAATTTAACACTTTTTATCTGAACTTTCTTAAATTGTTTCTCTATTCTCCAATATCGAGTTTTTCCCCTTTTTTTCTAAGTTATTGTCCTTGATTATTTTGCTTGGTTTATAACAAAGTTATAATGACTAATATTTACATCATTAAAACGTGCTGTTTCTATTTCATTTGCCCTGTCTCTTGATCATAGAATTTGGATCACCGAATAATGCCAAATTAATGGAATAGACCGAATATGGGGAATAATTTAATCATTTTAGTTATTTACTTACACTTCAAGTTTTCTTTCCTTGAACTGATGATGAAGTAATAACTTTCGCACAAATTATTTTACATGAACGTTAATTAACAAGCCTAATTCACGTTTTAATTCAAATGTTCTTCCAAAATTGCAAAATATTCTGTTCTGGAATATCTGATACTGAGACAGATACCATTTTTCTGTTACATCGGCTAAGTCGACGTCTAGCGTTTTGGTAATTATAAATGTAAATGCATATTTTCAGGGGCAGTGTAATCGAGGTTGTTCATGTAGAGATCTGAAAGGAGAACAGGTAAGTACATTACATTTTTGAATGGCATTATATTATATTTTTACCCTTTTGGAACCCAATATATAGAAACAAAAATATAAGATATGATAAAGCAAAAAGGTAAAATGCCAATATGGGGCAAAACAACGATATTCCTCGTCATGATTCAATTAAAAAAGAATGAAATTAGGATGAAATTTTAAGTAACATTAATTTGACGATAGTATGGTATATCGACAAGACCTTGATATCTTAAATCTGGTTCAACTTGTAATTCGGTTATAAATTTCTTTGAACTTCCTTTTTTCAATATAAAACATAAAGACAAGTACGTTATGACACATGAAGTCATATTTATCAAGCCTGCAAACTAGTATTTCGGGTTACGAGAGACTAAAATCTTGTCATAATCTACAGACCTCTGTTTGAACACGCCTACATTACTGTCTTTCATGTTGTCATTTTACAATTTTCACTAGCTTTATATTGTTAAACGTTTTTAAGAATGTGTGTCAATAGAAATATTCTCAGATAAAAATGTTCACAAGCTGCACACGGGCAATTCTTCTTTCAAAAACTGATTCTGTAAAAAAAAAATAGAAACTTGATGGACTTTCTGCACCACCTACACTTGAACACCTATATGATTTTTTTTTTCACTTCTAAAACATTACTGAGATTACAATGTGGTTTTTAGGATATTTGTGTGCATGTCGGGGATCCTTAATCTGCACCATTCCAATATTAACTGGGGCTATTGTTCATGTAATTGGGGCTACTTCGATGACTATATCATAATTAGTATTATTAAGAAAGCGCTTGTTCATTAGGCTATAACATTAGGCCAGAAACTACATTTCTTCCTTTGTCCGATAAGCTTTAGAACTTAGGGACTTTCACTTTATTTTATTTACCTTAAATGGCTTCATAATTATGAAAATATTGGATATAAATTTCCCTTTAAAGTAATAATATACTGTAACAGTCAAACTTAATGTGGTATTCATTACATGTAAATCCTTAACTAAAATTAGACAAAAATACTGTTTACATTTTGTCTCGTCAAGTTTCTGACTCAGAAATAGAAATTTCATTTACAATTTAAATTAAAGGTGAATACCCTAGAATAGTGCGATCCAGACGAATTTTGAAATATTTTTTAATGTAAATTGGTCATCAGACAACCACAATTGGACAGCAGACGATATCAAAGAGGAAATGCCTATGAATTATTAAAATTGTTGTTATTGTCGGAATGTTAGGTGTATGACCGAGCTTATATTAATAACTTGGGTATTTACGTCACTAAAAATGGAAATAAATTTAGTACATTGCATACTCATTGAGTGTTCTTGACCCAGTGAGAATGTTACTCCATCGTAGGTTATCCCTTTTCGTCCAATTGACTCTTTGTAACTGTGCTACTTAAAGTTATCCCTCCATTCTTCATATGAATCTACACAATGTAATCAACCAGGTAATGACCAAGTTAAAAGTCATTAAAAAGGGGTGTAGCTTTTGTAACATAAACGAAATAATTGCCTGTACATGTATTTCTAACTATTGAGTATTATAACAATGGTTATTTAAATGTGATCCTAAATTGTCTCCCCTTGTCTAGTGTTTTTCAAGATACATCATTATGATCCTTGACATAGTGTCACGAACATTCTCAGCCTTATAAAAATAAAATCACATAGGATTAGGACATTCTTCAGTAATTTGAAGAAATGCTGCCAAGATTTAAACTATTTACAAAATGTATGATTATTTGACAAAACAATTTCCATTAGCAATAAAAACAACATCCAAAATTGACAAGGATGGAAGTCTCAGAACCTTCATATCAAATGATCCGTATTTTTGGCATCAATTAACTGCTTGGTTCAATTAGAAAAATGAAGCTTCAACACCCCCACTCCTCACATTTGCCACGTGCAAAGCCCCATGAGAGTATTGACATAAATCGATTCTGAATCACTTGATTGTTGTATCTCTTTCTTAAACCAGTAAGCGCAATCTTTTCTATATAACAACATGTTAGTACATAAAGTCAAATGATCAGTTAATCCAATTCCAGGGATTAACAGGCATGAAAGGGCAAGCTGGTCGTGATGGTGCTCGTGGGCCTCAAGGTCGTGAAGGTGTTCCTGGGTTCAAAGGTCAGAAAGGAGAAACTGGATTTACTGGAGCTGAAGGCGAAAAGGGCGACGTCGTAAGTTGGATGAACAACTCAAACTTTTAATGACAAAATAATGAATCTCCATTACGTTTCAGTTATATTCATGGAAATATTGTTGTTAACATTCTGTTAAAGAATTCCTTGTTTATTGCATTTTTCAATTTCAATGGCAATCTCGAAACTCTTAACCGATTAAAATAGAGTTTTCCTACCTTTTTTCTAACATTAGTTTAAATTGTTCCAACAAAGCCATGTACGGTCACGTTATTTTTAAATATTTCATGATTGAAATTATTAAAAACAAAATTATTACAGGGGCCACCAGGAAGTCAAGGCGTACCAGGTCCTTCAGGTTTACCGGTAAGTTTGTTGTCCATTGAAAAAAAAAGAAAAACACAAAAATTACACAGTTGACCATACACAAATTAAATAGTGAAGAAAACTGTAATATTGTGCGGAAACATATTAAAGAATTAATCAAGGGGAGACATTATACATTAGTGTTTGTATTTTTCAGGGTCCAATAGGTCCGAGAGGAGCTCAAGGTGTACCAGGACCTCATGGTGAACCAGGCATTGTTGGACCTAGAGGTGAAAAAGGTACTCCAGGGTTTGATGGCCCGATGGGTCCTCGTGGTTTTAGAGTAAGTACTATTATAGAATTTGAAACAATCGCACTACAAGATCCTAGGACTGGATATAAGTTTCGGTGTTAATAAACGGATAAAAATAGTTACTAGTATGTGCTTTAGAATGCCGAAAACTGGACAAATTTATAAAATTCATAGGAAATGACCAACTTTTTTTTATCTTTCAAACATCTGAAATGGGATATATTTCAGGGTCCAGTTGGTTTACCAGGTATGCCAGGAAATAATGGTAAAGATGTAAGTACAACTTTTTACCAAAACAGAACCTTCAAAGCTTCAAAATCGATTCTTACCTAAAACGTTACTCATAACTCGTGGGAAAAGTTTCTCCAAACATTCTGATCCATTTTTTGTGTGTAAATAGATGATTAGGATTATAGTCATATGATCATTGATTTAAAATTTATTGAACTAAAACAAATCTAAACTGATCTAAATTGTTTCAGGGTGACAATGGTCTGCCCGGTTTACCTGGTCCCAGAGGTCTTCATGGATGTGATGGTCTAAACGTAAGTCAATATCTCAAATTTACCCAATTAAAACAAAACTGTGCTTAATATCGACAGGTACTTATTAACCATTTCCTGTACATTCGCTCAAACGTCAGAATCCATGACTGCCATTATAATGGAGGTAGATTTACCCACGTTTGCAAACAATCACTTCAATCAGATTTTGCAGAGAAATGTCATCAGAAAATCAACTGTACCCAAGCAGTTTGTTAAAAATTACTTTGCGCTCAATCAGGTTTTGTGTTATAGGGAAGTCGTGGTGAAGATGGTATTCCAGGAAGACCCGGTCTAACGGTAAGTATATAAAGTGGGGTCTAGTTTAATTTGAAAAAGTACGTATTAGTAGTATACTAAAGTAAAGTCAATCACACCCACTAACAACATGCGACTTCATTTTGGTACACCATTGATTCTTACTATAAAGATGAATCTACCAGTTTCTGTTAATATTAATGCTGAGAGGGATAGTGGATCCTTGTTTATCAACTATTAGCCATATCCTGTTTATTTTCTTTAAGGGACCTAGAGGTCCACCTGGGATTTCTCAAAGAGGTCTACCAGGTCCACCGGGCCCGCCAGGAGAGTTTCCACTTGGAGCCAGTTCAATTCGGGAATGGATACATGAAATTGGTCCTTTGCCGGCTGGTGAAAAGGTAAATATTGTTTTCTTCACAGCGTTTAAATTGATGATCAGTGCAGTCATTATAATGAGTCATTGTCGGACCAGTGTAGTAAATATCATAACGTGTTTTTGTCGGATCAGTGCAAACATTTTATTTGTGTTTTTATCGGATCAGTCACTATTTTATGTGTTGTTGTAATATTAGTTCAGTCATTTTGTGTTTTTGTCGGATCAATGCAATAATTTAAATATGTTTTTTTGTAGGGTTCGAAAGGGGATAGAGGTAAGCTTTTATTTGATATAACATCTCGATCATTAGGCTGACGCACTGTTGTCTTACATAGAATTAATTAAAGAGTTAAGGAATCTTTCTCTTTAGAGAATCCTTGTTTCGCTTCGACGCGTTTCGTACAAGTTGTACTCTTCAGGGAGACTGTTGCTACTTGGCGGCATTCCTTCTATTTATACCCTACATAGAATTAAGCTTCACTGAATTGGTTTGTGTATATTATGATTTAAAAACTGTGTACATAAAAAAATATGGAAATCATGCAGACATAATTTATATTTACAGTCTAGTAGCCTACCTGTGCACATTGAACATCCTTGGACAGTTGGGCATCAAAAAGGAGAAGCCAAAATCTGGACAAATCTTCCGAAGCATGGCGTTGGCCATTTACATTAATTCATAAAAAAAAGTGCGTAAAACATCAGCCGGTAAACAAATATTTAGACGGCAGATATTTTACAAAACAATAATATTAATATGTTTTTATTTAGGATCACGTGGTATACCCGGTGTAGGACAAAAAGGCGAGATCGGTCCTGTGGTAAGCTTTTAAGAATTTTGCTTTACAAGATTTCAATTCACTACAATTTTCTTGTTTTTTTTTACCTTACCAAGACAACTTTCCAATGGTTTTGAATTTATAACATTATTCAGGATACTACAATCCCATGAGAAACCAATTTTCTAAAAATCCTTTCAGGGTGTACCGGGACCAAGAGGATTCGCTGGTCAACAAGGAGAAAGGGGTTTTACGGGCCTTCCTGGTGTGTCTGGTCCTCCTGGCCTTCCAGGTGAAGTGTTATATGGGGATCGTGGTGCTAAAGGTGAATCAGGTGAACGGGGCTTGCCAGGACGCGATGGTCTTGTCGGGTTACCTGGTTTAAAAGGGGAACCTGGAGTAGGAAGGCCTGGTTTGCAAGGTCTTCCTGGGGAACCTGGTCCAAAGGGAGACCGGGGTCCTAGAGGAAGTGATGGTCAATCTGTTCGTGGTCCAGTCGGCCCACAAGGACGACAGGGTCAGATTGGGCCACCAGGTCCAGCTGGTGTAGGTCGTCCCGGGCCTCCTGGTTTAGAAGGTCTTAATGGATTAAAAGGAGAGCCCGGACGTGATGGAAGAGACGGACTTCCTGGTGAGAAAGGCGATCGAGGAATTCAGGGTATCCGTGGACCTCCCGGTGAAACCACAACAGGTATAAATTTTGGTCGACCTGGTCCGCCAGGACCCGCAGGAGAACCAGGTTATGGAATAAAAGGTGAAGCTGGTCGAGATGGTATACCAGGCGAACCGGGTGTACCCGGAAGAGATGGCTTACCAGGATTACGAGGTGATGATGGATTACAAGGCCCTCCGGGTCCTGCTAGCGAAGGATTGCCGGGACTCAAAGGTAATTTAGTTAACAACCTAGATTTTATTGAAATTTTCTAAATTCAAATTTACAAAAGAAATTCCATCAGCGGTAAACTGATAGAATCTCATATCACCAATCATTATTGTACTATTCACATTAATTACATATGATTTTTAAAAGTTACTATAAACTGTAGATATTTTAAACTATTCAATTTATCAATATATTTTATTATACTACAGGGATACGTGGGTCACCAGGATTCCCTGGTCTGCCAGGACAAGATGGTATTACTGGTGAAAGAGGACTGCGGGGATTTCCCGGTGAAGTAGGCTTACCAGGTGAAGATGGTTTACCAGGTACCATAGGACCTCCTGGGTTAGAAGGACTTCCAGGTGTAAAGGGCGAACGTGGATTTCCAGGTGTTGATGGACGTGACGGACTACCTGGTCAGGAAGGCCCGGTCGGACCTCGTGGTTATGATGGACAAAAAGGAGAACCAGGAACATCAACTCTTGGAGTAAAAGGAGACAAGGGAGATCCCGGTGAAGGGTTGCCTGGTCGTCCTGGAATTGATGGTTTGCCTGGTCTGAGAGGAGATCTGGGACTATCTGGACCTGAAGGGAAAGAGGGGCCACCTGGTTTAAAAGGTGAAAGGGGTATACCAGGATTTAGAGGCAAGCCGGGAACTCCAGGACAACCAGGATTAAGGGGAGATGTTGTTCATGGAGCGAAAGGCGAGAAAGGTAATTAGTAATCTTATTATCGACAATTTTGTTTGATACAAATTAGCTTTTCGGTGTTTAATAATTTAAATGATATTTTAGGTGATCGTGGTATTGATGGTTTAGATGGAATTCCTGGAAATCCGGGTCCAGTTGGTGCACCAGGAATACAGGGTGTGCGAGGTGAATTGGGATTAACAGGAGCGCCAGGTTTAGATGGTTTACCTGGAGAAGCAGGACCTTCTGGGGTTGATGGAATACCAGGAGAACCCGGACCACCAGGATATACTGGAAGTAGAGGGGAACCTGGTCGGGACGGATTACCTGGATTACCAGGTCAAAGGGGGTTAAAGGGAGAAACTGGTTTTGGTGAAAGGGGTCCCCGGGGTTTTAAAGGTGATTCTGGAGATTCAATCGTTGGTCCTAGAGGCCTACCCGGTCAGAGAGGTGATATGGGAATCCCTGGTTTGGATGGAGAACGAGGCCCACCTGGACTGCCAGGACTTCAAGGAGAACGTGGTGAAACGGGTTATGGACTGGATGGTGAAAAAGGTATGTATTTCTATCAAAATCTTAAACTGAGAAACAGTAAGTATTGGTCCTTGTATTTTCTCCTTTTCCTTTTTAGACATTTCGAAAAAATGTTAAATTTAGAGATTGATAAGTGATTCCTTCTACATCATTTATTGCTATAACTACTTCCCTACATCCCCGAATTTGAGTTTTGAATATGAAAAAATTTTCATTATTGATAGCATGAAGTTTTGTTCCGCGGTTTTATCAGCTCGTCTTACTATCCATTGTAGGTGAAAGAGGTATTCCAGGTGAGGGAATTCCTGGTCCCAGAGGATATCCTGGTGAACCAGGACGACCAGGAGAACCAGGAGAAAGAGGACCTCAAGGACCAACAGGCTATGGAGAGAGAGGTCCTCCCGGAGAGCCAGGTATTGGTCTAACTGGTCCAAAAGGTGATAGAGGAGAGGTTGGGTATGGTGAACCAGGAGGCCCTGGACCGGTGGGTAAGTAATTAGTTTTGTTGAAAGCCTAGGATTATATTATGTAAGATAGTTTTCAACATAAATAAACGAAGAGTTAGATATAAAACACCTGTACATCTGCTGTGTAGCTTATTTCCTGCTGACACTTAGTTTACATGTTTATAACATCCTTATAGTCTACAGGCTTTGGCGTTATGTAATGGTTATTTGTGGGGTTTACCTATATTTGACTGATTTGTTCATTTTCGTTTTGTGGATGTTCTATTTCATATAATATTTGTGAATGTATAGTTTATATTTCTTTGGAACCTTCCTTGTTTTAGGTATACCTGGACCATCGGCGTATGTTTATGTACGTCATAGCCAAGCTTCAAAGGAAACCGGATGTTATAACAGGCATGCTATTTTATGGAAAGGTTACAGTTTACTGCATACTGAAGACGATGGAAGAGCTCATTCACAAGACCTTGGTAAGAAATTAACGTTAGCTATGGACGCTTGTATAAATAATGTGTTTCTGGTTACATATCTCGAATTTTTGTTAAAGAAACACAAATGTTCCAATCGGGAGTAGTACTAAATGCACATAATTTTTTGAAAATTTTCTTGTCAGTGTTGTCTTCTGGACTTTTTTTTTCGAACTTTCTGAGACATAGTCATATTTTGAAAGGTGTGATAAGATACTATTGATATTTTCCTGCTTTTTATTTCTGCTTCAATCAAATCAGTGCTTTTCAACCTTTATGTTCCAATTTAGAAAACTGGAGATAACAAGGCATTCTGGAATTTACTTGGTTTATTTCACAGTAGATCACAGTGTTCAGGCGGCCTTTGAAGCCATAGCTCTTCTTGGAAAACATAAGCTGAGTAGTCATTATTAGGATCAGCTATTATTACTTTGGAAATATTGCTTAATCTACTCCGTGATCACAAAATTCCTCTATTTGGGTATTATTCACCTCAATTTCACCTAATTCCAAATTGAATCTCGAAAATTTCGAATTCCCACTGAGGACTGCATAATGGATTATTATGTTGGCAATAGGGATTTTGTCTGATTTGTGTATAAAGGGAAGCAACTGTTTTTTTATTTATTTTTCCTTTGAATTTACAGGACAATCGGGATCATGTCTTCCTCATTTCGCACCCATGCCTACTCTTTTCTGTAATATTCACAACGTCTGCTACTACGCAAGTCGAACCGCTACAAGCTATTGGCTATCAACGGAGTCGCAGATGCCGATGATGCCTGTTAGTGGATCGCCGATGTATCGGTATGTAAGTCGTTGTGCTGTATGTCAGTCACCCACACCAATGATTGCAGTCCATAGCATGACAACTCGTGTACCCTTCTGTCCAGAAGGATGGACACCAATGTGGGCAGGCTACAGTTTTGTCATGGTAAGTATATTAGGGTGCCTCAATTTAGATATCAACTTATTTTTACACGTTTTCACAATATTGCATTATCCAAACTTGTTCTGAATTATCATGAATTAGCATAAGCATCCAATGTTTCATTTAAAATCGCACTGGTGCTGATAGAAGAAAAGGCAGAATACACTCATATTTCCACACAAAAAAAAGTTTTATCTTATGTCTCTTTTCAGCATGCAATAGGTACAGTTTCTGGTGGTCAGAATCTTCAAAGTCCTGGAAGTTGTCTCGAACATTTCTCGACTCGACCTTTTATTGAGTGTACAAGTAGCGGTCAATGTCATTATTTCTCTGATAAGTTTGCATTCTGGTTGGTGGCTGCTTCTGATCAGGAACGACTTAACCCACAGAAAGAAACATTAAAAGGATTAGAACATTTACGACGCGTGGGAAGATGTGCTGTGTGTATGATGAAGCCTGTGGAATAATACACTTGTATAAATGTCAGTAAAAACATTTGTGCGTTTATAGATGTCAAGTATACTAAATAATATACTTGCTCATTGTAAAGACTTCGTTAAAATTGTCGGTATTTTCAAATGTACGTGTATTTGGACTTTATGTACAATCGTGCAATCCATCCACTCATTATTGCTCCCTTATCGTTCCTGCTGACATGGCTATATTTCAGTTTTTAATTCGTCCGTTGTTAGGGTTATTAAATCACATTTAAAGTTAAATCTCATTATAACATGATTTAGTTAGTTCTGGGTATTGCAAATCATGCCACGATACGTATCACGATAAATACGATCGATATGGCATAATAGATAAAAAGTAAAACTTTCAATGTTTTATAATTTAACACTTAAACTTTGAGGTAACAAAATTAATTACGAGTAATTCTACTAGTTTTCTGTGGAAGTTTACTAATAAACTGTTAACTAACTTTATTAAGCCTGTCTCTCTACTAAATTAAATGTCAAATAAGTTACTTGAAAACAATGGATTGAAGAAAAGTCCGCGAAAGGAGTTTATAATGGGATAAGCTTGCATTCACAGGCTAGTAAATAAAATATTACCCACTTTGTATGGAATGCCAATTTTCGTCAAGTATCCATACAATACCTCGCGATACGATACGCATATTGTGGCATGTCGTATCGCGATTCAGCTATATATCGTGCCAGCACTAGATTAAGTACGTTTCCACAAATATACGTTTTCAAGAAATTAGAAACTGAAATTCGTTAGCCTTGTCATGGGAATGATATTTTATGTGATCAATATGAATGAGAGAATTTAAATGTGCCATGTTATTTATCAATTTTAAATATCATAGCTTTAAATATTTATGTAAATATTATTACTTAATTATTATTATAAATATTATCTTAGGTCTATTTGCATTTCTTGTCGACAACAGTCGTCATTAGGCCTTTCTCTGTCAAATAGTGTAATATTTCAGGGCAGTAAATTACTTATTTCTCAGCCATGTATTAGTGGCGGCGCCAATGCGTTTAAAGTGGAAGAAGTTGGTCTTTGCTCCCTTCGAAAAATGGTTTACAGCTTCATTTATTTTTCAACATTTTGGAAAAATATTTCCATACATGTATTTCGAAAATTTACTATTAGTTGCGACTATGACGTTAGAGTTGCAGCATTTTGAATTAAGGCTCGGCAATAAAGTTGTACACCATCACCCTCTCACCTTACCTCAATTGAACCCTAATCGTCCCCCTACTTCTGGAGAGGCTGACGCCGCCACTGACACATATTTCCAAACCATATAATGTGCAGTAAAATATAAAATATCAGGTATCAATGATACTCAATATGAGCTGAACCGCCAAAGTCTCTATGTTATAGTTTGGTTAATATACGCCCATATTACATAGATTTGTAACCTTATATATATCAAACGGGTCCTTGAAATCCAGTTCAATGAAAATCAATATAAAATTGATATACGAAAACAAAATATTGCTAAAATTTATATAATTAAAATATATTTGAATGACAGAATATTGACATATTATGCCTTATATTAAGTTGAAATAAATAATATAAATACGTTGTGTGGATTCCTTACATGTATACGCTATGAGCACTCGTTGTCACATTTTCCATCTGTTCATCCCCAATAAAACTGAAAAGCATTATTGAGGCCTGTGTGCCGATTTACGTGATACACGTGAGCTCCACCTATGTAACTTAATTTCAGCGTCTCGTGACCATTATAATATTGAGCTGTTGAACTGAAAGACCACTTTATTCCGGGGCATAAAAAAATCCAAAAATAACTTAATTATAATCATACACATCTTTATGAAATCATGCTGTTTCTAATTGCGTGGAAATTCGTTACAATTTTGTCATGTATTGTTATGCAACCGATTATTTATTTATTTAATTTGTTTTTTGCAACCTCGACGGCTCAAGCTAAAAATGATAAGAGTTTATCTGTTCGTCTCAAAGATTTTTAAAGGAGTTGGAATTAAAAATGAATATCTAACATGAAATCTTTGGTTACCCGGAGGTAACTTAGGCTATTGCATAATGTGAACAAAATTTGTTAAGCCGGCTGAAGAGCTTATTTATTGAACGATTTACCTCTGGTTTCCTTTGGTATCTCATTTGTAACAAGATTTATCTGGTGAAATTGAATAAATTTTGAATATTGAAAATTTAAAAACTTTGATGAAAAATTTTGAAATATTTTACTCGGGCGCTAATAATCGGATCGAAATATTGATTGGATATGAAATTTACAGGATATAGAAAAAATGGCAACCCAATGAAAAAGTGTAATCAAATTTTCTAATCATTTCCGGCCTGTGCGTAGGAACCTCCGGTTTCTTACAATCAAAGAGAGCAAACCCTGCGTTGCGGTGTAATTCGCAAATGTAGACAAAAACAGCTAATACATTTTGATTTTATTTACAAAGATAGATTGCCAGGTAAGGTAACATACGCCCACTGGCAGCATTGAATTTGAATAATTAATTGAGCAATAACTCTAAAAAAATTCACTGAATATTGAAGTCGAAAAAGACTAAAACTTTTCATGGAAATCGTCAAATTCAAACTTGACCACCAATCTTCTCTATTTCAATACTCATACCATCAAATACTCATTTCATCAAATATTTTAAAAAATTGTAGCTTCTTTTTCAGCCACAAATATTTCTGACGCTAATTTACTAAGTCAAGGGCAATAACTAAAAATCATTGGTTAAAAAAAGTCATCAAATTCAAACTTGACTACCGTCTTATCAATTCCAATGCTCACACCAAGTTTCATTAAAATCTATTGAAAATTATAGCTTCTATTGTGTCTACAACAAATATAGAGGCAGTGGCAATGACTCAAAGAATCGAACTTGACTACCGTCTTATCAATTCCAATGCTCATACCAAGTTTCATGAAAATCCATAGAAAATTGAAGCTTCTATTGTGTCTACAACAAATGAATTTTCACACAATTTTACTTAGTCCAGGGCAATAACTCATAAACTATTCATCGAAAAAACGTCAAATTCAAAACCTGACCACCGCCTTATCAATTCCAATGCTCATACCAAGTTTCATTAAAATCCATTGAAAATTGTAGCTTCTATTGCATCAACAATACATTTTGATGTGATGTTACTAAGTCAAGGTCAATAACTCAATAACCCTTCATCGAAAAATCTTCAAATTCGAACTTTACCACCGTCTTATCAATTCCAATGCTCACACCAAGTTTCATTAAAATCCATTGATAATTGTAGCTTCTATTGCATCAACAATAAATTTTGACGTGATGTAACTAAGTCAAGGGCAATAACTAAAAAACCGTTTATCGAAAAATCTTCAAATTCATAACTTGACCGCCGTCTTATAAATTCCAATGCTCACACCAAGTTTCATTAAAATCCATTGAAAATTGTAGCTTCTATTGTGTCTACAACAAATATTGAGGCAGGGGCAATAACCAAAAACCGTTCATCGAAAAATCATCAAAATCGAACTTGACCGTCGTCTTATCAATTCTAATGCTTCTAATGCTCAAGTTTTATACAAATCAATTGAAACTTGTAGCTTCTATTGTGTCTACAACAAATGTTGACGGACCGACAGACCGATGGACAGGGGCGACGACAATATACGTCCACATATTCATGTGGGCGTATAAAAATTTACAGGATATAGACAATATGCCAACACAAATAAAAATGTGTCATCACTTCCGGTCTGTGCGTAGGAACCTCAGGTTTCTCAAAATCACCTAGGGCAACCCTTCTTCTGGTGTCACTAATGTACAAAAAAAAAAAAAAAAAAAAATCAAAACTACAGAATATCTAGCAAATAATCTTTATCGCCTATGAAGAAAGATGAAATAAATTGAAAGTCAAGCATGTACTGTTACATGTGAGTGGCGCATTTTTGTGAAAAGTCCGCCATTTATCTGATTTGTATTAAAACCATGTTACTTTATCTAAAACTTGTTTGGAACAGAATGTTTTAGTGCAGTCGGTTTATTTTGTCCTTTTGTAGTTTTAAAAGTTATAACGATAAATATCTTCATGAAACCATGTTGTTTCTTATTAACTTTGCCTTTCTGTTGACACTTGTGTTTCCAAGAATTATGTAAACGTTAACATGTGAGGAAACACTTGACCGAATTTCATGAATATGCATGTAATGCATTGTAGATCTCGAAATTTCTGTTTAAAACAAGATGATAAAAGTTCTATAAATATTTATTTCATTTTGGCAAACTTATTCTGGGCTGTAATGTAATGTCTTATAAGAATACTTGCATCAAAATTTATCTAACTTGATATTATGTTCTTAAACAGATGTTTGCTTTAATTTTAAGTTTGATTTTAACCTTGTCACTGGTAAGTGAGTCTTGAGATGTTTAGTATTCCGGATCTGGTACTTCAATGAATATTTTTGGATATTTAATTCAACAGACCTCATAAGTTTGGATATGTTTTTAGGTGCAGTGTCAACCAGGCTGTTCTTTTAGAGATCTGGAAGAAGAAACAGTAAGTAAATTAGAACATGTAAGATATAATTAATTCATATATAATAGTTGTAGAGGATGACATGCTAAATATAACACAAATATAGTACAATGCTTATTAGTAATGATTGTATCTCTATACCAAGGAGTGTAGGATTTTCAATGCAAAAATTTTAATTCGTTCTGCCTTCTGTCTTGTACGTTAAATATAAGTTTTGCATTTATCATTTTGTTCCTACATGGTTTACATGTATGTTTATCATCAGCTTCAGATAGATTTTTATAATGAGATTTAATTTCTCCAACCCTGTCTCGCAGGCTGAAAATAGGTCAGTTGTCTGTAGATTGCACAGCGTAAAATTCGTTTTATAAACGGATGTTTTGGCATACTTACAACAGTATGAAATCGAGTATCTTTTGTAGCAGGCTAAATTTTTGTCGTCTAGGTTGTATTGGTGTAATTAAAATTCGCTCACAGTTACATCATGTACCTGTTTTTTATGGTTTTTTTTAATGCCCATCATTTGAAATAATCCATGTCCTATAAAATAAATGACAGTTTTCAAATCAAATTTGATATATTAGTGAAAATTGTTTTGAGAATTGAAGTTATGACAACATAAGAAAAGATTGAAAGTCAACATATACATTTGTTTAAACTTTAGAGCAGTGTAATATTCTGCAAACAACTAGAATACAGAAGGAAACATTATCTTGGAAGTTGCCGTTAAACCTGTACAAAGTTTATAGACTAATATATACAAATCAGAGTTTATTTTTATTCATTTTAAAATGTGTGTTAATGGAACTACACTAAGTGAGCTTAGAATTGAAGTTTCCAGTCTTTCAAAACTTACATTTTAAATTGCATGCCATTTGTTCACGAATGTCGTCAGGTCCAATAGAAATATACAGTTTGATGATTTTATATTTAGAATAAACACTCTTACTTCTACAAACTAGCACGTGACAACGACCCACTTGTTGTACTGAAAGGTTTCTCTTTCATATTCAAAGTGTATTTTTTTGCAACAATTTTGCAATTAATTTTAGACTCCTGGTACTATTTTGGTGTTGATTTTAAGTACATACAAAAGCAATGATGGTAAAATTAAAGCTAATGCAATCAGAATTTACTTGATTGTGTCCCTTACTTATATTGGTTAACTCATTTTTTAAATGTAATACACGTGTTATTCGCTCAGGTTCAGGTAAAGGGATCAATGGGAATGAAGGGACAAGCTGGTCGTGATGGCGCTCGTGGTCTTCAAGGTCGTCATGGTATTCCTGGCATCAAAGGTGAAAGAGGTGAAACTGGATTTGCTGGAGCTGCAGGCGAAACAGGCGATATGGTAAGATGGATGGATATATTCATAATGAAATATAATGAAAAATGTTGCTCATGGGAATCTCTCTTGATAACTATAGAAAGAGTGTTGTTAACTTTTGGTGTCTAATTATTTATTGCATTTCAACTACTGAGGCCTGTTAACCCAAGTGCACGTAGAAACCAATATTAAATCTTAATAGGTTTCAGTTTATTGATATTAGTTTCATTTCATATTTCACTGCAAAGCGTAGGTAGCTCATTTTGGAATAATTACCTCAAAATGTAAATGATAAAATAATTTATTACAGGGTCCACCAGGAAGTCCAGGGGTTCCAGGTCCTTCAGGTTTACCGGTAAGCCACAATATTTTAATTCTTATCTTCAATAAAATAAAGTAAGCCATAATATTCAAGTGTCAATTATTTTAACACCAGGTACTGATATATCTCTTGTCATACAAAACGTCGATTTATTTGATATTAACGAATCACATCTAATTAAAATAATAACAGATTATAACAAATAATTGGAATTTTAACAATTGTCAGGCAGGTTAAGTCTACATTTGGAACGCGTTGAAAAGTAAAAAGGGTGTTGCACAATGCATTGTTAGGGTTGACCAGCATGATGAAAAGGTGCAAATAAGCTACAAAAAGATTCAATTTACACCAATGTACTTAAAAACAAATCTCTTTTGTCATTACTAATGTAGCATCTATATCTGAGGTTAGTTCTTTAGGAATAATACTACGTAGTCCTATAAACATCTCCTTTCCAGAATAATTAAGATTATACTTATCAAGAATTGTCAAATATTATACAGTGTTTCTGTGACAATAAATGTCATCACCTTAATTGTCAGGCCCTTAGCTAATCAACGGCTCTTATCAAAGTTTTATCCTCCAATCAGGTTTTTAGGATAGGGACACTTAGGATTGAACCAACTAGAGATAGTTCATATCTTTGAGTCTGACAAAAAGGGGGTTAGACCTTCTTGAAGAAGACTTGAACTAGAGTCCTAGTCGAGAGTAGTCATGTAGCATTAATTCGCAAGTCTCCAAGGGCCACTGGCTCTTCTGGCCCATTGAGATGATAGTCTAGATAGTCTGGTCTGCTAAAATGATAAACAATATTCTTGCCAAGTTAGTGAAAACAAGTCATTTAAAACAAAAACAATATGACTATTTCCTGCCAAACCTGATTGCGGTGAGAGACACTTATACACTTTGCCTGAGATTCATAAGAATTCTACCAATGATTGTTTTATGCCTAATAGAATCCTCCCTAAAGGCCACCCGATTATCTCTGACTGTGGTTGTATCAGAATACATTTCTTACTACCTCTAGCATGTCAACAACGAGTCTACCTTAAGGACACAACAGATGTTGTCAATAAAATAAAAAATCTTAAAGTCCCCTCAAATGCTAATTTAATTTGTGTTGATGTAACTTCCTTGTACACCAATATCGATAACACAACTGGTCTAATGGCAGTTCGCAAAGCTTTTAATAGAAACCCAATTCTACAGCTTTTAGAGTTGCCTTAGCCGCAATAATTTTACATTTAATGGTAAAATATATCTACAAACTTCCGTTACAACCATGGGCAAACGATTCGCCCCTTCATACACAAACTTCTTCATGGCAGGGAGTGGGAGTAGGAACGTGAGGTATTACCCCTTTGTCCATTTGACGCTTTTTACATGACATTTTCATGGTTTGAACTTACTCTATAGAACAGTTTTGACAATTCTTTGAAATCCTCAGCAACCACTATCCGTCCATCAAACGGCCAACGTCAGCCACAAAAGCATACATTTTCTCGATACCATTGTCTTTAAAGGAGATTCCATAGCAGAGACTAGATATTAAAGTATATTTCAAAGAAACCGACATATACTTTTGCATAAGAGCTCATTCCATCCAAAACATACAAAAATTATGATTTCACTGAATTTGCACAAGGTCTTCTGATTTCTACCAAGCCTAAAGGAGTGCTCCATGTATTTCAAGCAGAACTCATTTTTATTAAGTAACTCTACTAATAAAAGATACCTGATCAAGAGCACCATATATGTGAAAACTCGAATGTAATATATTTAATTTCATGTACAAAATATCCCAAACAATATGTGGGAGAAACAAAGAACAAATTAATGCTCACAGATCAGATATTAAATTAACAAAACAAGCCTGTTTCTAATCATTTCAATCTATACGACCATTCACTTGACGATCTCACCCTAAACCCAATTGAGCGCATAGAAATTGACTTGCCTGAATATGAAACTACCAAGTTCCAACAATCTAGGGGAGCCCATCGAGACATTAAATACAAGACCTATAGGACTTAATATTCACCATAATTCGGGCATAGCACCCTTTGTCGCCCCCTTCAATACAACCAGTAATAAAGCAAACAAGATAGTTCATGCCCATTATAAGAAACTTTAAGATATATTCCCGATGTCTATACTACTATACTATACTTCTCAACCATTGTGCGAGTTATTATCATTTCTAATTTCAGAACAGAACAGAAGAAAATCACCCATAGACCCAGACCCTTTTTCCCAATTTCTCAATAAAATATTTGTTCCACACTAGGCCTGTACATCTGGGAGAATCAAGTCCTCCCT
The DNA here is from genome assembly GCA_030562195.1 of Nipponacmea schrenckii. Taxonomy (NCBI): domain Eukaryota; kingdom Metazoa; phylum Mollusca; class Gastropoda; family Lottiidae; genus Nipponacmea; species Nipponacmea schrenckii. The sequence continues at coordinate 6,464,820 of JAUJPP010000001.1, forward strand.
ACCCCGAAATCAAATTCGTATTACTCCTTCTACATTTAGGTTCATTAAGTCTGTTTGTATGTAAAGTTCGGCTAGATGAAAATAATAAAGTGATACAGACGTTAGTAAAATGTTCCTCAAAATTTGTAGACAAAATTTATAACTGAATAAACACACATTGTTCCCAACATTGTTACCATTTCGGAGGAAACGAAAATACATCAGTAATTGTTATTTCCAGGGTCCAATAGGTCCGAGAGGAGCACAAGGTGTACCAGGACCTCATGGTGTACAAGGTATGGTTGGTCCGAGGGGTGAGAAGGGTGCCTCAGGTTCTTATGGTCCAATTGGTCCTCGTGGTTTTAGAGTAAGTACTAGTATCCAATTTGAGTATCCAAACAGAAAAGGCAAAACAAACCCATCCTCATATATATCCCTGGATATTGAAATTGAAAATAATTATGTAGTATAAATACTGGATTTGGTTCGGTTGGGTTTGTCGTGTAAAGAAATTCATAAACTATTTTTTCAATAAGACATTAACAGGCGTCTGATATTCATATAGACAAATGGTTTGAATTCTAGGGTGCATTTGGTTTACCAGGCATGCCAGGAAAGAATGGGAAAGATGTAAGTACAACTTATGAACGGAACAAAGTCGCTTTATTCTTTTCGCATAACAAATGTGGTAAGAATTCTCATTCCAATAGTTAATTATATATATATATTATTTAAATTATGATATTATGCAATGTTTGAGACATATCTTTCCGATTGTTAACAAAGTATGATTAAACCTATATAATCCAGCTATTGTGTGAATCGTCGGTTATGGATTCATTTCATATCAACTAACTTTAAAATATTTAAAACAAGATGTATACTGTTGTCGATGATATTGTAATTTGTAGTCTATAGATTTATTTACTGATATTTGCTTCAGGGTGAAGATGGATTGCCTGGCGTACCAGGTCCCAGGGGTTATCATGGATGTGATGGTCTAAACGTAAGCAAAAATCTCAAATTTACAGCAGTACTGTGTACAATATAATCAGATACTAATATGTCTCTTTAATTCTGTAATTATTTTTCAATAGGTCACAAACCACTTCTTAATTATGTCAATAAAGTAATAATCACCATTAAACAGTGCAAATGAAGAAAAGCTTACCAACGTAGGAGAAGAATTCTACAAAAAGACAATAAGTACGACAGTTTATTACATTTACGTGTGCGGTATTCGCTCTAAATCTTGTATCATGTTATAGGGAAGCCGTGGTGCAGATGGACCTCCAGGACGAACAGGTAAACCGGTAAGCATTACTAGTGGAGTGGTGGCTCCGAATTGGCCAGAAAACGTTTTAACGCACTACAACCCCCCCCCCTTTACCAAATTGCCCCTTATCCCTTAAATACAATTCAATTTAAATAATAGATTTTTCTGCAATGTTAAATTACTTCTATCTTTATTATTACTAATGGTAGCTAAGATATCTTAGTTCTTAATAGGTGAATTAGTTCAGTTGAGAATCTAATTGCTCGGCAATCGATTAGATAGCGCTTTAGCTCAATTTGAAATGGTTTGGTATTTCTGTTCAGACCAATCATTTTTAAATGAGCTCGAATCAGGAATGAATATCTCAAGCTAAATTTGTGCTAGACCGGAAGTGAGCAATTGCCTAATGTGCACTAATTTTGTATCGAGTCTGTGGGGCTTATTTATGGTTCCACTTTCCTCGGATTTTCTTTAATATTATAATGGTAAAAAGATTTATCTGATACAGTTGAATTTTGTGTATACAAATAAAACTAAGTTTTAATACGCCCACATGAATATGTAAGCGTATATTGTCATCGCCCCTGTCGGCCGGTCCGTCCGTCAGCATTTATTGAAACACAAGAGGAGGTACAAATTTTCAATGGATTTGAATAAAACTTAGTGTGAGCATTAGAATTGATAAGACGGCGGTCAAGTTTGATTTTGATGATATTTCGATGAACGGTTTTTGAGTTATTGTCCCTGCCTTTATATTTATTGTAGACACAATAAAAGCTAAAATTTTAGAATGGATTAAGATGAAACTTGGTTTGAGCATTGGAATTGATCAGACGGCGGTCAAGTTCGAAATTGGTGCCTTTTCGGACGTGAGTTCTAATCTCGATTGGCGTGTGATAGTCCGTTGACCTTGAATAAGTCATCTTCACTCATAATTTCAGTCCACCCTGCTGTAAATGGTTACGGATAATCCGGGAAAGATCAATGCCAAGAGGTTTGGCCAATGACCAGCTAGTAGAAAAGATCCCTGTCACGGTTGTTATCCTTGTATAATATAAATATCTTTGTTTCTATGAACGCTTTTTCAATTATTGCCCTTGACTGAGTAAAATCGCGTCAAAATTTATTGTGGGTGCAATAGGAGCTACAATTTTCAATTTTGCTCAAACTTGATGTGAGCATTTGAACTGATAAGACAGCAGTCAAATACGAATGTGATCATTTTTCGATGAATGATTTCTGAGTAATTGCCCTTGACTTAGTAAAATCGCGTCAAAACTTTATCATGGGTGCAATAGAAGCTACAATTTTAAATGAATTTTGATAAAACTTGGTGGGAGCATTGTTATTCATAAGACGGGAGTCAAATTCGAATTTGACGAATTTTCGAAAAACTGTTCTCGAATTATTGCCCTTGACTTAGTAAAATTGCATCAAAATTTTATTGTGGGAGCAATAGTGGCTACAATTTTCAATGGATTCAAATGAAAAGTGATTGATAAAAAGTTTAGGAATAAAAGAAATAAGAGATAACTATCAACAGGTATGGAAATCCTGTGTTAACGAAAACATTGAACTTGTTTCGGAATGTGTATCAGGACACAATTAAATGGATAACAACTACTTTATTAAATAATTTGCGACGATTCAACGAGGATACTCCCGTCTTTATCAAGCAATGATACCAATTAACAGAGAAGAGGGAATATATATAGCACATGATGATAATTAACAGTTAACAGGTGAAGCCCTACAAAGTGTCGACAATATAAACAAACCTAACAAATTTGAAGAAAACTACTGATGAAAGTAAAAAATTAGTTAGCTTAATTACAAAAGACAGCTGATTAGGCATGACAATTAAGTGAAAGTCATTACATGATAAGGGGTTCATAGGCATGTGATGAAGACTCCTGTATCCCTATTAAGTTGTGGTTGGGTTCTTCTTATGTGAATGGCATCTGTCATTTGTCTGCTTTTCTTGTTCGATTGATTTGTAGTTAAGGCCTTGATGTTGGTAGATTAAATTTTGTGCTTCCTGTTAGTCTTTATGTGTTCTGAGACTGCAGACATTTGGCTAGGGATAGATGTTCTTGTATTCTTAGATACAAATATAAAAAGTTATGAACAAGTAAATGAACACAAAGAAAAAGAAAAGTCCAAACTTTTTCTAATAATCTTTTTAAAATAGCTTGGATTTCATTTGAATCAGATTGATGTCCATGTTCATTGCTTCAATAATCACATTAAGTCTGTTAAGTAATTGTTCGGAATGATCTGATAAAAAAGTCATACCTTCTCCAGATACCAAATCATTGAAATGGTCTATTTCTTCTATGATTGGATCATCGTCTGTATATTCATCATCTTCATTTATAGCTTTTATATGTAGCTCAACTGCTTTCATTCTATTTGTTATTGCTCCTGTATTTTTAATAGCATGAAGAAGTTTCAAATCCTCTACTAAATCATAGTATTCGCCAATGGAAATATCTCCACTGTTCATCAGATCTATTAATCCTTATATTAATTTATATATTAAGGGTTTTGTATCTTTTTTAAATTTGGAGAACGATGATCAAACAATATTCTATAACCATTTAACAATAACCCATAATCATCATCAACTGGTTTAATCGCTTTTGGTAAAGTTTGGTCAGAATTTGAAAAATTATGTTTGAAATCATCAAGTGATTTTATAATAAATATATTTGTATTTTCTATTTCTAGAGGTGCAACATTTTCTATAGGAGGACGTGAGACATTTTCTATTTGTTGTTGTTTTAGCATAGGACTAAATAAAATTGATAAACTCTCTTCTATTTGCGATAATGCTCTATCTTCAATTTCAGATTTAATTTTATCTTTTAATGTTTTCTTTATTTCTTTTTTATATTCCAATCAGTCATTTTTACAAATATTTGTCATTACTTTTGGTCCATTTGGTTTCTGGTATTGACAAAAATATATCCATGATTTTCAGGATTGTTCCATTGTTTTCTACAAAACAAAATATAGGAAAATTAAAAACAAAATCGAAATAATTAAACTGAGGTACATTTCAAAATAATTCGCTCATAAGTTTATAGATTCTATAAAACTCATTGAGGTCATCTACCCCGGGGTCAATGTTTAAAGGCTATAAAACATTGCTGTATTGAATATTATGTATTAATGGTCTGCATTAGTTGTAAGATGTAAATTCTAGAATAGGGATAGACATATAATAAAGACAGAACAGGTATAGGTATAGAAGGGTCATTCAAGGCTTTTACACAAATAGTTATTCAAATAGGATGTAAGCTATAGCAATTTGGGTTTAACTTATCAATAGGGTAGTCTCATTTCAAATGTAACGACTGAACGGGGATTAAACTGGACAGACAAAGGAAACTTAGACAAAGGACCTTTACCAGAGATAAATACAGGGTCAGGGTAAGAGAATTCGGGCATTCTTTAGCTAGGGTTTGGTGACATCGGATTTAGACAGTAAAGGGAGATTTAGGGTACATCTTGCCTTCTAGTGCAGACCTAGTTATTGAAAGTAAATAAAGTGTGTTATATATTTGGATTCTGAGTTTGGAAACATCACGGGGGAAGAGAGCCTTCCACCAACAACGTATTACAATCGCATAAGGCAGCGCTAGCACGTCCGCAGTATAAGAAGCATGTCTGCAGTGATTATAGTTCTATAAGACAGCGAATGTATCTACAGTTCCTGTTTACAATAAAGATATTTTCCTTGTCTGAAATTCTGGTAGCTATAAGTTTTCTTGTTTGCAGCTAGTTGAGATAGTTGTCACTATTCATTTCTACTTGAACTCTTTTTATTTTAGGATCTTCAAAGTTGTTACCTGCTAAAAAGAATGTTATTATTTATTTTGTGAATCTGGAAGATTTTTGATGACAAGTATTAAATATCTTGCTGGCTTTGTAGTATTCGTCACTTACCATGGGAAATTTTCCCCTGTGATTTTCCCCTGTGATTGTTATCGATCAAATAGTATTTCTTTATAAAAATTCTATATCAATATTTTTTTTCAAACTACTAAGAAGTCTTATTTCTACTCCAATTGTTTTGGGTTATTATTAGAACATATAATTGAATATTGGTAATTTCTTATTCAGCATTTGAATTGTTTTCTCCCAAAAATATTCTATAATTATTTATTATTCTTTAAAGTTGGAATTTGAAGGGAAGACCAATGTAAACTTTTCTATGTTTTGGATTAAGTAGAGTTTCAACATAGTGTCAAATTCTCCTGGGTGCTTAATTGTTTCAATTATATTTGAACCAGCTTCTAAAACAATTTCGCTGAATAAAGAGGGGAAAAAATTGTTTTCTAATGTACATTTTGTTCTGTTTTGGTTTGGAGCTCCGTCTTTATACCACAGCGGAATTGAGCTTCAGAAAGAAGAAGCGAATTTAACAAAGAATTAATTTCAAATGTTACCCACCTCCATCGTTTAACTGGGATTTGGACCTTACGGTTGAAAGTATAATGTTATCTTCTTTTTTCTTATTGAATGTATATTCTATTGGTTCATAAAATTGAAAGATCGGGTTGGGTTTTGCCATTTTTAGATAATAGGATTTTACCCAAAACTTTAAATCCTTCGCCGTGCTTGGTTTTTTGTCCTGAATTCATTTTATTGTTGGACAGTTTTGGAAATTGCACTTGCAGCTTTCCCCACTGAAGAGCTAGCTTTTTCTCCGGAGGATATAAGGTCTTTGTTTTTAGTTACAAAGGATGTTACCTTTGGTATAAGGGACATCAATCCAGATAAGAAAGTTTCACCAGTGTAACTAAACTTTTCCTTCTCGTGCTTCAAAAATCAACCCACTATTTTTAATAGAGTAGATTTGATAAAAGAAATACAACAAAATAATTTTATTATAAAATCAATACAGTTATTGTTACAAGAATACATTCTATACATAATCATACACATGTCGTCTATTTACAAACACATTATCTTAAATTATTATTAATAGTTTCTCAACTGCGAATGATGATCGAAAAGCGTACTATCAGTACGTCTCGTTAGTTACTAAAATTGTTATTCAGGTGCTATTCATCTGCGCATGATGCGTCAGTTGCGGATGTTGTTGTTCTATTCAACTGCGCATGATCGGTACGTCTCGTTGGTAACCATCTGTTGTTATGTTGTAACAATAAAATGCTATTTTCAATTGATTTTAATGAAACTTGGTGAGCATTGGAATTGATAAGGCGCCGGTCAAGCTCAAACTTGAAAATATTAATGAACGTTTTTTTGAGTTATTGCCCTTGACTTAGTAAAATCGTTTCAAAATTTTATTGTGGGTGCAATAGAAGCTACAATTTTAAATGGATTTTGATGAAACTTGTTGTGAGCTTTGGAATCGACCAGATAGCGTTCAAGTTCACATTTGACGACTTAGAACAAGGGTTTGTTTGTAAATATAGATGCTGTAGTATCCTAACATTTACGTTTGTTTAATTCTTATTGAGTGTCCAGTCGACACGTTTCCATTATTTCGTTACGTAATAGTTTGTATTGAATACAATGTAGGGAACCGGATGTTTACGGTTGTCTATGTAGAGTGAACGTATAGTGGTAAATAAACATGTCTGCTAATTCATACAATCCATGTCATCATTGAATACCCAACGGCCATCCATCCTTAAATACCCCAGATGCTATCAATCAAAGGATAAAATGATTTAACAATGCTGATGTGTGGCCGTATGTTACCTTGCCTGGCAAGCAATCTATTTTTTTGCTATCACTTCCGGTTCTGGTGTGCGAACTTCTGGTATCGCGTATAGTACTATTTACACTTCAAATGTGAAATAAAACTGTTTCCCACGTATTTCTCTTAGGGACCCAGAGGCCCACCTGGGAAATCTGAAATCGGGCCACCTGGACCACCAGGAGAGTTTCCTTATGATGCGACTTCTATTCGGGAATTGGTGGTCGGTAAATTGCCGGCTGGTAAAAAGGTAAATGAATCTTTATTCAATTGGGAGAACTGGAAAAGTATAGGGTCAGTACATTCAAAAAGACGAAAAGACATACCCCGATAGTAGAAATTTTGATTATTTATTAGTGCAAAATATTTTTTTAAATATCAATTTAATAGTGCGAAATATCTCAGCCATCAAGCTATAAAATGCTATTTGATTTCTATTATATTTTTATCAGTTTAGTCATAATTAACATTTTGATACTTGTTTCTGTAGGGTTCGAAAGGAGCTAGAGGTAAGCAAATGTATACTAATGGAAAAATGTTACTGTGCATCACAGAAAATATGACAAAACAAAAGATGTTTGAAAAGTTATAAACAAAACCATCAATAACCATTAAGTAAAGCATTTGCCATGAATTGTCATGTCATTTATCGTGTAATGACTCACATTCTCCATGATGATTGACAAATGCAGTTCACAAACCTGATTTCGAAAATTGCTGATTATTCTTTAGTTTAAACGTATTTTATAAAATAATGTAAAAGGATTAGGTAAAAGTTTCAAGAACTTACAAATACCATCTCCGTTATTTCATACAAAATTAAGGTTACAATACAAGACAACAAAAGGTGCACAAAACTAAATAAATATATAAATGAATAAATACTTTGTTAGAGACTCCTCTGATTATTCTTTGGCCTCTAATGTTGTGGAATATGCGTGAACTTCAACATAAACTGAGCGTAAAACATGCCACGTCTTACAGAAAATCGGTGTTTACGCGCCCTGTGTATGTTTGAGACTGGAAAGGCTCAGACATTTTCGTGTATATCGAAACACAATATCCTCTCTATGGCGACGTTTTCAACAGAATAGGAACAGAAGTGAGTTGCCCGGTCCGGCTGTCCACGTGTGACGTTACGTCAACAAGACAACCATATTTGGCTGACCCATCTAAGGAGAGATTCCAGAATTCCAGCTTGACTGGTCGGACCATTCTAAGATTACGCCTAAACAGTTCCAGTACCGACTGGGAACGCAACATCAGGCCTAGACGTCCTGCCCTAGGTCCGTCTTTGCGCCAGCGCCACCGACAGGCACGTCTTCTCTGGTGCAGACATCTACGATAGACAGGATTGGGATTGTGTTCTGTTCACTGACGAGTCGGGACTTCCTTTGAACGTCTCAGAGCAGGGCAAGGGTGTACAGACGAACGGTATGCTGATGCGTGCATTGTTCAACGTCGAACATTTGGTGGTGGTCCTTGGTAATCTAGAGTTGTCGTTCCATTTCCTTTCAATCTGTCAACTTCTCAAAGTAGTTTTAAAACACGAGTTCCTGTTCCTATGGATTGAACATTGAATCGAGGGTCCATGCACCTTTATAGGTAAAAGATGTCAAAACAAGCTTATTACCGCTGTCCGGGCAAAGTTGCATAAATCGTAGGGGATACTACTTTATCATAAAATCAATATCTGCCATTTAAAATATTTTAAAGAACAAGTGTTTGTTGAAACCATTATAAACTTTAATGGTGCAAATTGATCCGTTTCTCAGAAACATATGAAACATCTAAAAAACCTCTTTACACAAAAAGAATAACCTATGTAAATGTTTATCGGAGATTCTAAAAATATTGCAAAAAATATATAGGGATACTCAATTAGAGTAGTTACATTTGTGTTGCACGATGGTTTACCGGGGAAACTTTCCCGATTTCGTTTTTTGAATCGTTGACTTGATAGACAAATAATAGAGGTTCTTTCAATTATGATTGTTACTTTTTCTGTTTCTATCAATTTTGCAACAGAAATTTTTGTTTTTATTAAATGGTAATATGAATTCTGTCCCAGTTAACTTTTTATACAGGTAAAAGGGGTATACCAGGAGTAGGGTTTCCTGGTCCAGAGGGAAATCAAGGAAAACCCGGACCACCGGGAGAAAGGGGGCCTCAAGGACCAAAAGGTTATGGAGAGACAGGTCCACCCGGAAAGCCAGGTACTGGTCAAAAAGGTGATAAAGGAGAGGTTGGGATTGGTAAACAAGGAGATCCTGGGCCAGAGGGTAAGTAATAAGTTTTGTCGGAGGCCTAAGAGGAAAACAATATATTGGAAACTTGATGATTGATACAGGAAATTAAGAAGGCTTAATGTCTTTTTGATAAACTTTCATTCTGGTGCCATAGGAGTTAAAGGAGAACCGGGACTACCAGGAGAACCAGGAGAAATGGGTCCTCGTGGACCAAAGGGTTATGGAAGGAGAGGTCCACCCGGAGAGCCAGGTACTGGTCAAAAAGGTGAAGTTGGGTATGGTAAACCAGGAGACCCTGGACCAGAGGGTAAGTAATAAGTTTTGTTAATGGATTTGAAACAAAATGTTTGAAATGAATGATTGATACATAAATTATAGAAGGAGTAGATGTGTTTTAATACACTTTTTTCTGGTGCCATGACATTTAAAGGGTATCTGGGACCACCAGATAACTAGGAGAAGACGAAGGAAGGAATACAATATATTGGAAACTGCATGATCGATACCGAAATTAAAGAAGGATTCGAGTTTTTTATTGCTATTCATTTTCTGGTCCCATAGGAGTTAAAGGAGAACCGGGACCATCAGGAGAAAGGGGGCCTCAAGGACCAAAAGGTTATGGAGAGAGAGGTCCACCCGGAAAGCCAGGTACTGGTCAAAAAGGTGATAGAGGAGAGGTTGGGATTGGTAAACAAGGAGACCCTGGAGTAGAGGGTAAGTTGTATATTTTGTTGGTGGCCTAAGAAGGAAAACAATATTTTAGAATAGAATGATTGATACAGAAATAATAAAAAAAAGATTAGAGCTTTTTGTTGATTATATCTTATTTCTGGTGTTTTAGGAGTTAAAGGAGAACCGGGAACACCAGGAGCACCAGGAGAAATGGGGCCTCAAGGACAAAAAGGTTATGGAGAGAGAGGTCCACCTGGAAAGCCAGGTACTGGTCTAAAAGGTGATAAGGGTGAAGTTGGGTATGGTAAACCAGGAGACCCTGGACCAGAGGGTAAGTAATAAGTTTTGTTAATGGATTGGAAAACAATATGTTGGAAACAGAATGATTGATACAGAAATGATTAGGATTAGGATAAGATTTTTTATTGATTATACTTTTTTCTGGTCCCATAGGAATTAAAGGAGAACCGGGACTACCAGGAGAAAGGGGGCCACAAGGGCCAAAAGGTTATGGAGAGAAAGGTCCACCCGGAGAGCCAGGTACGGGTCAAAAAGGTGAAAGAGGAGAAGATGGGTATGGAAAAGCGGGAGACCCTGGAGCAGAGGGTAAGTTATAAGTTTTGTTGGTGATCTGGGTAGGAAAACAATATATTGGAACACCAATATTGATACAGAAATAAAAGAAAGATTCGAGCTTTTTGTTGATTATACTTTCGTTCTGTTGCCATAGGAGTTCAAGGAAAACCGGGACCACCAGGAGAATCAGGAGAAAGGGGGCCTCAAGGACCAAAAGGTTATGGAGAGAGAGGTCCACCAGGAAAGCCAGGTACTGGTCAAAAAGGTGATAGAGGAGAAGATGGGATTGGTAAACAAGGAGATCCTGGGCCAATGGGTAAGTAATAAGTTTTGTTGGTGACCTAGGAAGGGAAACAATATTTTGGAAACTGAATGATTGATACAGAAATAAAAGAAAGATTAGAGTTTTTGTTTATTATACTTTCTTTTTGGTCCCATAGGAGTTAAAGGAGAACGGGGACCACCAGGAAAAAGGGGGTCTCAAGGACCAAAAGGTTATGGAGAGAGAGGTCCACCCGGAATGCCAGGTACTGGTCAAAAGGGTGAAAGAGGAGAAGTTGGGTATGGAGAACCGGGAGAACCTGGACCAGAGGGTAAGTAATAAGTTTTGTAAATGGATTGAAAAATAATGTATTGGAATCTGAATATGATTGATACAGAATTTATAGAAGGATTTGATTTTTTTAAAAATAAACTTTCGTTCTGGGGACATAGGAGTTCAAGGAGAACCGGGAACACAAGGAGAACGAGGAGAAAGGGGGCCACAAGGACCAAAAGGTTATGGAGAGAAAGGTCCACCTGGAGAGCCAGGTACTGGTCAAAAAGGTGATAGAGGAGAGGTTGGGATTGGTAAACAAGGAGATCCTGGGCCAGAGGGTAAGTAATAAGTTTAGTTGATTGCTTAGGGGAACATTATGTTGGAAACTGAATGATTGATACAGGAAGTTAAGAAGGATTATTTTTTCTAATAAACTTTTGTTCTGGTTCCATAGGAGTTAAAGGAGAACAGGGACCACAAGGACCAAAAGGTTATGGAGAGAAAGGTCCACCCGGAGATCCAGGTACTGGTCAAAAAGGTGATAAAGGAGAGATTGGGATTGGTAAACAAGGAGAGCCTGGGCCAGAGGGTAAGTAATAAGTTTTGTTGTTAAAAAAATTAGAAACTGAATGATTGATACAAAAATTATAGTAAGATTCGATTTTCTTTTATTGATTATACTTTTGTTTCTGTTCCCATAGGAGTTAAAGGAGAACAGGGACCACAGGGAGAACCAGGAGAAAGGGGCCCACAAGGACCAAAAGGTTATGGAGAGAGAGGTCCACCCGGAAAGCCAGGTACTGGTCCAAAGGGTGATAGAGGAGAGGTTGGGATTGGTAAACAAGGAGATCCTGGGCCAATGGGTAAGTAATAAGTTTAGTTGGTTGCTTAGGGGAACATTATGTTGGAAACTGAATGATTGATACAGGAAGTTAAGAAGGATTATTTTTTCTAATAAACTTTTGTTCTGGTTCCATAGGAGTTAAAGGAGAACAGGGACCACAAGGACCAAAAGGTTATGGAGAGAAAGGTCCACCCGGAGATCCAGGTACTGGTCAAAAAGGTGATAAAGGAGAGGTTGGGATTGGTAAACAAGGAGAGCCTGGGCCAGAGGGTAAGTAATAAGTTTTGTTGGTGGCTTAGGAAGGGAAACAATAAATTAGAAACTGAATGATAGATACAGAAATTATAGTAAGATTCGATTTTCTTTTATTGATTTTACATTTTTTCTGGTCCCATAGGAGTTAAAGGAGAACAGGGACCACAAGGAGAACCAGGAGAAAGGGGCCCACAAGGACCAAAAGGTTATGGAGAGAGAGGTCCACCCGGAGAGCCTGGTACTGGTCGTATTGGTCAAAAAGGTGAAAGAGGAGAAGTTGGGTATGGAGAACCAGGAGATCCTGGACCAAAGGGTGAGTAATACGTTTTGTTGATGACCTAGAAAAACAATGTATTTGAAACTGAAAATAATTGATACAAAAATCAAAGAATGATTAATTCGTTTTCTTAATAAGATTTCGTTCTGGTGACATAGGAGTTCAAGGAAAACCAGGAGATAGGGGGCGTCAAGGACCAAAAGGTTATGGAGACAGAGGTCCACCAGGAAAGCCAGGTACTGGTCAAAAAGGTGATAGAGGAGAGGTTGGGATTGGTAAACAAGGAGATCCTGGGCCAGAGGGTAAGTAATAAGTTTTGTTGGTTGCTTAGGAAGGAAAACAATATTTTGGTACAGCATAATTGATATAGAAATAAAATAAAGATTCGAGCTTTTTGTTGATTATACTTTCGTTCTGGTGCCATAGGAGTTCAAGGAAAACCGGGACCACCAGGAGAACCAGGCGAAATGGGGCCTCAAGGACCAAAAGGTTATGGAGAGAGAGGTCCACCCGGAAAGCCAGGTACTGGTCAAAAAGGTGATAGAGGTGAAGTTGGGAATGGTAAACCAGGAGACCCTGGACCAGAGGGTAAGTAATAAGTTTTGTTAATGGAATGGAAAACAATATATTGGAAAGTAAATGATTGATACAGAAATTATTCGAGGATTAGATTTTTTTTTATTGATTTTACTTTTTTTTCTGGTCCCATAGGAGTTAAAGGAGAAACTGGACCATCGGGAGAACCAGGAGAGAGGGGACCACAGGGACCAAAAGGTTATGGAGAGAAAGGTCCACCAGGAGAGCCAGGTACTGGTCAGAAAGGTGATAGAGGAGAAGTTGGGTATGGAGAACCGGGAGACCCTGGACCAGAGGGTAAGTTTTGTTAATGGACCTGCATCACTGATAAGAGAAAACCCCGCCAAATAATCCGAAAGTTCATCTCGACCTTATCAGGCTACAATTCTTTACGGATTCTTTTGATTTTTTGTGGGTGAGTGACATTATAAAGATGATCCCTGTCGATTTTTCTGATGATCCGATAATTTTGCATCGAAATAATGTGTCTGGCCTAGCTTTTTTTCGCACCATTACCCATAGGGTGCAACTTTGGCTCGCCCTGCAGGCTACAATTCTTTATGGATTCTTTTGATCTTTATTTTGTAGGTAAATGTCATTTTGAAGATGATCCCTATTGATTTTCATAGTGATCTGATAATTTTTCACCAAAATATTGTGTCTGACTTATGTTTGCATTTTTATAGTGCAACTTTGATCACTCTACAAACAACAATTATCTAAGGATTCTTTTGATTTTTATTTTGTCCGCATAAAATTCTATATAGAATAGACATGAACCAAATGTGAAGGGACAACAAAGAATGAGTTGTACTTGCAATCAAAGCTGCAGGTGAACGTATGTCATCTTGCTTGGCACGGCTATCTTTTAGTTGATTACACTTTTTTTCTGGTCACTAGGAGTTAAAGGAGAACCGGGGCCACCCGGAGAAAGGGGGCCTCAAGGACCAAAAGGTTACGGAGAGAGAGGTCCACCCGGAGATAAAGGAGAGCCAGGTATTGGTCAAAAGGGTGATAGAGGAGAAGTTGGGTATGGTGAACCAGGAGACCCTGGACCGGTAGGTAAGCAATATGTTATGCTGATGAAACAATAATTACAATATACATATATTGGAAACAGAAAGAATTTAAAAAAGGATTATAATTTTATTTTTTAAGTATAATTTTTTGTTCAGGTTTGTAGAGTGTATTTTTATCTTTTTTATCTACAGTTCACCTACACTCATAGTTTTTCATTTTTATGGGTAGACTCAACACCAAAAGGACTGTTTATCTATATCTTTCAGATTTGGTTTCCTATTCGTTTAAGTTCCATTTAGCTTACTCATTTAAGTGTGTACATTTTCTCGGACCAATAATTTTGTAGGTATACCTGGACCATCGGTATATGTTTATGTACGTCATAGCCAATCTTCGAAGGAAACCGGATGTTATAACAAACATACTATTTTATGGAAAGGTTACAGTTTACTACATACTGAAGACGATGGAAGAGCTCATTCACAAGACCTTGGTAAGAAATTAAAAGTTTTCTAACTTTCCATTGCAATGAAAACAGGCTTTGTATCTTTTCAAAGGTTTGTGTCTTCATCGTAAGTGAAACAGAAAATTTTTTAAAGACCTTAATCATAGTTTGTATTATTATGCACTTAGGTTTAGGAGTTGCCCCCTTATCAATTTTGCATACAAAGAGATTAGCACTGTCTCAGTTTGATCATTAATGATTTTAATTGTAGGTTTACCTGCCCACTTTTCTGCAACATTGTCTTCTATATTTTCTCAGCTTAAACTGTGAATTCTGTGTACAAATGGCTTACTCTAATTTTAAGATAAACATCGTTTTGCAGCCGTCCTGGCTAATTTGTCCTCAATGAATACTATTATGGGGTTGTCTGTCTTCATTAGTCCAATTAGATACAGAAGAGCATGACGTTAAGCTCCCTTAATTTTATTTCTTTCCAATGAAATACTTAATTTTGGCCATACGGATACTTGGGCAGTAACTTATATATATATTTTTTTTTTCAATTTTGTAGGACAATCGGGGTCTTGCCTTCCTCAATTCGCACCAATGCCTACACTTTTCTGCAATATTCACAACGTCTGCTACTACGCAAGTCGAACAGCTACAAGCTATTGGCTGTCCACGGAATCTGAGATGCCGATGATGGCTGTTAGTGGAAAGGATATGTATCAGTATGTAAGTCGTTGTGCTGTATGCCAGTCACCTTCGCCAATGATTGCAGTCCATAGCATGACAACTCGTGTACCTGTCTGTCCAGAAGGATGGACACCTATGTGGGTAGGCTACAGTTTTGTCATGGTAAGTTTTTTTTGTTTGTACACATTAATTTGACACATTTCTACGCCTTTAAACTATGTCAGACATACTTAGTTCTGTTCGGACATTGAATCATACCATAATATATGTAATTGGTTTTTACAATAACTGCTGAAAACGTACTTCCTCGTTTGTATAGTGCGTATAAATTAACTCTAACAGCATTGCATGACTTAAGAAGAGAGTTGTTTCTCTTTTCAGCATGCAATAGGTACAGTTACTGGTGGTCAGAATCTTCAAAGTCCTGGAAGTTGTCTCGAACATTTCTCGACTCGACCTTTTATAGAGTGTACAAGTAGAGGTCAATGTCATTATTTCTCTGATAAGTTTGCATTCTGGTTGGTGGCTGCTTCGGATCAGGAACGACTTAACCCACAGCAAGAAACATTAAAGGGATTAGAACATTTAAGACGTGTGGGAAGATGTGCTGTGTGTATGATGAAGCCTGTGGAATAATATACTTGTATAAACGCCAGTATAGTGAAATAAAAACATTTGTGCTTTGATAGATGTCAATTAAACTAAAAAAATTACGATATACGTGCTCATTGTAAATACTTCGTCGACATCGTCGTACGTGTATTGGGAGTTTATGTAGAATCGTGCAATTCATTCAGTCAATCAATCAATCTTTATTTCAGTGTATACGGCTTCCAGCCCATAGTACATATTAATGTGCAAAAATATTTATTCAAGAAAAATACGTACAATAAAAAATAAATTACACGACTCTATACAGGTGCATACTTTCTACATTAATATCACATTATAAAATATCATTCAATTGTTTCAAATAATACCAAAATTACAAAATACCTTTCAAATATTTAAATCTTATACCCATTCATTATTTATAAACATATTTACCTAATATACAATAGCTTCCAACAGTCATGACCTTTACAAATTGAGAGGCATCGCTATAAATATTGGACATCCATGGGAATTAATCTAGTCTGTATTTCATCTTCAATCGTTTTTTGACAAAATTTAAGAACAAAAAATGTAACTCGTTATTTCATACATTGATCTTATTACTTGATAAAATTTACTACTTATGTTATTCTTAACTAATACATATTGATGTTGCAAACATCGGGAGAAATCAACAAATAGCAAAGAAAGCGACAATATAATTTTAGACAGTAACTTCTGGGCCAGTGATTGTAAGGTGAAAATGTGGTCAACGGTGCTATATCCTTTTCTGAATCCGGCCTGGATTTCCGGTAGTATATCTTCATTTTCGCACCAATTGCCTAATCTGGAATTTAATATTTTGGTGAAAATCTTTCTTATGGTTGAGCTTAATGATATTCCCCAGTAGTTGGAGTGGACTTTGGAATCTCCCCTCTTCAGGATTGGATTGATTACAGCTTGACTCTAAATTTTGGGACATTATTAAGTTAAATATGAGGGGAAGATATGGCAGAATGGCATCTATTGCATGCTTCAGAACTTCATTTCAACCCACCACTGCTCCCTTATCGTTCGGACTGTCATTGCTACTTTTCAGTTTTTAATTCGTTCGTTGTTAGAGTTATTTAATCGCATTTTAAGTGAAATCTCATTATAAGTAGTTCCAACAACATTATTTAGTACGTTTCCATTAAAATTCATTTTCAAGAAATTAGACACTGAAATTCGTTAGCCTTGCCATGGGAATGATATTTAATGTGATCAATATGAATGAGAGAATTTAAATGTGCCATGTTATTTATCAATTTTAAATATCATAGCTTTAAATATTTATGTAAATATTATTACTTAATTATCATTATAAAAACTATGTTAGCTCTATTTGCATTTCTTGTCGACAACAGTCGTCATTAGGCCTTTCTCTATCAAATAGTGTAATATTTCAGAGCAGTAAATTTCAAATTTTTCCCAGCCATGTATTAGTGGCGGCGCCATCGTGTTTAAAGTGGAAGAAGCTTTTCTTTGCTCCCTTCGAAAAATGGTTACAGCTCCACTAAATGTTCAACATTCTGAAATATTTCATTATTTCGAAAATTTACTATTAAAGGGGCACAATCTTGATTTTTAGGGGTCGTTTTGGGCCTTTGTTACATTTAAACAGTCCTCAGAAATACTCAAGCTCTAAGAAAATCGCAAAATACCTTGAAATATACCTCAAAAATTTCACTTTTTATTTTTTTCCGTGCTGTACGCGGCTGGTCTTCAGTCAGTCTGAAAATTGTGTGTCCTGTTGACAAAATCTACAATTGTTATTACATGTACTTTCTTTTTGTTTTATCAGTGTGGGCCTGCGCAGTAGTCTATTTATAACTCTTTGATTTTCCAATATGGCGGGACGTTCATAATATCTTAAGACATTATGATTTTCAAAAATGGATAAATATGTATACCCATGGATTTGAAGGCTCAAATTTCAAAGGTAAGCTCTGTAGACTATGTCTGATTAGCTAAATAAAAGATTTCATGTGTTTGAGGCTGTCGGATGATTGTCCGAAACAAATCAAGCCTGTGCCCCTTTAATGCGACTATAACGTTAGAGTTGCAGTATTTTGAATTAAGACTCGACAATAAAGTTGTACACCGCCACTCTCTTCCCTCACCTCAATTGACTAAGTCTGCACTCTACTTGTCCCCATACTTTTCGATAGGTTGAAGCCGCCACTGCCACATATTTCAAACCGTATAATGTGCAAATATCTGGTATTAATGATACACAATATGAGCTGCACCGCCAAGTCAACATATTACATAGATTTGTAACCTTATACTGCATATCTTAAAAGGTCCATGAAATCTGGTTCAATGAGGATCTATATAAAATTAATATCCGATAACAAAATATTGCCAAAATCTATTTATGAATTTGAATGACAGAATATTGACATATTATGCCTTATATTAAGTTGAAATAAATAATCTATAAATACGTTGTGTGGATTACTTACATGCATACGCATATGTGCACTGTTGTCACATATTTAGTCGGTCTATCTGTTCATGCCCAATAAATCTGAAAAGCATTATTGAGGCCTATTCACGTGATGTACGTGAACGCCACCTATGTAACTTAATTTAAGCGTTTGTAACCTACCTTGTCTCATGACCATAATATTGAGCTGTCTAAATGAAAGACCTCTTCATTCCGGGGCATGCAAAATCAAAAAAAGGAGGGGCGAAAGAGGGTTTATAAACATAATACAGACTAATTTCGTATACAATCATTTTGCATAAAATGTTTTAGTCCAGTTATTGTCATTGTGTTTTTACAATTTTTTGAACAAAATTAGAATCATACATACACTGTATCCTTCAACAAGATAATTTTTCTAATTGCGTGGCAAATCGTTAAAGTCATGCACTGTTACGCAATCGATTATTTATTGATTTTTTTTTTGGAACCTCGTCCAAACTAAAAAAGATGAAAGCAGACTTAGGCTATTCCATAATTGAGGCTGTCGGATGATTGTCCGAAACAAATCAAGCCTGTGCCCCTTTAATGCGACTATAACGTTAGAGTTGCAGTATTTTGAATTAAGACTCGACAATAAAGTTGTACACCGCCACTCTCTTCCCTCACCTCAATTGACTAAGTCTGCACTCTACTTGTCCCCATACTTTTCGATAGGTTGAAGCCGCCACTGCCACATATTTCAAACCGTATAATGTGCAAATATCTGGTATTAATGATACACAATATGAGCTGCACCGCCAAGTCAACATATTACATAGATTTGTAACCTTATACTGCATATCTTAAAAGGTCCATGAAATCTGGTTCAATGAAGATCTATATAAAATTAATATCCGATAACAAAATATTGCCAAAATCTATTTATGAATTTGAATGACAGAATATTGACATATTATGCCTTATATTAAGTTGAAATAAATAATCTATAAATACGTTGTGTGGATTACTTACATGCATACGCATATGTGCACTGTTGTCACATATTTAGTCGGTCTATCTGTTCATGCCCAATAAATCTGAAAAGCATTATTGAGGCCTATTCACGTGATGTACGTGAACGCCACCTATGTAACTTAATTTAAGCGTTTGTAACCTACCTTGTCTCATGACCATAATATTGAGCTGTCTAAATGAAAGACCTCTTCATTCCGGGGCATGCAAAATCAAAAAAAGGAGGGGCGAAAGAGGGTTTATAAACATAATACAGACTAATTTCGTATACAATCATTTTGCATAAAATGTTTTAGTCCAGTTATTGCCATTGTGTTTTTACAATTTTTTGAACAAAATTAGAATCATACATACACTGTATCCTTCAACAAGATAATTTTTCTAATTGCGTGGCAAATCGTTAAAGTCATGCACTGTTACGCAATCGATTATTTATTGATTTTTTTATTTTGGAACCTCGTCCAAACTAAAAAAGATGAAAGCAGACTTAGGCTATTCCATAATGTGAACAAAATTTTTTTGGTGACTGTAAAGCTTATTTATGGACCGATTTACCTCCGGTTTCCTTTTGTATCTCATTTGTAACAAGATATATCTGGTGAAATTGAATAAATTTAGAATATTGAAAATTTAAAAACTAATAATCAGATCGATCTGAAATTTACAAGGATATAGAAAATGTGGAAACACAAAAAAAAAATGTCATCAACATATTCTTCTCACTTCCGGTCTGTGCGTAGGAACCTCCGGTTTCTTACAATCAACGAGAGCAACCCTGCTTTCGGTGTAATTCACAAATGTAGACAAAAAAAGTATAGGATATCTATAGTAAATGCTTTTTATAACCTAATAAAGATGAAATAAATTGAAAGTCAAGCAAGTGCTTTTACATGTGAGTGGCACTTTTCGTGAAAAGTCTGCCATTTATTATCTGATTTGCATTATATTAATGTATATCAAAACCATGTTACTTTATCTAAAACTTGTTGGGAACAGAATGAATCAGTGCAGTCGGTTTATTTCGGTCCTTTTGTTGCTTTAAAAGTTATAACGATAAATATCTTCATAAAACCATGTTTTTTCTTATTAACTTTGTCTTTCTGTTGACACTTTAGTTTCCAAGAATTGTGTAAACGTTAACATGTGAGGAAACACTTGACCGAATTTCATGAATATGCATGTAATGCATTGTAGATCTCTAAATTTCAGTTTAAAGTACGATGATAAAAGTAACATAAATGTGTATTTCATTTGGCAAACTTATTCTGGGCTGTAATGTAATGTCTTATAAGAATACATGCATCAAAATTATCTAACTTGATATTATGTTTACTTTAATTTTAAGTTTGATTTTTACCGTGTCACTGGTAAGTGAGTCTTGAGATGTTTAGTATTCCGGTATATATCTGGTACTTCAATGAATATTTTTGGAGATTGTATTCCACAGAACTCATCAGTTTGGATATGTTTTAGG
Organism: Nipponacmea schrenckii; assembly: GCA_030562195.1. Classification (NCBI taxonomy): domain Eukaryota; kingdom Metazoa; phylum Mollusca; class Gastropoda; family Lottiidae; genus Nipponacmea; species Nipponacmea schrenckii. The sequence goes on from JAUJPP010000001.1 coordinate 6,485,512, forward strand.
TGCAGTGTCAACCAGGATGTTCATATAGAGATCTGGAAGAAGAACCAGTAAGTAAATTAAAGAATATGTTAAATTAATTCATATTAAATAGTTGTATAAGATGAGGTGCTTCTTACTGAAGTTAGAACTTATTCTCTTGTCAAAACACGAAAGGACGCTAAGACAAGACGTGTGCTTAGCATTAATCAGTTTAACACAGGTTATATCAGTTGGTTTTTTATTTTGTAGGATTTTAAAAGTTAAGAGAGTTCGGTGCTCTTTTCATTTAATTTTTATACGACGGCCTAGATATCTATAAATGTTTGATTTACGTCTTTTCAGTCAGTTCCAGGTCTGTCTTACCTTAATTTGTGACAATGGTTTTTTGTCTTCTGTCTTGTACATTAAATATTAGTTTGGCATTCATCATTTTGTTCCTACATGGTTTACATGTATGTTAATCATCAGCTTCAGATGGATTTGTATAATGAGATTTAAATTCTCCAACCCTATCTCGCAGGCTGAAAATAGGTCACTTGTCTGTAGATTGCACAGGGTAAAATTCGTGAGAAGCATGTTTTGTTTTAATATTTTTATATCACTCTATAATTTTTTGTTAATGTAAAAATAATTTCAAATAATTTTGAAAATACTTTTAACATCGTTTATCAACCGGATGTTTTGGCATACTTGCAACATTTTGTATCTTTTGTCGGCTATGTTGTATTGGTGTAATTAAAATTCGCCCACAGTTACAACATGCACCAGTTTTTTATGGTATTATGTCCAACATTGGAAATAATCCATGTCCTAGAAAAACAATATTGGATTCCAATTCAAATATGCTATATTAGTGAAGATTGCTTTAAAAATTCTCGTTATGACAACATAAGATAGAATACAGAAGGAGACATTTTTTTTGAAACATTATCTTGGAAGTTGCCGTTAAACCTGTACAAATTTATGAACATACAAATCAGTATTTATGTTTATTAACTTGAATTTTTTCCTTTCTTACATTGGTTAATTCGTTTTTGTACTATATAACGTCTTATTCGCTCAGGTTCAGGTCAAGGGATCAATGGGAATGAAGGGACAAGCTGGTAGTGATGGTGCTCGTGGTCTTCAAGGTCGTCATGGTATTCCTGGCATCAAAGGTGAAAGAGGTGAAACTGGATTTGCTGGAGCTGCAGGCAAAACAGGCGATATGGTAAGATGGATGGGTATGTTCATACTGAATTATAATGAAAAATAATGCTCGTGGGAATCTCTCTTGATAATTATTCAAATGGTGTTAATATTTATTACATCTTCAACTACTGAGGCCCGTTAACTAAAGCGCGCGTAGAAACCAATATCAAATCTAAAAAGCTTTCAGTTTATTGATATTAGTTTCATTTGATATTTCATTACAAGTCCGAGTTAGCTCACTTTTAAATATATACCTCAAAATGTAAATGATAAAAACAATTATTACAGGGTCCACCAGGAAGTCCAGGGGTTCCAGGTCCTTCAGGTTTACCGGTAAGCCACAATATTTTAATTCTTGTTTTCAAAAAAATAAAGTAAGTCATAAGATTCAAGTGTCAATTATTTTAACACCAGGTACTGATATATCTCTTGTCATACAAAACGTTGATTTATTTGATATTAACGAATCACATCTGATTACAATAACAGATGGAAGTTTAACAATTCAGGCAGGTAACATGAACGTAACATGTTTTTTTTTATATAAAAGGGGAATGGGCTGTAAAAGAGTTTTTTTAATGTCTAACGGAGACACTTTGGTTAAAATTCTTGTATAAAATATATATCTTGGTAAGAGAGAAACAAATTTCCCTGAAATATATTTAAGAAATATTAACAAAACAGTAACATATTTGGGCATATTTCAAATTGTTGTCATTTCGCAAGAAACGAAAATACATCAGTAATTGTTATTTCCAGGGTCCAATAGGTCCGAGAGGAGCACAAGGTGTACCAGGACCTCATGGTGTACAAGGTATGGTTGGCCCGAGCGGTGAGAAGGGTGCTTCTGGGTCTTATGGTCCAATTGGTCCTCGTGGTTTTAGAGTAAGTACCAGTATCCAATTTGAGTATCCAAACAGAAAAGGCTAAACAAACCCATCCTCATATATATCCCTGGATATTGAAATTGAAAATAATTATGTAGGTATAATTCATAACCTACTTATTTTTCAATAAGACATTTATAGGCTACTTATATACATGTAGACCAATGGTTTGTTTTCTAGGGTGCATTTGGTTTACCAGGCATGCCAGGAAAGAATGGGAAAGATGTAAGTACAACTTAAGCACGGAACAAAGTCGCTTTATTCTTTTCACATAACAAATGTGGTAAGAATTCTCATTCCAATAGTTAATTATATATATATTATTTAATTTATAATATGATGCAATGTTTGAGACATATCTGTCCGATTTTGATAAAAGTATGATTAAAGGGGCACAATCTTGATTTGTTTCGGAAAATCATTTGACAGTCTCAAACACATGAAATCTTTTGCTTAGCTAATCAGAAAAAGTCTACAGAGCTTACCTTTGAAATTTGAGCCTTATGTGTATTCATAATTATCCGTGTTTGAAAATCATAATGTCTTAAGATATTACGAACTTCCCGCCATATTGGAAAACGGTTCATCTTGATAATCAAAGAGTTATCCTTCCCGTCATGCAATAGCCTGGGTCAGGTCATCTATATAAATGCGCAGGCCCACACTGACAAAACAAAAAGAAAGTATTTTCAATTGTAGACTTTGTCAACAAGACACACAATTTTCAGACTGACTGGAGACCAGCACGAAAAAAAAATAAAAAGTGAAATTTTTTGTTTGAGGTATATTTCAAGGTATTTTGCGATTTTCTTAGAGCTTGAGTATTTCTGAGGACTTTTTAAATGTAAAAAAAACGCCCAAAACGACCCCTTATAATCAAGATTGTGCCCCTTTAAACCTGATGTTACAATATAATCCAGCTATTGTGTGAATCGTCGTTTAGGGATTCATTTCATATCAACTAACTTTAAAATATTTAAAACAAGATGTATACTGTTGTCGATGATATCGTAATTTGTAGTCTATAGATTTATTTACTGATATTTGCTTCAGGGTGAAGATGGATTGCCTGGCGTACCAGGTCCCAGGGGTTATCATGGATGTGATGGTCTAAACGTAAGCAAAAATCTCAAATTTACAGCAGTACTGTGTACACCATATACTATTATGTGCTTTTAATACTGTGATTTCTTTTCACTTTTAGGTCACGAACCACTTCTTAATTGTGTCAATAAAATAAAAAATCACCATTAAACAGTGCAAATGAAGGATAGGTTACTAGTGTAGGAGAAGAATTCTACAAAAAGACAATCAGTACGATAGTAAAAATTAACATTTACATGTGTGGTACTCGCTCTTACTCTTGTATTATGTTATAGGGAAGCCGTGGAGCAGATGGTACTCCAGGAAGAACAGGTAAACCGGTAAGTATGGTTCCGAATTTGCCAGAGGGACAAAAAATGTTTTGATGATCCCCCCCTTAAAAAATTGACCCTTATCCCTTATATACAATTCAATTTTAAATAAAACGTTGTTGCAACGTTAAATTAATGCTATCTTTCAAATTACTAATGGTAGGTAAATATCTTTGTTAAAAGGGGAATAACATCAGAATATTGTTTAGTTCAGCGTTTAAATAAGTGCATTATACAGCTCTCAGACCCCTGCCCGAAAGTGACAGTTAGTTCACCATTATCAAGTAACAAGCAAATCTTTCTCTCGAATGTCGTCAGCAGCTTCTTTCTTCCACCATAGAGGATCGTATTCGAGATTTGACCCGTTCAGGACAGTAAAAGTGATGAAATTCGACTGGCTTCGATAATCTTATTGCTTGGCAATCGATTAGATTTTTTTTCGGGAAAAACTTGAAAGTGGTTTGGTATTTACACCAAACACTTAAATGAGCTGGAATTGAAAATATGTATCTTGAGCTAGATTTGTGTTAAAACGAGTCTGTGGGGCTTATTTATGGTTCAATATAGTTTCTTTAATATGTTAACTGTAAGAAGATCAATCTGATCACAGAATATTAACAGGTTGTTTTTACAAATAAAACTACGTCCTCTTTTTGTTTCTACCATTTTCGTTTCTGGTATGTGAACTTCCGGTTTTTCAAAATCACGTCGGCTGACCACACTTTCGGTGCCAATTAGATATGTGGACAAAAGCTATACATATTGAGTATAATGCATAATAAATATCCCCTGAGCAGAAACAAATCTCAACAAGAAGTGATGCCTGATTCTTCATCTCAGATGAGTTGTTACTTTATCTAAACTTATTGGAAACAAAATTTTAATTTTCAAATTTAATTTTTTTTAATGCCGGTTTGAATTTTTTGAAAAATTCTATATTTATTGACCTTGACCTTCAATGACCTTGAAATTTTCATATTCTTGACCTCAGGTATCCACAGGTGTGCCCTGATTGCGTGACAAATTTCATCTTCTAGTTTTTTAGCCATCTCGAAATTGACATTTTTTACAAACCTGAACGACATTATCTAAAACACTCAAAGAGTGAGTTTTACAAATTATCAATGCCCATATTTTGATTCCTTTTTCAACAATATATGAAAATAATTCATAATTATATTTTTTAAAATGATGATTTTATTTTTCTTAAGTTCTAGCTCACCATGTATTTATTCCCCATCAATATGGATTTCATTGTACTTGATTTCTATTCAACGATATGTGAAATGGATGGTTTTATACAAAATTTCAAATTATTAAATTTGGAAAAATTAAATAAAAAATACTAATTTCTCTGCTCAAATACGATTCATATGAACTTTTCACAGAGAGATAGGAAATCAATGAGCCATACAATACAAAAATAATCTAATAATATAATTTTTAACCCTCTAGCCCGGTGTTATCTGAGCCCTTTTAAGTAATATGCCACATGTATTTCGGCCATCAAGTTTTCATCGTAATGAAAAAAATTGTGCCTTCGTAACATTTACCATATTAAACTCTCAAAATATGCATAGTTAAAATATGTGATTTTGTGCGACTTCTTATTTACTTAAAACCAAAATTTAAAGATAAAAAAGATGTATTTGGCACAAATGTTAATTTCGAGATGCCTATAAAATTGGAAGTTAAAAAATTTGTCTACAAATATAAGCATACCTATGGAAAGCTGAGGTCAAGGGCATTCTACCTTAAATTTCAAGGTCAATGAAGGTCAAGGCCACTTAATATAGACGGGAATAAAAAGTATTTAAATTCGAAAATCAAAATTTTGTTTCCAACATTTTTTAGATAAAGTAACAAGGTTTTAATAGACACAAAAATCATACTAAAATGCTAAAATGAGCAACTCTGATGTAACAGCGCATACGTGACTTTCACGTTATAGGAAGCAGGGTCGCCCTGGGTAATTCGAGATACCGGAAGTCCCCATGGAAACAAACCGGAAGTGATTCAATAGTTTTGATGGAGATATTTTTATTTGTTGTGGTCTTCTCTCTATATCCTGTAAATTTCAGATCGATTCGAAATCCCCCAAAATTTGCGAGTGCATTTACGAAAAATTGAATTTTTAAATAACTATTCATTTTATAAAAAAAAGCCAACGTAAATTTATAGAGGACATCGTAAGCTTTAGTTGAAGCCAAAGTTTGTAAAAATCGGATAAATTGTAAGCGAGATATGCTTTTGGAAAAATGGCATTTTTTTTCAACATTTTGCAAACATATGTAAACCTTACGTAATTAACGACCATGTTGTTAAAAGATTGTCTTTCATGCTGTAGAAATCTTTAAGCACCTTTTAGGCATCGATATGCACCGATATCCACACAATTGGAGTGCTAAAACAATGGATTAGCACATGTCAAAACACCCCTACCCACCAATCATAAAATTTTCTTTGTTTACATGTGACGTAAAGATTTATGGGACATCACGTGACTTTTGGATTCCCCCGATACACAAACTCTTACTTCGCGTGCCGATATTAACAATAACTGACCGGCAAACATAGAGAATGTTTATTTAGCCGATGACGTTGTAATCACAAATGTCAACTGACGACGTAATTTGTACGTCTACATAGAGAATACCTCGTTTTGTTCTATAAATAGATTATCTTCACGGACGGATATCAGACGAACTACTGAAGCGATTGAGCTAAAATTTTTACTAGATGAGTTTCTTTTAATGCCAAACATAATGGATATAAACTTAATACGTTTCTTGATTGAAATAAACTTCGAACGATAAGGTTGTCAACCCCCTTAAAACCAAAATTTAAAGATAAAAAAGATGTATTTGGCACAAATGTTAATTTCGAGATGCCTATAAAATTGGAAGTTAAAAAATTTGTCTACAAATATAAGCATACCTATGGAAAGCTGAGGTCAAGGGCATTCTACCTTAAATTTCAAGGTCAATGAAGGTCAAGGCCACTTAATATAGACGGGAATAAAAAGAATTTAAATTCGAAAATCAAAATTTTGTTTCCAACATTTTTTAGATAAAGTAACAAGGTTTTAATAGACACCAAAATCATACTAAAATGCTAAAATGAGCAACTCTGATGTAACAGCGCATACGTGACTTTCACGTTATAGGAAGCAGGGTCGCCCTGGGTAATTCGAGATACCGGAAGTCCCCATGGAAACAAACCGGAAGTGATTCAATAGTTTTGATGGAGATATTTTTATTTGTTGTGGTCTTCTCTCTATATCCTGTAAATTTCAGATCGATTCGATAATTAGCCCCCGAAAATTTGTTTGTCTAAAAAAAATCTTTTTCAATTTTTTTTATCTCATTCGATAAATCTTGTCAGAAAAAAAATAAAAAGGAAACCCGAGGTAAATCGGACCATAAATAAGGTCTACAGCAAATTTTATCGACATTATGTAATAAGTCCTTTCCGGGTAACCAAAACTTTCATGTTAGAAATCATTTTTTGATTCCAGCCCTCTTTAATATCTATGATCAAAACAGATATCTTCTATTATTTTCAGTTTGAGCTAGCGAGCTCCCCCCAACCCCCCCCCCCCCCCCCCAAAATCGATTGACACTCAATAATGACATCAAATTAGATAATGTTTTGTCCAAAAATGTGTTATAGTACTTAAAATTTCAAGCCATAAAATACAAATGGCCGTAATTCATGTGATATTAAAAAAAACCTCCATAGTTTGCCTTTTTACTTAAACCGACTGAGAGAAAAGCCTCAAAGCAATGGGGCATAATGTCAAGGGCCACGCATAGTGCTATTCACACTATTCAAATATTGAATTGTATAATCTGTTACCCACTTTTTTCCTTTAGGGACCCAGAGGCCCACCTGGAAAATCTGAAATAGGGCCACCTGGACCGCCAGGAGAGTTTTCTTATGATATGGCTCTTATGCGGGAATTGGTGGTCGGTATATTGCCGGCTAGTGAAAAGGTAAATGTTTTCTTATCCAATTGGGAGAACTGGAAAATTATAGGGTCAGTACATTCAAGAAGACAAAAAGACAAACCCCGAGGATTAATATTTTAATTATTCATTACTGCAAATAGAGTGAAATATCTCAGCCATCAAGCTATAAAATGCGATTTGATTTCTATTATATTTTGATCAGTTTAGTCATTATTATCATTTTTATATGTGTTTCTGTAGGGTTCGAAAGGATCTAGAGGTAAGCATATGTATAATTAATTAATGGAACAAAGTAACTGTGCATCACAGAAAGTGGAACAAAACAAAAGATGTTTGAAAAGTTATAACTCACATCCTGCTTCAAGGCTCAGAATGAAGTTGCCAAAAATTTTGGTGTCTGGCGAAACACGATAGCCTCTCTATAGCGACAATTTAAACAGAATAGGAATACGAGAGATTAACTCGTCCGGCCGTCCACGTGTGAGGTTACGTCAGCTAGACAACTATATTTGGCAGACCCATCTAAGGAATCGATTCCAGAGTTCCGGTGGGACTGCTTGGACCATTCCTAGATTACGCCAAATCTGTTCCAGGCCTTTACGGAATTGACTGTGGGAGCGCAACATCCGGCCCATGCGTCCTACCATACGTCCGATTTTGCTCCAACGTCACCGACAGGAGACATGAATTGGATGGTGTTCTGTTCACTGACGAATTGAGATTTCATTGGGACGGCTCATATGGCAGGCCAAAGGTGTACAGATTTTTCTGGTGAACGGTATGCTGATGCGTGCATTGTTCACCGTCCAGCATTGGTGGTGGCAGCGTTATGGTACAGGCAATCTGACAGACCTGCGATACAGGGGACTAGATCGTTGTGCCTAATGTGCAAACGTTCATTCAATTACATGTAAGTGACATCACACTTCAGCAAGATTATGCCCGTCACTCATTTTCCACTCGACATGTCCCCTATCTAGCGCGACAAATGTTGCTTCAGACATGGAAAAACATTTCCTATGCTTTCTTCAATCGCTAAGTCTACGCGTAATCTTTGTTAAGCATGCATCAACTCATAAAGATTTCGAGATTATCCTGTAGTTAAACAGAATACCAAATATCATTTTCTTCTCCTAATTCATTGGAACATGTCATAACTGCAGATGATGCACAGTTATTTTATTCCATTAGTATATTTCAAACAATACCACTTAAACCTACATCCTCAGTCGGGTTATTGCAAATGCAAAGATAGCTTGCCAGGCAAGGTAACATACGCCCACTGGCAGCATTGAATTTGAAAAATAAATAGAGCAATGACTCAAAAACATTCACTAAATGGATATTGAAGTCAAGGGCAAAAACTCAAAAACACCAAGTTTCATCAAAATCCATTGAAAATTGTAGCTTCTATTGAACCCACAATAAAATTTTGACACAATCTTACAAAGTCAAGGCCAATAACTAAAAAACTGTTCATCGCAAAATCTTCAAATTCGAACTTGACCGTTGTCTTATCAATTCCAATGCTCACACCAAGTTTCATTTAAATCCATTGAAAATTGTAGCTTCTATTTTGTCTACAACAAATATAGAGGCAGGGGCAATAACTCCAAAACTGTTTATCGCAAAATCGTCAAAATCGAACCTGACCACCGCCTTATCAATTCCAATGCTCATACCAAGTTAAATTAAAATCCATAGATAATTGTAGCTTCTATAGTGTCTACATGAATTTTTACGCAATTTTACTTAGTCAAGGGCAATTACTCATAAACTATTCATCAAAAAATCGTCAAATTTGAATTTCTGATAAAAACTGTATACATGTATATATTAAGGATATCTCGGTCAAGTTCGAAAATGGAAATTATCGCATGAACGGTTTTTGAGTTATTGCCCTTGACTTAGTAAAAACGCGTCAAATTCGGGTTGTATCCACAATAGAAGCTACAGTTTTTATCCGATCTTAATGAAACTTGGTATACATGTATATATTGATGATATCTCGGTCAAGTTCGAAAATGGAAATTATCGCATGAACGGTTTTTGAGTTATTGCCCTTGACTTAGAAAAATCTTGTCAAAATTTTAGTTTTGATGCAATAAATCCTCCAATTTTCAGAGGATGTTGATGAAACTTGGTTTGTGAGCATTGGAATTGATTAGGCCTCAGTCAAGTTTGAATTTGACAGTTTTTCAATGAATTGTTTTAAGTTATTACCCTTGACTTAGTAAAATTGCGTCAAAATTCTATTGTGGTTGCAATAAGAAGCTTTAATTTTCAAAGGATTTTGATGGAACTTGGTGTATTCATCAGAAAGGATAAGACATTAGTCAAGTTTGAATTTGACTTTTTTTTAACAAATGGTTTTTGGGTTATTGCCATTGACTTAGTAAAATTGCGTCAAAAATATTTGTGGGTACAAAATAAGGTACAATTTTTTAATAGATTTGATGAAACTTGGTATGAGTATGGAAATAGATAAGATGGTGGTCAAGTTTTAATTTGACAATTTTCCATGAACAGTTTTTTAGTTTTTGCCCTTAACTTCAATATTAATTCAGTGAATGTTTTTGAGTTATTGCTCTATTTATTTTTCAAATTCAATGCTGCCAGTGGGCGTATGCTACCTTGCCTGGCAAGCTATATTTTATTAAAGTTTATAACAAAACCCTGCAATACACAAATATAACAACTATTTACAATCATGAAATAACAAAAAATACAAATAAGATGAAAACTATTATAACTTTATCCTGCATATATATATAAAATAATGAACTATGTACTACACGACTAATCCAATGTATTAAGTTTTGAAATAAATATACATGTGCATAACTATTAACTAATATACATAAATAAACCTTACCCGAAGTGGGGTTTAAAGATGAATAACTAATACCTGATTAGAACATCTTATTAACTATACTATATTCTTTAAACAGGACATTACATAAATTATTTAAATCCTTACTAAAATACAACTATATTTACTGATATAAAAATATGTTAACTTGATAATATTTTACTTTAATACTATGTTATATTTTGCAAAACTGAACCATTAAATATTCAACATACCTTTACACTATATCCCATTCCAAGTAAATTCAGAATATCCAACTTGTAGAAAATACAACCTATACTGTCAAAATCCATGTATCTAATGACTCTAAACTGATTTTTATCACAAAATGAGCAAGCATAAGTGCTAACAGGTAGTAACTAAACTCAGGGGTAAAGAAGATATAAGAAAGTAAGAAAGAAACTGGGCAGTGATTAAATGAACTGAGAAGTGATTAATTTAACTGAGAAGTAATTAGAAATATTTTAAATCATTAAAGGCACACTCTCCCATACTATTCGCCCTGATACAGGTCACTAAGGCCGAGAAAGGCCATATCCTTGGCAATCTATCATTCATAGTTGTCGTTCAAGTCCCTTTCAATCTCTGTCAACTTCTCAAAGTAGTTCTGAAACACGAGTTCCTGTTCCTATGGACTGAACATTTAATCAAGGGTCCATGCACCTTTATAGGTAAATGATGTCAAAACAAGCTTATTACCGCTGTCCGGGCAAAGTTGTATAAATCGTAGGGGATACTACTTTATCATAAAATCAATATCATCCCTTCTAAATATTTTGCAAAAGTAAGTGTTTGTTAATGTAAACTACAATGAAATTTGGTGCAAATTGATGCTATCCGTTTCTAAGAAACATATAAAACATCTGGAAAACCTCTTTACAAAAACGAAAAACCTATGTAAATTTTGATCGTAGATTCTAAAAATATTGAAAAAAATATATAGGGATACTTAATTCGAGTAGTAATATTTGTTTTGGTTTACCGGAGAAACATAGAGGTTTTTTCAACTTTTTATACAGGAAAAAGGGGTATACCAGGAGTGGGGTTTCCTGGTCCAGAGGGAAATCAAGGAAAACCCGGACCACCAGGAGAAAGGGGGCCTCAAGGACCAAAAGGTTATGGAGAGAAAGGTTCACCTGGAGAGCCAGGTACCGGTCACAAAGGAGATAAAGGAGAGATTGGGGTTGGTAAACAAGGAGATCCTGGACCAGATGGTAAGTAATAAGTTTTATTAATGGATTGGAAACAATATGTTTGAAACTGAATGATTGATACCAAGATTATTGAAAGAGTAGATGTTTTTAATACACTTTTTTCTATTGCCATAAGAGTTACATGGTAACCGGGAGAACCAGATAACTAGGAGAAGCAATACGATATATTGGAAACTGCATGATTGATACAAAAACTCAAGAAAAATTCGAGTTTTTTTTATTGCTATACTTTTTTCTGGTCCCATAGGAGTTAAAGGAGAACCTGGATCACCAGGAGAAAGAGGGCCTCAAGGACCAAAAGGTTATGGAGAGAGAGGTCCACCCGGAAAGCCAGGTACTGGTCAAAAAGGTGATAAAGGAGAAGTTGGGATTGGTAAACAAGGAGATCCTGGACCAGAGGGTAAGTAATAAGTTTTGTCGGAGGCCTAAGAGGAAAACAATATATTGGAAACTTGATGATTGATACAGGAAATTAAGAAGGCTTAATGTCTTTTTGATAAACTTTCATTCTGGTGCCATAGGAGATCAAGGAGAACCGGGACTACGAGGAAATCCAGGAGAAATGGGGCCCCGTGGACCAAAAGGTTATGGAAGGAGAGGTCTACCCGGTAAGCCAGGTACTGGTCAAAAAGGTGATAGAGGTGAAGTTGGGTATGGTAAACCAGGAGACCCTGGGCCAGAGGGTAAGTAATAAGTTTTGTTAATGGAATGGAAAACAATATGTTGGAAACTGAGTGCTTGATACAGAAATATGGAAGGAATAGATTTTTTTTTATTGATTAAACTTTTTTCTGGTCCCATAGGAGTTAAAGGAGAACCGGGGCCCCCAGGAGAAATGGGACCAAAAGGTTATGGAGAGAAAGGTCCACCCGGAGATCCAGGTACTGGTCAAAAGGGTGAAGTTGGGTATGGTAAACCAGGAGACCCTGGACCAGAGGGTAAGTAATAAGTTTTGTTAATGGATTGGAAACAATATGTTTGAAAATGAATGATTGATACATAATTATCTACTTTTTAATACACTTTTTTTTCTGGTGCCATGAGAGTTTAAGGGTAAATGGGACAACCAGATAAATAGGAGAAGCAGAAGAAAGGAAACAATATATTGGAAACCGCATAATTGATACAAAAATTAAAGAAGGATTCGAGTTTCTTATTAATTATATATTTTTTTCTGGTCATATAGGAATTAAAGGAGAACCGGGATCACCAGGAGAAAGGGGGCCCCAAGGACCAAAAGGTTATGGAGAGACAGGTCCACGCGGAGAGCCAGGTACTGGTCAAAAGGGTGAAGTTGGGTATGGAGAACCAGGAGACCCTGGACCAGAGGGTAAGTAATAAGTTTTGTTGGTGACTTAGGAAGAAAAACAATATATTGGAAACTGAATGATTGATACAGAAAGTTAAGAATGATTACTTTTTTTTTAAATAAACTTTCGTTCTGGTGACATAGGAGTTCAAGGAAAACCAGGACCACCAGGAGAACCAGGAGAAATGGGTCCTCAAGGGCCAAAAGGTTATGGAGAGAGAGGTCCTCGCGGTAGGCCAGGTACTGGTCAAAAAGGTGATAGAGGAGAAGTTGGATATGGTAAACCAGGAGAACCTGGACTAGAGGGTAAGTAATAAGTTTTGTTAATGGATTGGAAAACAATATGTTGGAAAACTAAATAATTGATATAGAAATAAAAGAATGATTAAATATTTTTTATTGATTATACTTTTTTCTGATCCCATAGGAGTTAAAGGAGATCCGGGACCCCCGGGAGAAAGGGGACCACAAGGACCTAAAGGTTATGGAGAGAAAGGTCAACCCGGAGATCCAGGTACTGGTCAAAAGGGTGAAGTTGGGTATGGTAAACCAGGAGACCCTGGACCAGAGGGTAAGTAATAAGTTTTGTTAATGGATTGGAAAGAATATGTTTGAAAATGAATGATTGATACATAATTATCTACTGTTTAATACACTTTTTTTCTGGTGCCATGAGAGTTAAAGGGTATATGAAACAACCAGATAAATAGGAGAAGCAGAAGAAAGGAAACAATACATTGGAAACCGCATAATTGATACAAAATTAAAGAAGGATTCGAGTTTTTTATGAATTATATTTTTTCTGGTCCCATAGGAGTTAAAGGAGAACCGGGGTCACCAGGAGAAAGGGGACCACAAGGACCTGAAGGTTATGGAGAGAAAGGTTCACGCGGAGAGCCAGGTACTGGTCAAAAGGGTGAAGTTGGGTATGGAGAACCAGGAGATCCTGGACCAGAGGGTAAGTAATAAGTTTTTGTTGGTGACTTAGGAAGGAAAACAATATATTGGAAACTGAATGATTGATACAGAAAGTTAAGAATGATTACTTTTTTTAAAATAAACTTTCGTTCGTTCTGGTGACATAGGAGTTCAAGGAAAACCAGGACCACCAGGAGAACCAGGAGAAATGGGACCTCAAGGACCAAAAGGTTATGGAGAGAGAGGTCCTCGGGGAAAGCCAGGTACTGGCCAAAAAGGTGATAGAGGAGCAGTTGGATATGGTAAACCAGGAGACCCTGGACCAGAGGGTAAGTAATAAGTTTTGTTAATGGATTGGAAAACAATATATTGGAAAACTAAATGATTGATATAGAAACAAAAGAATGATTCAATATTTTTTTATTGATTATACTTTTTTCTGATCCCAATAGGAGTTAAAGGAGAACCGGGACAGAAAGGTTCACCCGGAGATCCAGGTACTGGTCAAAAGGGTGAAGTTGGGTATGGTAAACCAGGAGACCCTGGACAAGAGGGTAAGTAATAAGTTTTGTTAATGGATTGGAAACAATATGTTTGAAAATGAATGCTTGATACATAATTATCTACTTTTTATTACACTTTTTTTTCTGGTGCCATGAGAGTTAAAAGGTAAATTGGAAAACCACATAAATAGGAGAAGCAGAAGAAAGGAAACAATATATTGAAAACCGCATGATTGATACAAAAATTAAAGAAGGATTCAAGTTTTTTATTAATTACATTTTTTTTTCTGGTCCCATAGGAGTTAAAGGAGAACCGGGATCACCAGGAGAAAGGGGGCCTCGAGGACCAAAAGGTTATGGAGAGAAAGGTCCACGCGGAGAGCCAGGTACTGGTCAAAAGGGGGATAAAGGTGAAGTTGGGTATGGAAAACCAGGAGACCCTGGACCAGAGGGTAAGTAGTAAGTTTGTTAATGGATTGGAAAACAATATGTTGGAAAACTAAATGATTGATATAGAAATAAAAGAATGATTAATTTTTTTTTATTATACTATTTTCAGGTCCCATAGGAGTTAAAGGAGAACGGGGATCACCAGGAGAAAGGGGTCCACAAGGACCCGAAGGTTATGGAGAGAAAGGTTCACCCGGAGATCCAGGTACTGGTCAAAAGGGGGATAAAGGAGAAGTTGGGTATGGAGAAGTGGGAGACCCTGGACCAGAGGGTAAGTAATAAATTTTGTTAATGGATTAGAAACAATATGTTTGAAACTGAATGATTGATACATAAATTATCTACTTGTTAATACACCTTTTTTTCTGGTGCCACAAGAGTTAAAGGGTATCCGAGACAACCAGATAACTATGAGAAGCAGAAGGAAGGAATACAATATATTGGCAACTGCATGATTGATACAGAAATTAAAGAAGATTCAAGTTTATGATTGAATATTATTTTTGCTGGTCTCATAGGAGTTAAGGGAGAACCGGGATCACCAGGAGAAAGCGGGCCTCAAGGTCCAAAAGGTTATGGAGAGAGAGGTCCACGCGGTAAGCCCGGTACTGGTCAAAAAGGTGAAGTTGGGTATGGAGAACCAGGAGATCCTGGACCAGAGGGTAAGTAATGAGTTTTGTTGGTGGCTTAGGAAGGAAAAGGATATATTGGAAACTGAATGATTGATACAGAAAGTTAAGAAAGATTATTTTTATTTTAATAAAATTTTGTTCTGGGGCCATAGGACTTAAAGGAGAACCGGGAACACCAGGAGAAAGGGGGCCTCAAGGACCAAAAGGTTATGGAGAGAAAGGTCCACGCGGAGAGCCAGGTACTGGTCAAAAGGGTGAAGTTGGGTATGGAGAACCAGGAGATCCTGGACCAGAGGGTAAGTAATAAGTTTTGTTTGAGGCCTAGGAAGGAAATCAATATATTGGAAACTGAATGATTGATACATAAAGTTAAGAATGATTGCTTTTTAAAAATAAACTTTCATTCTGGTTACATAGGAGTTCAAGGAAAACCAGGACCACCAGGAGAACCAGGAGAAATGGGACCTCAAGGACCAAAAGGTTATGGAGAGAGAGGTCCTCGGGGAGAGCCAGGTACTGGTCAAAAAGGTGATAGAGGAGAAGTTGGGTATGGTAAACCAGGAGACCCTGGACCAGAGGGTAAGTAATAAGTTTTGTTAATGGATTGGAAATAATATGTTTGAAAATGAATGATTGATACATAAATTATCTACTTTTTAATAAAAAAAAGTTTTCTGGTGCCATGAGAGTTAAAGGGTATCCGAGCAATCAGATAACAAGGAGAGGCAGAAGGAAGGAAGACAATATATTGGCAACTGCATTATTGATACAGAAATTAAATAAGGTCTCGAGTTTTTTATTGATTATATTTTTTTTGGTCTCATAGGAGTTAAAGGAGAACCGGGACCACCAGGAGAAAGGGGACCTCAAGGACCAAAAGGTTATGGAGAGAGAGGTCCACGCGGAAAGCCAGGTACTGGTCAAAAAGGTGATAGAGGAGAAGTTGGATATGGTAAACCAGGAGACAATGGAGCAGAGGGTAAGAGATATATGTTTTGTTGGTGGATTGAAAAACAATATGTTGGAAACTGAATGATTGATACAGAAATAATAGAAGGATTAGATTCTTTAACAGACTTTCTTTCTGCTGCTATAGGAGTTAAAGGAGAACCGGGACCACCAGGGGAAAGAGGGCCTCGAGGACCAAAAGGTTATGGAGAGAGAGGTCGACCTGGAGAGCCAGGTAATGGTCAAAAAGGCGATAGAGGAGAAGTTGGGTATGGAGAACCAGGAGACCCTGGACCAGAGGGTAAGTAATAAGTATTGTTGGTGACTTAGGAAGTGAAACAATATATTATAAATTGAATGATCGATGCAGAAA
The DNA here is from genome assembly GCA_030562195.1 of Nipponacmea schrenckii. NCBI lineage: Eukaryota > Metazoa > Mollusca > Gastropoda > Lottiidae > Nipponacmea > Nipponacmea schrenckii. The sequence continues at coordinate 6,502,174 of JAUJPP010000001.1, forward strand.
GTTAGAAGGATTATTTTTAAACTTTTGTTCAGGTGCCATAGGAATTCAAGGAGAACAAGGACCCCCAGGAGAACGAGGAGAAAGAGGACCTAAAGGACCAAAAGGTTACGGAGAGAAAGGTCTACCCGGAGAGCCAGGTACTGGTCAAAAGGGCGATGTTGGTAAACCAGGAGACCCTGGGCCAATGGGTAAGTAATAAGTTTTGTGGATGGATTGGAAAACAATATTTTGAAACTGTATGATTGATACAGAAATTATAGAAGTATTATAAATGTTTTATTGGTTATACTTTATTTCTGGTCCCATAGGAGTTAAAGGAGAACCGGGACCACCAGGAGAACCAGGAAAAAGAGGACCACAAGGACCAACAGGTTATGGAGAGAAAGGTCTACCCGGAGAGCCAGGTACTGGTCGTATTGGTCAAAAGGGTGAAAAAGGAGAAGTTGGGTATGGAGAAGTGGGAGACCCTGGACCAAGAGGTAAATAATAGGTTGTGTTGGTGACCTGGGAAGAAAAAATATTTGGTACAGAAATAAAAGCAAGATTAGAGTTGTTGTTGATTATACTTTCTTTTTTGAACCATAGGAGCTAAAGGAGAACGAGGACTATCAGGAAATACGGGGTCTCAAGGACCAAAAGGCTATGGCGAGAGAGGTCCACCCGGAAAGCCAGGAAATGGTCAAAAGGGTGATAGGGGAGAAGTTGGTTATGGAGAACCGGGAGACCGCTTTTTTTGGTGATCTATAAAAACATTATTTGGAAACTGAATGATTGATACAGAAATTATAGAAGAATAAGACATTTTGTATTGATTATACTTTTTTCTGGTCCCATAGGAGTTAAAGGAGAACTGGGACCACAAGGAGAACCAGGAGAAAGGGGACCACAAGGACCAAAAGGTTATGGAGAGAAAGGTTTACCCGGGGAGCCAGGTACTGGTCGTATTGGTCAAAAAGGTGAAAGAGGAGACGTTGGGTATGGAGAAGCGGGAGACCCTGGACCAGAGGGTAAGTAATAAGTTAAGGTAGTGACCTGGAAAGGAACAAACTTTTTGATACAGCCTGATTGATACAGAAATAAAAGAAAAATTAGAGATTTTGTTGATTTTACTTTCCTTTTGGTCCATAGGAGTCAAAGGAGAACAGGGACCACCAGGAGATAGGGGGTCTCAAGGACCAACAGGTTATGGCGAGAGAGGTCCGCGCGGAAAGCCGGGTACTGGTAAAAAGGGTGATAAAGGAGAAGTTGGGTATGGTGAACCAGGAGACCCTGGACCAGAAGGTAAGTAAAAAGTTTTGTTAATCGAATGGAAAACAATATATTGGAAACTGAATATAATCGATACAGAAATTAAAGCAGGATTAAATGTTTTCTAAATAAACTTTCGTTCTGGTGACATAGGAGTTAAAGGAGAACCGGGACCAACAGGAGAACCAGGAGAAAGGGGGCCTCATGGACCAAAAGGTAATGGAGAGAGAGGCCCACCCGGAGAAAGGGGGCCTCGTGGACCAAAGGGATATGGAAGGAGAGGTCCACCCGGACCGCCAGGTACTGGTAAAAAGGGTGAAGTTGGGTATGGTAAACCAGGAGACCCTGGACCAGAGGGTGAGTAATTTGTTTTGTTAATGGATTGGAAACAAAATGTTGGAAACTAAATGAATGATACATGAATTATAAAAAAGATTAGATTTTCTTTTATTGATTATACTTTATTTCTGGTCCCATAGGAGTTAAAGGAGAACGAGGACCACCAGGAGAAAGGGGACCACAAGGACCAAAAGGTAATGGAGAGAGAGGTTCACCCGGAGAGCCAGGTACTGGTCGTAAAGGTCAAAAAGGTGAAAGAGGAGAAGTTGGGTATGGAGAAGTGGGAGACCCTGGCGGAGACGGTATGTAAAAGTTTTATTGCTGACCTGGGAAGGAACAATATTTTGGTTCAGCATGATTAATACAGAAATAAAAGGAAGATTAGTGTTTTTGTTGATTATACCTTCTTTTTGGAACCATAGGAGCTAAAGCAAAACTGGGACCACCAGGATAAAGGGGGCTTTGAGGACAAAAAGGTTTTGGAAAGAAAGGTCCACCTGGGGAAGTTGGGTATGGAAAACCTGGAAACCCTGGACCAGAGTGTGTTTTATAAATTTTGATGGTGATCTGGGAAGGAAAACAATTTTGGAACAGCATGATTGATAAAAATGAAAGAAAGATAAGAGTTTTTTTTGTTGATTATACTTTTTCTGGTCCATAGGAGTTAAAGGAGATCCGGGACCACAAGGAGAACCAGGAGAAAGGGGCCCACGAGGACCAAAAGGTTATGGAGAGAAAGGTCCACCCGGAGAGCCAGTTAATGGTCGAAAAGGTGATAAAGGAGAGGTTGGGATTGGTAAACCAGGAGACCCTGGGCCAGTGGGTAAGAAATAAGTTTTGTTGGTGGCTTAGGAAGGGAAACAATATAGAGACTATAATTGATACAGGAAGTTATAGAAGGATTAGATTTTCTTTTATAGATTATACTTTTTTTCTGGTTCCATAGGAGTTAAAGGAGAACCGGGACCACAAGGAGAACCAGGAGAAAGGGGCCCACAAGGACCTAAAGGTTATGGAGAGAAAGGTCTACCTGGAGAGCCAGGTACTGGTACTAAAGGTCAAAAAGGTTATAGAGGAGAAGATGGGATTGGTAAACCAGGAAACCCTGGGCCAGTGGGTAAGTAATAAGTTTTGTTGGTGGCTAAGGAAGGGAAACAATATATTAGAGACTGAATAATTGATACAGGAAGTTATAGAAAGATTAGATTTTCTTTTATTGATAATACTTTTTTTTTTGGTTCCATAGGAGTTAAAGGAGAACCGGGACCACAAGGAGAACCAGGAGAAAGGGGGCCACAAGGACCAAAAGGTTTTGGAGAGAAAGGTCTACCTGGAGAGCCAGGTACTGGTACTAAAGGTCAAAAAGGTGAAAGAGGAGAAGTTGGGTATGGAGAAGTGGGAGACCCTGGACCAGAGGGTAAGTAATAAGTTTTGTTAATGGATTCGAAAATAATATGTTGAAAACTGAATGATTGATACAGAAATCATAGAAGGATTAGATTTTCTTTTATTGATTATACTTTTTTTCTGGTCCCATAAGAGATAAAGGAGAACAGGGACCACAAGGAGAACCAGGAGAAAGAGAACCTCAGGGACCAAAAGGTTATGGAGAGATGTCCTCCCGGAAAGCCAGGTACTGGTCAAAAGGGTGATAGAGTACGGATTCTTTTGATTATTTTGTGGGTCAGTGGCATTATGAAGATGATGCCTGTCAATTTTCATGATGATCCGATGATTTTCCTCTGATTTATGGTGTCTGACTTTTTTCCCACTAGCTGTAAGGTGCAACTCGTTCTCACTCTACTGGCAACAGGTCTCTATGGATTCTTTTGATTTTTATTTTGTAGGTTATTGTCATTATGGAGATTATTCATATTGATTATCACCATGGTCTGATTATTTTTCATCGAAATATTGTATCCGACTTCAGTTTCACGTTTTCATAGTGCAACTGTGCTCACTCTACAGACAACAATTATTTACGGGTTCTTTTGATTTAATTTTGTCTGCTAAAAATGCTATATAGAAAAGACATGAACCAAATGTGAATTGACAACAATGATTTGTACTTGCAATCAAAGCTGCTGATGGTACATGTCACTTTGCCTCGCAAGGTTATCTTTTTTGTTATTTGATTTCTTTCTGGTCACCAGGAGTTAAAGGAGAACCGGGACCAACAGGAGAAAGAGGGCCCCAAGGTCCAAAAGGTTATGGAGAGAGAGGTCAACCTGGAGAGAGAGGTGGACCTGGAGAGAGAGGTGGACCTGGAGAGAGAGGTCCACTTGGAGATAAAGGAGAGCCAGGTACTGGTATAAAGGGTGAAGTTGGTGAACCGGGAGACCCTGGACCGGTAGGTAAGCAATATGTTATGCTGATGGCCGATAATTACAATATATTCGAAATAGAAAGAATTTAAACAAGGATTATAGTTTTATTATTAAATTATTTTAATGTTTGTCTACAGTTCATATACACTCATAGTCTTTCATTTTTATGGATATACTGTATATCTATATATTTCAGATTTGGTTTCTTATTTCGTTTAAGTTCTTTTTGGCTTACTCATTTAAGTGTATAAGTTTTCTCGGACCAATATTTTTGTAGGTATACCTGGGCCATCGGTGTATGTTTATGTACGTCATAGCCAATCTTCGAAGGAAACCGGATGTTATAACAAACATACTATTTTATGGAAAGGTTACAGTTTACTACATACTGAAGACGATGGAAGAGCTCATTCACAAGATCTTGGTAAGAAATTAATTTTCACTGTCATTAAGGCACACATTAAGCACACCTCATTTAGATACAGTACTTTAGGTACACTTCTTTTAAGCGCACGGTCGGATAGGCACATGTCATTTTTGGCACAGTGATTTAGGCACACCTTTTTAGGCATATTGATATTCGGCACAGCGTTATTTCGACACAATGCTTTGCTCACCTTCATTAAGGCACATATTCAATTAGGTACACCAACAAGTAGGCACATATTGAATTAGGCAGAACTATACTGTAAGGCTACAAATTATTGCGAGACAGAAATTAATGCGTTAAATGCATCCTATCCGCGATCGCATTAATTTGTATCCACATTTTTAAATACATATTTAAATTGAGACCGGGCGGGATTAAGTAATTAGGTAATTACCTCTCAATTTGAAGCCGATGAGTAATCAACGACTTTAAAAACAAAAGATTTTCACATTTGACTATTTAAAGATTAAATCTTGATCATTGTTAATGTCTTCAAGCCATTTTCTTTTTTATAATATTAAAAAATGCGACACCTATCGCGGATCGCATTAATTTGTACCCACATTTAAATCTCTATACCCCATGTTGCATTAATTTGTTGACGCATAATTTCTAGCCTTACAGTATTCGGTGCTTTGTCGGGACCCTCAAAACCACAAGTAAGAGAAAAGCGAGATTACTTTATAGTGGAAGAAAGCAAGGGATAGGTCTGATATCACTAACACATATTCAAATTACATGAAATGCAAGTTGTGGTGGTAAAGTTTCATCGAAATGACTAGGTCACAGAGTGTTATGTGGAAGGTCTGTAACAAAAACTTGTGCTGCAAGGTCAGGTGTGTCTTAATGAATCCATGTCTATATGAATGCGTATCTAATTGATGGCGTGCCTAAAAGAATGCGTGCCTCAAACCTTGTGCCGAAATGACAGTGTGCCACATTTTAGAGTGACCAAAAAGAGTGTACCTAATTGAATATGTGCCTTATTTAAAGTATGCCTTAATCGCTGTGACATTGTGCCTAAATGACATGTGCCTATCTGGCCGTGTGCCTAAAAGAAGAGTGCCCAAAGTAGTGTGTCTAAATGAGGTGTGGTTATAAAAGGTGTGCCTAAATGACTGCTTACCGAAATTAAAAGTTAAAAGATAAACATCGTTTGAAGAAGAACTATTTATGCTGCGATAAGATACAAGTCTTGTATTCCTTCTGTCTAATTTCATCTATGTATTACTTGTTTTGTACGCTAAAGATCCCTAGACAGTTAAAATTAAAAAAATCATACGAGTATGCTCGTGCAGCTGTCCTGGCCAATTTATCCTCATTGAATACTATATAATATGGCGTTGTCCGTCTTAATTAGTTCAGTTAGATACAGAAGAGTTGGGTGTTAAGCTCCCTTAATTTTATTTATTTCCAGTGTCCTCCTTCTTAATTTTGATGCTTTTGAAGTAATTTATATTTTTTTGTAAAACATTGTAGGACAATCGGGATCCTGTCTTCCTCAATTCGCACCCATGCCTACACTTTTCTGTAACATTCACAACGTCTGCTACTACGCAAGTCGAACAGCTACAAGCTATTGGCTGTCAACGGAATCGGAGATGCCGATGATGCCTGTTAGTGGAAAGCATATGTATCGGTATGTAAGTCGTTGTGCTGTATGCCAGTCTCCCTCACCAATGATTGCAGTCCATAGCATGACAACTCGTGTACCCGTCTGTCCAGAAGGATGGACACCAATGTGGGTAGGCTACAGTTTTGTCATGGTAAGTTTTTTGTTTGTACACATTAATTTGACACATTTCTACGCCTTTTAACTATGTCTAAAATACTACGTTTAGTTCAGACATTGAATCATACACATGATTATCTGCTTTGCTAGACCTTAGAAGTGAGTTTTTCTCTTTTCAGCATGCAATAGGTATAGTTACTGGTGGTCAGAATCTTCAAAGTCCTGGAAGTTGTCTCGAACATTTCTCGACTAGACCGTTTATAGAGTGTACAAGTAGAGGTCAATGTCATTATTTCTCTGATAAGTTTGCATTCTGGTTGGTGGCTGCTACAGATCAGGAACGACTTAACCCACAGCAAGAAACATTAAAAGGATTAGAACATTTAAGCCGTGTAGGAAGATGTGCTGTGTGTATGATGAAGCCTGTGGAATAATGCACATGTATGAACGCTATTCCAGCGAAAATATTTGTGCGTTGTAATAAAGAACAGTAGAACCTGTATTCAAGGGATTCTCAAGGTAATATTAAAAAAAAACGTCACTTAATCATAGCGATCTCTGGCAGTCTGTGTGTTACGAATTATGACACTAATCATTGGTTCCGACAGGCAGAAAATTTGTGTAATCTGAAACGAAGTCATATTGACATTGAAAGACGACTGAGGCAACATCTACTCTCAAATTCACGCAACGAGAAAGCTGGGTAAAAAAGCGAGAACTCAGACTAGATAAGGTCAGGGAAAAAAAGCTAAAAAGTTACAGTAAAAATGGCTAGAAAAACAGGCGAAGAAAAGAGCGAGAAAAAAGACAGGGAAAGGGCGAAAAATGGCAAGAAAAAGGGTGAGAGAGCGAGCATAATTTAACCAATCATCACCATCAGGAATTGGTGTTTGAAGAAAAGACATAAATAAAAGGCGAGGAAAATGGCTGAAAAGGCAAAAAAAGCGGGGTAAAAGAAAAAGGCTAGAAAAAGCGGGGGCTAAAAAAGCGAGGAAAAGTAGTGAAATAAAGGAAAATGTTGAGGAAGCGAGGGAAATGGTTTTAAAAGAAAAAGTGTATGAAAAAAGGCAAGGAAAGGGGCAAGAAAGCAAGGTTACAAGCCTTACTCGCCAATAGAGTTATTATCACTCTGGCTCTCTCACGATTTTCTTCGCTTTGTCACATAAATATTGCCCTAGTCGGCCTCCGAAAACGCAACACATTGTAAAGACAAAGACATTCGAGATCGTCGGTATTTTCAACTGTGTATCTGGACATATTCTTTATGTACAATATTGCTTCCTAATTGCTCCTACTGACATAGATATATTTCAGTTTTTATTCATCCGTCGATGAATTTATTGAATCATATTAAATAAATCCCAACAATTAAAGAACAAAAACAAACTTTGGAAGTTTTAATTCTTTAATTTTTCTTTAAATACATACATCTATTTGATTTTGTTGTAATGTGTGTTTGAAATCGGCTTTCTAACTATGCCTTTATTCATGTTGTCCACATCAAACTTTCTAATAATGCATAATTGAAATGTGATCTTAAATTTGGCGGGGACTCTTTGGCGACTTCTAATTAATTTAGAGCTTGAATTTAAACAGAATTTGAATGTGTAAACATTAATAGATTAATATATAAAATAATATTAAAGAAATATAAATATAAAACATAATCAGATTAATTTTTAATATATGGCTCTCTGGCTCACTGATCTCACACCTCTTTGTGAAGAGTTCAAATCAACAGTTTTATCATCATTGTTGTATAACCCTATACATACATCTTAACCTTATAATCTCTCTATTTTACCAGGAATAATATAATTTTTGTATAAATTTTGTCACGATTTAATTATTTGAAATTTTTGAATTAAACCTTCCATGTCACATATCGTTGAATAGAGATAATCAAATATAAAATATATATCGAAGTAAGTACATAAATACATTGTACGCTAAAAAACACCCCAAAGCAACAATATTTCAACAAATATAGAAAAGAGTTATCCAAAAGAGCATTGATAATCTGTAATTATGATGGTTCGAGGACTGATACAGGCGTCTAAAGTCCAAAATGTTAATTTTCCAATATCCGCATACCTGTGGATAGCTGAGGTCAAGGGTATTTTACACTGAAAATTTCGAGGACATTGTAGGTCAAGGTAACGTGATATAGACTTTTGAATTTTCAAAATATTCAAACGAATGTTGATAAAAAATTGATTAGAAATTCAAAATTCCCTAACAAACACATTTTAGTTAAAGTTACAACAAAAACATTCAATTTATATATAAAAAAAATAGCTGACGTTTTAAAATTTTGCTGAAATGCATCACTTCCGGTTTGGGTTTGTTCTTCTAAGTGGATTCTTATTATGCATTATGTCCACATTTCTAATGTGGAAGACCTGATTTTGATTATTACCACACCGTCTGGCGAATATATAGTTTTAGATACTCACTTTCATTTAAAAATGTTTGGCTAGAACAGAAATAGTAAACATTTTCAGATTATGAAACCGGTCAGCTTTCAATCCGGATGGTTTGAAGTCGGAAAATATTGAACAGAAAATAAATTAATTTTTTTTTTAGGATATCTGAAACATAAATTTACTATACAAATACACCTCAATAGCATATTTATAGATTGGTGAGGTTGATGACATTCTGCACTGAAAATTTCAAGGTCATTAATGCTCAAGGCCACGAGAAATAGAAACTTTAACCTTTCAAACAAGGACAACAAAATTCAAATTCGAAAATCAAAATTCTCATCAAGTTTTAGATAAAAAAAAATTGATATACATCAAAATGATACAAATAAAAAGAAAAATAAATGGCGGACGTATCATGTAACAGCACATGCGTCATTTTCAATTCATTTTTTTTCTCTGGTGATTCAAATTATCTATTATAGATGATCTGTACTGTTTTGCCTACTTTCAGTAAATTACACCGGAAGTTCTAGATGATTTTGAGAAACCGTAAGTCCCCGCGCACAAACTGAAAATGATACTTTTTTATTCATTGGCATTCGGTCTATATCTCATAAGTTTAAGATCAATCTAATTATTAGCTCCCGAGTCAAAAATTTCAAAATCTTTGCAAGGAAATCCTTTCTCTATTAAATTTTCAAAATGTAAATTTCTTTTTTAATTGGGATAAGTCTTATAACAAAAAACAAAAAGGAATCCTGGAGGTAAATCGGTTCATATATAAGCTTCCGGGTAAGCATAACTTTCATGTGAGATATTCATTTTTTATTCTAGCCCTCGTAAAGTTCAATGGTTAGAACAGATATTCTATATCTTTTTTAGTTAGAGCTTGAGTGATAGTTATAGAAATCGATGTGATCAAGTGATGTCAATAATTTGAAATATGATATTTGTTCGGAGTCATAATGTCTATCTAACAGGTATCTTTAGTTTTGAGGTGGATCGGAATAAAATTGTAGAAGTTGTAAAACCTCAAAAATTGAAAAATGTGAACTAATAAAAATTGCCATACCAATTGTCGATTGAAATAATCAGCGCTAAAAGTACGTAATGAACGGTTTTTAATAACAGTTATGTAGGCAATAGGCATGATTTTTGCCTACATAACTTAATTAAAAACCTTTCATTATTTTATTTTACTTTTAGCGCTGATTATTTCAGTCGACAATTCGAATGGCAATTTTTATCGGCGCATTTCTAAGTAAAAAAAAAACTAGTTCACATTTTGCTTCTAACCTATATAACTTTCTACTTTGTTTTATTTTACTTAGTTTCAAAGAGATTGAAGAGTTGTATGATATTTTTGTAAATCTTAGCGCTCAAAGTACTTATTTGTGATAAAACGGCCGATTTTTAATACAAATTTCACATCTCAGGAGACGTAACTGTGCTTTCAAAAATAATATTTCAAGATTAAAGCAGACTGCGACTTCGCTACGATGACATGCACAACTCAATAACCTTTACAGTGTGAGTTTATTCACGTTGGCATTGCTTAGATTTTTAAACATGTCAAAATCGTAGGTATTACGCATGCTCTTTGATAAGTTCACACAAGACCTGTCCAATTTGAATGAGAGTAAAAGAATTAAAAATGATCAATAATAATAAAAAAAATATACACAAGTTAATAAAAAACATTTATATTTGTACACCTAGATTAGCGAATATTAGAATTAAACGCAAGCAAAAAATACTCTACTGAATATATACAGAGAACGTTTCCATCGAAAATAACAAAGTATGTATCTAGGAACACGTCTACTGAACTAAAAAAAAATATCCAATCGGCAGAAGAAGGACGCCGACAATTTACTATAAAACAAATACAGTTCATATTGTATGAAATACATAAATCACTTATTTGATGAGAAATGTTTTTTTTTTTCTTAACTATAGATATCGATTTCAGTGGAACCGTTCATTAAGACTCAGAGCAAAATATAATGAACGAAGTTATCTAGTTATTAGTAAGACAACGTTTCAGTCGCTCCCAAAATAAATGAATCTGTTGTATATCATCATACCAAGTTAAATAAGTAGTTGTTTTTAATAAAGCATGAAGTGAATTGCTCATATTTCCACTGTCTATATCTTCTAATAAAACAACTCTTAAAGGTTCTGTAGCTCGATTTAAAACATGTTTCTGAGCTAAAGTCATTTCAAATTGACACCATTCACTTCGAGCAAAATTATTGCTCAATATTATTAAAACACGACGACTATTTTCAATCGATTCTACAATATTATCAATAATCAATCTACCAGCCTGGAAATCCCTATCATGTATACAAAGTTTCAGATTGGAATCTTGTTCTAGATTTGGGACCAATTTGTCCAGAACCCAATCACTATCTTCGCCACAATAAGAAACAAATATATCATACATAAATAGTTGTTCCGCCATATTGTTCAAGAGTTTTGGTTTATGACGAAATATATAAATTTGATATTTAATAAGCCACCTATATTTATATATAATTGATGTTATGGTAAGTATTACAAGCAAAATACAACTAACGCCTGTTATTGAAGTATAAAACGGATTATCTTTTAAACAAACTTTTTCTGTCATATTTAAACAGCGATAGCCGACGGGATAATCGAAAAAAAGATTTGAATTTTCTTTCATCCAATTAATGAACCACAAATTATCACAACTACATTCAATAGGATTGCCATATAAGTCTATATACTGCAACCTTCGTCGGAGTGATATTGGAAACATGCCATGGGTGATCTTTGTTACCATATTACGACCAAGTTTTAAGTGAACTAACATTTTATTGTTCTTCCAGAACCCAGCAGGCCAGAATAAGATTATATTCCGGTATAAGTCCAAAGCTTTTAATCTTGTTAAGTTTTGAATGGATTCGGGTATATAGTTTAGTTTTATTTCGGTCAAATCTAAATATTCTAATGAAACCAAGTTAACTAGTACCTTATTCAACTTAGTAAATCTCTGCCGTTTATAATCCCTCAAATCATTACATGCAAGAATTAAACTCTTCAAGTTTGGACATCCATGGAAAGCTGATTCGTGTATATGTCCTGAAGACAATCGATTTTCAAATAAGTCAATAAACCGCAGATTTGTATTATTAAAAGCGTATTCCTGAATAACCATGCGTTCCTTAGTGCTGCATTGTCTTGTTAGATGGACATTGTATAAAGACGAAAAATGTTGGAAATGGTTAGTTTGAATCTTATTAATGCAATTAAGATTTAAGTTTAAAGTTTTTAAGTCTTTTAAACAGTTTAATCTTTCGGGGATAAATTTGTTTATTCTATTATTTTCGAAAGATAATAATTTCAAATATGGAGTATTTGGAAAATTATCGCAAAAATTTGGTAGTGTCTGAAAGGAATTTGTTTGCAATGATAATAATACAATATTAAATTTTTTCGTCTCATGAAATACAATTGTGGTTATCTTATTGTGATCTATATATAAAGCAAGTAATTGTTGCAAAAGTATGAACTCTTTGAAATTAACTACAGTCAAATGATTGTGCGATAAATCTAAAGTATTTAACTTTACATCTTGTAATCCACGAAACAAACCGTCTGGAATAGAGGTTAAACTGATATTGTTAAGAATCAGTTTGAGTAAAGGTGAAGTAGAGATTTGAAAACGAACTCGAAATTCATTCACTAAACTGAACAGGGATTCACTATTTAACGCATTACCTGACAGAGATAAATTTGTTAGTGATTGAAGATTTCTGAACGTATTGGGCTCTATTATTGTAATATTGTTATGATTTAATTCAATTAGGTATATATCTAGGTCTGTGATATTTTCAAACGTTCTGTTGTCAATTCTTGGGAGATGATTATTTGAGAATTTAAGTTCACGGGTATATTTAGGTAGCTGTGGAATATATGTTAAATTCGAACATTCAACAATATCATCTTTACACTTACATAATCTACAGATATCCGAAATATGACATGAAATGTTAAAAATCGACAACATTAAATATAGACATCTCAATACAGACCGAGCCATTTTTATAATAGTTCATTCACTTATGACTCAGTTTGTCACTTAACTGGACACAATACTAAGAATGTTAGTTGACACAATTTGATAACCATTTGGTCAGGTCACAATGTTTGACACCCAACTAACTACTGGGCACATTCAAATAGCAGGAGGTTAAACTGATGTGGTTTCATAATCAGCAAGGCAATTGACACAGTTTGATTCTCAACAAGTCTCAGCAAGTCATTTGAAACAGTTTCATAGATACTCAGCAAGTCACTGAGTCACTTACTTGACACAGTTTGATACTCATTAAGTCACTTGACACAGCTTGATACTCAAAAAGTCTCACCAAGTCACTTGAAACAGTTAAAAAGATAATCAGCAAATCACTTGAAACAATTTTATAGATACTCAGCAAGTCACTGAGTCACTCACTTGACACAGTTTGATACTCAGTAAGTTACTTGACACAGTTTGATTCTATTTGACTGCCAGTAAATCAATTATGCAGTTTAATTGTCAGAATATCGCTTGACACAGTTTGATTCTCAACAAGTATCAGCAAGTCACTTGAAACATTTTGATAGATACCCATCTAATCACATACACAGTTTGATTCTCAACAAGTCTCAGCAAGTCACTTGAAACAGTTTTATAGATACTCAGCAAGTCACTGACACAGTTTGATACTTAGTAAGTCACTTGACACAGATTGATTCTTAGTAAGTCACTTGACACTGTTTGATACTTAGTAGGGCACTTGACACAGCTGATGTCCATGGTATAGCTCAGTATGTTTTCTTGCCTTCCAAAGCAACCAACAAACAACGAATTCCAGCTTTAAATTAAAGAGTAGCTTAGGCAATTGATTAAACGCAGCTTATATCATCCAAATAGACTTTTGAAATCTTAAAACAATTTGTTACTTTACTAGTTAAATCTACTTATGATAATAAAAAGAGGATGTATACATTACGACGCGGAAATATTTTTGTTTGCTTTCTGTTTTTTGGTATTAAAGGTGCAGTCTGATTGTTGTAAGAGGTTAAACAAATTTGGTGCCCAAATTATGAAAAAAAGGGATACATGTTTCACCTCTTAGCTGAACAAACCCGCTGTCAAGTTTTTAAGCCAATTTGTATTTTAAATGGTTACTTAAACTCTTTATGTTCGTTTTGTGTTTTTGGGCCGTACAAGTATATACATAAACGTAAATAACATATTTTCAAACTATTTTTACATGTAACAACGTTAATAATAATAAAAATAAATAATACACTGCCCTTTTAATACCATCATTCTCGAGGATTCAATATGATATTGACGAAACCCCAAAATAGGCCTGTATACTATATGGTTTGTTTGTTAATATTTCCTTGTTTCATGTTCATGTCATTGAGTCATCACAAACTTTAAAGGGATAATAGGTCTTAAAATGAAGATAAAATATGAAAATTTTAAACTTGGCCAATAAGAGCTCTATTTATTAGTAAATATACCTGTTGCCATAGATAACATAAAAAAACATAAATACATATCCAAAAAAACTAAGTAATTATCCATAAGATGCATTTGATTTCTGAAAAACACTTAATACTTTGATAAAATTCTGTTACTATATGACACCAGGTAAGTTCACTGATGAATATATACTTCTATTGACCATTCATGAGAACTAAAATTTTATGTTCATGCTACGACACAATATCCCTTTAAAGCTAACTTTCTGTTTAATTTCCTGGCAACTTCCTATCTTTATACATATATCATCCTATCTATGTCAGAAAGCGACAAGAACGTCTAAAAAGAAAACGGCACAGTGTAATTGTTGGTAAAGTGGCAAGAAGCATCTGATGCCCAAATAGATAAATGCCAAAAAATCCTCAGTGAATTACTGTCTAATGTCCATATTCCTTTTAATACTATCCATTGTAAAAAATACTACCTGCTCTGATCATCATCCTGCTATTAATAAGTAGTTTGATGCATTGATAAAAGTCAGTGTTGAAGCCTCAAAACAATGTACTAGTATACCAACCACAGGTAAAAAATTCAAAAAACCAAAACCATTCCAGGTTTGAATGACTTGGTAAAGGAGTCATATGACACTGCCCTCTTCTGGATTGAAATTTGGAAGGACAATGGTAGACCTCTGTCTGTATTATATATGCTCCAGAATCATATCTTATTCATCTTTCACTTATTTTAAATGCATTTGTTATTCATGTTTGTACACCTGATAATTTTATTTTATCTAGTATAAATTCTATACCCAAGAACAGGAAACTTTCACTTATATATCGGACAATTATCGCGGGTTTGCACTAAGTAGTATAATTGGTAAACTCTTTGATTGGACCCTCCTGCAAGAAAACCAATCAATTTTTCAAAGCTCTGACTTGCAATATGGTTTTAAAGGGAAACACTCAACAGCGCAATTTACTTTTGTCATAAACGAAACCATACAATATTATACTGCGAGAAATTCGCCTGTGTTTTACTCGATGCCAGTTCTGCCTTTGATCGTGTAAACTACATTAAGCTTTTAATATTGTTATTGAAGTTTGGTTTGTGTCCTTTAATAGCTAGATTTTTTATAGTTGATGTATATAAATCAGAAAATATGTATAAAATGGGGCAATTTTACAACCCATACTTTTGATGTTACAAATGGCGTAAAACAAGGATAGGTTCTATCCCCTATTCTTTTTACCTTATATATTGATGAACTTCCAAGTAGAAGTAACAAAAGTAAACGTTGTTGGCTTCATAGGACATGTTTATGTCGGAGCTATAGGCTATGCCGATGAATTAACGTTTGTAACACCAAGCAGACAATCGCTCTTGAAATTGATCGATATTGCAAACGATTATTCTAATGAATAATGTGTAAAATTGAACCCGGCAAAATATAAACTTATTGTGTTTAATCACACTGGTCTTATAAAACATGTATTAATTAATGACAAGGTTATATAACAGGTTCAATCAGAGTATCACTTGGGAAATGCACTTTCCAACGTTTTTAATAAGGAGACAATGAATCGATGTTTGAATAATTTTAATACAAAAGTTAATATAACACTTGGAATCATAAATTTATACATCCCTTGATGAAAATATAAATTGTTTAAGACTCTATGGGTGTCAACTTTGGAATTATTCAAGTAAAAATGTTCAATACTTTTTTTTTGTTCCTGGTGTGAAACTGTAAGGAAAATACGGCAGCTTCCCAACCGATCCCATTGTTCTCTTTTAAATCTTATCTGTGATGATGTCTCAATTGAAGCCCAACAACATTAACGTTTTTTTTTAATTTTCACTTCGAATTTTAAATGGTAGAAGTGTATGTACACATATGTGCGCGAAATTAGCTCTATACGGTAGTCAGTCTTCTATCTGTTATAGCATAAATTATATATGTCTATAAAATTTGCAAATACGACATATGTAAATATTCATGTGATCAATTGTTAAGAAAAGTTGATGTAAGGGTCAATAATACTCTTATTGCTTTTTAAATTCATAATTTGTAGTCTGATAAAATTAAGCAGCTTGAAAATTCTTGGTTACCTCCCTTTATTATAAGATTAAAGATACATATAAGTTATCCTTTGAAGGACGTTAGTGCAGAAACAGAAACATGGCTATTTTCACTCTGCTCATATTTTAGATTATTTATAATTCTAGAGGAGGTTGTTAGGGCCAATATTTATGGTATGTTTTGAACTTGTATATTTTTATTTTCATTGATATGTTAATGGTCTTATATGGTCTTTCATCCCTTTAGTTGTGCATATAAAATCTTGTTTGTTAGCGCTGCCTTTAATGATTACTGTATCATAATGTTTTTCTGTCTTTAGAGATTCTCAGTTTTAAGAATTCTTTATTTTGTTATATTTCAGTCAATCGTATTATATGTAAAGTAGTAGAAGAAAAGAAAAAATATATATATTAATACGCATCTGCATTTAATTTAATCAACCCTGTAGATTCACAACCTACAGTTGATGAAATGGATTTTAATATATATACCAATACGAACGATAAAATAACTGCCAGTATCATCAAAGAATTTGTATTGTTCAAAGAATTTTTATTCTTCTCACAAAATAATTCCGATACTGTAAATATCAATGAAATTATAAATCATTTATGTGTATCATAATTATACTTTGTATTGTATTTCTGTATTGTATTTTTGTATTGTATTTATGCAATTTGTAAACATTTTGTGCACTGACAGTGCGAATAAGTTATTTATTAACAAACCTGTTTGACTCAAAAATGTATGCGTTGAACAGGTGGTCTCCCAATACGTTGTTGGTGCGGGATCTGTTTACCAGTTTGCATTTGGCTATAGATGCATGGTTTGGATTGGTTTGGTTTGGTATCCTAGGATCAATCAATCTTGCAGTGTTGATATTTTTTAGCCAATCAGCACATTTCTGGTTGGACCTTAACGATACTTACTTCAGACTATCACCGGACTTTCCTTGGCACAATGGCCTGCATGACCATTTTCAGGGATGTAGTCATGGGATAGGACCCATTCTAATTCGATATTTTGGTTTGATGGTTATGGATCATTATTCCACTACGTTCAACATCCAATGGACTTTCACTCAAATACGAACCACTATTTTCAGAAATATCCTTCCGCTTATAAAATCTCTCATTATTTACAAATCTGAAGAAAGTGACAACAAATTCCAAATCTAGACCAAAAATTAAACAAAAAGCCAAAAATGGAGGGAAAAGAGGATTCCTGAGAAATATCACAGACTAAATACAATCATTAGCGTGTTTCTGTGGACTGATTCTTATATTACCCGTATTCCAACGGTTGTGTCCCTTTATACCAAAGTAGGATCTATTGTATTTAAGAAGAGTAATCTAACGTCCATTAGTTTCCCTTTTGCAAATTGTAACAATAAGGATTATAGATTATCATTGATTGTTTCTGTAATTAGTCTATATTTTATAATTATGTTTTTGTTTTGTTTTTGGCTTGAACACTTTATCCAGCGTTTTGTGTCAGTCTCATTTTAAATTCAACAACAACTTGACCACATAAACTTTTTAAAAACTTTCGGTTGTTATTAACTTAATCTATGCAATAGATAAATAGGTATAAATAGAGCAGGTGCAATTTCTAGTTTGTAGGTGTGACCATGAAATGGTTCCATCGGCACTGATTTGTATCGCGAGCTGAAATATTTAATTACTGCGCAAGGGTACTGTTTTGTCATTATCAGTATAATTGACAAGGTATATATTTATGCCTCTTCTAGAAAAAGAAATGCCCCTTTTAAATTCCTTAGACTGACTTAGATGTGAATAAAGTGTAAACTGGAGCAATGCAATCTATTATCTGGATTTCATTTATATGAAAGACACGACAAAAGTCCGACTTGATAATTCTTTTTATGTCATTTTTCTTTGAATCAATAGCTCGAATCAAATGACCGGATATAATGTGAAGTTAAACTTTCTATTGATGATGCTAAAATGTTATACTAGTATGAATGGGTAACGTAGCTGATCCAAACGCAGAAAACCACAATGAAAGGATGGGAGGAGAGGAATTGCCAAATGACGTCGCTTCCTTTGGTTAGTTTTCCTGTAGTGGTTACGTACAAAGCCAATAGCTAATAAAAACATTCGAAACGAAACTAATAAAATACGAACAAAAGTTAGGTTTATATTATAATTAGACTGAAATGACCAAAACTATAATCTAATCAATACATTAAACCAAGTAATAATAAATTTGACTATATTAAGGGACATTTTTTTATTGCTGAAATAAATTATTTTCACGAATAATATGCGATGTTTTTGTTAAGGAAATCTGCATTATCTGGTAGTTTAGAGACATTTTTAAATAATTACTTAGATTAAACCTTATACCGTCTGATATAGGGGTTTCAGTTCTTTAGTCATGGCAACTGATGAATATTATATTTTTACTCTGAGAATTTAAATTTTATATCCCTTCTTTCTTTAATAAGCAGTTTTGAGTTAAGTCTTTAGATTCTATCCTCAATGTGTAATATCTAAAAATATTGCCTTAAAAATATGGTGCTATTACAATAAGGGAATAAACAGTAAAAATACTTTCTGTCTCTCGAGAATTTTATAATTACAACAGAGTGTTACACACATTTAGCATGCACGTGCGTAGTGAAAAAATGTGTGAATTTCTATGTTCATTACTAGATTAGACTAAAGGGAGATAATCGCCTTGAACTAATTATTTTTAACACAGCAGACGACAAACTTAACCTTGGCAATGCATGTGCTGAAATATTCATAGTATTTAATTGGATAAAAAATAACAAAAACAAAACGCATCTGTCGTATTTCAAATTGGAAAGAAAGTGTCATAATCCGAAATGTTCACAACCCCTCCGATTAGAATACAGAGCAAAAATCAATAATTATTCATATTTTCTAATATTTGTTATAGTCAAGAAAGAGATCGA